>CM035415.1:153653351-153980851 GCA_020310875.1 Ceratopteris richardii
GGTCACTTTTATCATGATGTAAACCACCAGAAACATTGTCTGTCTGCACTGTTGATGAACCTTCAGTGCCCTCAACATGCGCCTGCTCTGTGTCCGTTTCTGATTGTGGATTGGTTAATGCTTGCATTGACCTCATACAGCAGGATCCCCTTGAAGATTGAGACATAGGCATTTCCAGGATATTTTCACCATTCCCTGTAATACGGTTGCAATTCTGAGACTCTCTAGATATAGTGTCGGAGGTAGCGCTGCATGAATCAGATCCTTCACCCTCTTCAAGTTCATGGAAATTTTGGTTTACAGTATTTATCTTGCAGGTTTCTGATAAATCGAATCGAGAATGTGAATGGGAAGAAATGACAGGCAAAGTTGACGGCAGAGAATCGGATGCACAGCCATCCGAGGATGAAAATGCGGAAGATGGAGAGCAAAAATTTTGTTGTTTGCCATTTTCCACGCTTGTGCCATGAATATTATCATCCATAAACGTCATCAAATATGACGGCGAGGTTAAGAATGCTTCTGTGGGTGATGCACAATTCTTCGATCAACAGCAATCCGCTCACCGATAAGTGGATCGAATAATTCTCATCAAATACGTTTGTTTATTGTTTCGAATGTAAAATAACTGAGAGCAGAAAAGGTGAGGCGGCCGCCAAAACTATGCTATGGAGCTCATGTCCATCATTAGGACGTAGGAAGGTGTTACTTCAGGTCTTGCAGTTGATCGAGAAACGGTCGTGCATGCAGAATATTACACCTGTAAATACCAAACGGAACGAAGAAACGAATCGAATGGAACTGGTGAGCGGAGAGCCCTAGCCTAAGAAAGCAGTGCGAAGCGACCTACTGCGCTACTTGTTTGGATTTCCCGTACCGCAAAGGAACTGTATTCACGACAGCGTTTACGTGGGAAACTGGAGAGAGTGCCCTTACGGCAAGGTCGTTATGCTCAGAGCGGAAGCCAAAAGCGAAGCACTCGGAAGCAGCGTACCTCGGAAAGGCCCTCCTGCAGGGTGCTCGCGTACATAATACATACACGCATGCATACACGTGCAAAGAAGGAGTGCGTATATTTGCGCTGAACTTAGGCGGTGAAGAAAACGCGAAGCCAAAAGGGCGGGGGACGGAAGTGCTTTTGCCACGTGGCAAATAAAGCTCAATTCAAATAGTGGGAGATGGTGAGAGCGGGGGGCGGGGCGAGTTGAGCTGTGCGTAGTCGCGTCAACTGACTGTAAGATTGCTGGGTTAAGTATGCACGGAGTAAGCTTCGGCTGAACTTTCTCTTTAAAAAAAATAGTTTTTTTTAATAAATCATGGTTCAATACATTTTTTTTTTTTAACGAATCCATTGATGACAGCCGAAATTTGTTTCTTAACGAAGTTCGATCTTGCCATCTACTATTCCTTCATAGGTGATTGTGGGTGATTGGAAATCTCTGTATGAGCTTCATAGTTGCTCCCCCTCAAGCGAATATTGTAGATTGAGGGTGATTCTTTTTCGTAGCATGGTAAGGACCTCTTGGATCACACACTTGGAAGGGAAACATAGGTTTAAGGTGAAGTAAGAATTTCTATTTCCGCAACTTGAGCTTGTACCGTATCCAAAGGCTCTTGAACTGTTTGTAATCTCTCCGCGAACGCTGTAAACTCTGAATTTCGGACCGCCAATCTTTCCTCCACTTCCGCACTCGAAATACTCTGTCTTTTCAGTTCACCACTCTGATCTTTAACTTTGGTTTTTAACCTTTGTGCTTCTTGCTCAACTTTCTACAACTTCCTATTTAACTCTTTATTACTTTTCTTTAACTTCTGATTTGCCTTCTGCACTTGACCGGTCTCTGCTTGCAATCGAGCTATGATCTTAGACTTTTCCTCCACAGTAACTCTCAGAGTATTATTTTCTATCAAAGTATCATTTAACTCTTCAACTAGTTGTTCATTCACAGGATTGTCACAACCTCTGTCTCTGCTTTTACTGATTCTATCTCTTCTTGCAACTGAGTGATCTCAGTGGTCATCTGCTCTTTTTCTGCAACCTAGTTATCTTTTTCCAATATCATAGCGTTATACTTATTCTGGAAATCTTCCAGTTTCACCGAACTCCAGGCTAACCCACGAGCCAAATCACCAAGTAATTCTGGTCGAACAGTCTCCTTATTATACATCCATGAATATATCACATCTGTGGATATGAGTGGAGGTATTTTCACTCTACCCTAAGAAGTTTTCCATTTATCGACTAAGCCACATTCCTGAAATGTATGTAACACAGGTATTCTGCGGGAGGTCTCACCCGAACACCCACCTTGATCTTGTTGTTGCTTTCGAGACTGCTCTTCTTCTACCTCCTTTCATGCTGCCTCTTCCTGGTTTTGCATTGCCTCTTCCTCATCTTCCCTAGCCTTCCTCTCTACTTCTTCCCTGGCCTTCCTCTCTACTTCTTCCGTGGCCTTCCTCTTGGCTTCGTCCCAGGCTCTCCTCTCTTCCACCTAGCGCCTTCTGGTTCCTCCTCTTTGTCAAGCTCAACATCAAGCTGATCCTGAGAAGTGTTACCTCTCGACCTTCGCTCTGCTGCTCATTTATTCAGAAGTTGTAAAAACACTTTACTCGAACATACTGTGTATTCTCGAGGTAAATACGTTGGGGTCGAAAAAAGTAACGAGAAGATCACTCCCACTTTGGAGTCCAATATTGCGTTGAGTGCCCGTCCGGACCGTCGAAAAAATCTCCAGACTTCTTTCTTTAATTTTCGGAAAATGATTTCCGCCCAATTTACCTGGGACTTTGTCATTTCCTTCACCAGCGCAAAGAGCTGCTAGATACTCCATAGTGTTTAGCCTGCAAATTAATCACCATGGTCATTAGTAACATTCCCCACTTCAGTGGGTTGTCGTCCGACAGCTGCGCGAAACGATATTCACCCGAGCAGGGTTTGCCGAGCAATGGGCAGATTTCTGTAGCATCCAAAGCCTCTGTGCTTGTCGTGATACCCTCCTTGGCCACATGGAATCATTCTGCGATCAAGTCCACTGTTAAATGTACTTCTTCTTGTCCTATTTGGATACTAATATCTTGAATGTTGATGTCATTTCCCTCTGTCTATCAGACAATCTCCATCGCTATCTCTCTTGCTTGATGATGAGGCTTAATGGTTCGCCAATCTATCATGGCACACTGCAGGAGTTCTCTGCATTCAAACCACTCCTTCTGCTCCTGTGAGATCTTCTCTGGGATGTACAAAAGGTGGCAGTCAGAGAAGAATACTACCATCTTGCGGTGACCTGCCTGCATCGTTGCTCTAGCGCATGACACTCTTGCTTGAAGTATGCGCTCTGCTCGCTGTATTCGCTCTGCCCACGAGTTTGTTAAATAGGCCAGATTCGATAGAGTTCGCAACCTTTTATGCCCAGCCTTCCTGTGACAAATTGTGAGTCTGCATCATGATAGGTGATCAAGGGATCATAACTCCTGAATCTGCTTTGATTACTGGCTCTCAAAATAAGAAACGCATCCTGATTTGAAATGTCGTCGCCGCCACCCTTATAATTGTTGTATGTGTGCATGCAAAATAGTTATTGCGCATCGTGCATGCAAAATAGTTACTACACATCCTGCATGAGATCTAGATCCCACAAAATTTATGTATTTATTTATTTATTTATTTACCTATTTATTTTTTTTATTGTGAGCATTGATAGGGCCGGAGCTTAGACCCATTGACGACCACCGGTAGAACTTCTCCTGTGAGTGTAGCAAGCCGAAATCTACCCGGTCTACACATTTCATGAATCCGGAACTGACCAGTCCGCCATAATTTCAACTTGCCCATCTTTCGTTTCATCTTCGAATGAAAATACAGAACTAAATCTCCCAGGTGAAAAATCCAAGTTTGCAAATTCCAGTCATGCCAAAGCTTGTGCCGTTGTTGTACTTCCTAAAGCAAGAGAAAACTTTGATAGCGAACTTCATTCAACTGGCACTGATCCATGCGATACGCAAAAGATTCATCCGGAATTAAACATTTCTGTACTGCAATCTGGAAACTTCAAAAGGAACAATAGCCTCTTGCCCGTATAACAACTTAAAGGGTGTGCTTCCCACCGAAACTTTGTAAGAGGTGCGATAGGCCCAAAGCACCGTGGGAAGAATAATCTCCCATTGATCAGTATTATCCAAGAACATTTTCTGGAGCATCTGTAACAACACCTTGTTAGTACTTATGGCTAAACCATTAGCTCGAGGGTAATATGGGGAACTAAACCAATGTTTAATACAAAATCCTGTTGTAAGGTCCAAAATCAATTGATTCAAAAAATGCATGCCTCGGTCCGAAACTAATTCCAACTGAAGACCATATCGAGGAAATATGCCATTTTGGAGCTTCTTAGCCACAACGGATGCAAGTGGCTTGTTTAGTTGCCCATGCTTCCGCCCATCTAGTGTAGTAGTCAGTACAGGTAAGTATATAAAGTGCACCAGTATTCACCATAGGGGGTTTAATTTGGCCAATGAAGTCCATGCCCCACTTATGAAAAGGTTCCAACGGTAAAATAGGCTGGAGAGGAAAGTGATGAGTGTCGCTAGGTTCACCGGTTCGCTGACAAGGATCACAATTCCAAATAGTGGCATACATGTCAGCATACATAGTGGGTCACCAGAGTCCAGACTGTTGAATTTTTCGGACCGTAATAAGATGATCAAAATGACCACCGACATCACCTGCATGGGTTTCCGAAATTACAGCATGTACTTCATGCAGGGGTACACAACGAAGCCAAACTCCCGTGGGATCTTTATGATAAAGTTGCCCCATGATCATAGTAAAGTGATGGCTGCATAATCCAAGCTTCTTTTGGGCTACCGATCATAAATGAGATGGCACAACACCTTTGGCGAGAAAACTCACCATTTCTTTGTACCAGGTTGGAGTAGTCTGGGGGACATCTTCCGGTTAAGCCACCGTAAAAACATCAGCATCCGGAAGGGAATCATCAATGCCCTCCGGAGGTTCACCATGATCAATTCTGGATAGAAAATCTGCAATCGCATGGCTGGCCCCAGGGCGATGGACGACATCATATTCAAATTCCTGTAATAGCAACACCCATCGAACGAGACGTCCAACTAAATTTTGTTGCTTAACCAAATAAAGCAAAGCACTGTGGTCCACATGAAATGTGAACGATCGGCCCATGAGATAGTGTCGAAACTTTTTAATAGAATAAATGAGACCCAGGCACTCATGCTCCATGGTCGAATAGTTTTGCTTGACCAATGTGAGTCTTCGACTGGCATAGTACATTGGACGAAACTACTTTGGATCTTCCTTCTGCATAAGAACGCTGTCGATTGCGCGATCTCAGGCGTCTATGAAAACATGAAAGGGCAACTTCCAGTCCGGAGCCTTTAATATTGGAGCACTCGCGAGCATTTTCCGGAGTTTCTCAAACGCCAGCTGTGCTTCATCAGTCCAGATAAAATCTTTTGGCAGTACATGTGCTAACTTATTGAGCGGGATAGCAATATGCGCTAGTCCTCATAAATGTCTGCCATGCTAGCGGATTTGCCAAAGAAACCCGAGCACTTCTTTTGGACTCTTTGAAGCTGGTGTATCTCAAATAACTTTAACCTTATCCGGATGAACAACAATTCCTTTTTTTGAAATAATGTGTATGAGCAATTTGCCACATTTCACCGTGAATGTTGACTTTAAGGGATTTCCGCATAGCCGTACCTTTTGACAGGATTCGAAACATAAATGCAACTTTTCCAAATGCGACACCATCCTGTCGGAGATAGAGAAATAATCCAAAAATATACACATAAAAAATGTTAAGTAGGGCACGAAGATTTGTTGCATACAGTGCTGAAAGGTACTTGGAGCGTTCTGGAGTCTGAACCAAATGATTGTACAGGCAAAGACGCCCCAATTGGTAATAAATGTTGTTTTAGGTATATCTGCCTCAACCATGCGCATGTGATTATAGACACTGAACCCATCTAGGAAAGAATACATTTCTCGCCCTGACTTCGTCCAATATACTGTCCAAAAAGGGTAATGGAAACGGATCTAGAACGATGACAGCATTCAATTTTCGATAATCCACACAGATTCGCAGTTGTTTATTTTTCTTCGGGACAATGACTATTGGTGATACCCATTCCGGATTTTCGATAGGAACAATATAACCAACCTTAAGTAGATGATCCAATTCGAGTTTAACATGTTCTGCAAAGTGGGGAATCATCCCATAATGTTGCTGCATTACTTGAGTGGCACCCGGTTTGAGTAAAAATGTGGTGATGATATAATTTTGGATCCAGTCCTTGCATATCTAAATATGACTAGGCAGAAACATCACTGTATTGCTTTAACAATGTTGCTCATCTCCATAGGATCCTTCAGAGACAATTATGGTAATTGAGTCTCGGTATTGTCAAACACTTCGGGGTCTACTACAGTTGTCAAACTATCTACTTCCATGCAAAACACTGAGTTAACATCAACCACTCCTACAGACAACAAGTCTTTATTAGCCTCCAGAAATGTAGTTTCATCATCCACTTCTAAACCTTCTAGCATATGTGGTGGTTCTGCCCAGATTGGTTTCTGCTATGGGAGGAAGTGTTGTTCGTCATCCAACGAAACTGTAAATTTGGAATGTCCCTTACAAAAAGTGGTAGTCTTCTCATCCCAGTTCTGTCAAACTTTGGCATTCCGGAGCCATGGTCATCCCAGAAGTAGATTGTAATATAAATTTTGTCCCTTTAATTCCAGGATGATAAAGGTGATTTTAAATAATACCTACACAATACGGATCGAAATATCTTTAATCAGTCCCACCTTTTGCCCCTTTAATTCCAGGATGATAAAGGTGATTTTAAATAATACCTACGCAATCCGGATCAGAATATCCTTAATCAATCCCACCGGTTGAACACGAGATTGATCCGCCATTCAGACAAAAAATGGGGCTGGTTCAAACTCGTGCCACCCCATCTACCTGCATGTTGTTGTAGAAGCTATGTTGATACTCGATCCTCCATCGATTAATACCTTCAGAATGGCACGATTGTGATGGTAAACTGTAATGGTAGGCACAACATAGTCTACAAAATTTTCTAGAGTGTTCTTTACCATTGAGACTATTGGTTTTGAAGTTTCTGTTATACGGTGTGTCAACTCTAGTTGCTGTAATAGCTATTTCCGAAAAGTGGGCACTAGCTCCAACAAAGCCCCTAATGATAATTTCATATGTAAGTCCTGCAATAATCCACTAGTTTTTGCCTGAGGTGATTCGTTGTTATCTATCCGTATATCAGAGTTAACCTGCATTCAATTCTTGTTCTAACTGTTTATTGCTTCTTGAAAATTCGCAATTCTGGAATCCACAACTTGCAAAAAATTATCAAAAGACTCCGCAACAGGAGTACCCAAAGGCTCCGCCACTTGACATCCCCGAGACTTCGGAATTCGATCACCTATTGCAGAAGGAATTGTTTTTAGATTAACAAAATGGGGCGGATACTCCTCAGCCCATCATACAACTGTTTTTAGATGTTGCTTCTGTTCTTCCAAAATTGGTATACAAGGTTCCAGTACGGTAGAATATTCATTCTACGAGCCAGTGACGACTGCAATCTCTGGTTCAACGTATTCTATGGGGACCATGCTAGCCATTGGGGCTTTTAGTTTTGCCTCTTGCTTCCTTTGATCATATTCTTTGGCTTCTTCGCATTCCCACTGACGGTGTCCAAATTGTAAACAAAACTGACACTAGATGGGGCGATTACCAGAATTGTTTGGACTAGGCTGATGGAATGGTCGTCCTCTACCAAAATCATTAAAATTCTATTTGTAACATCTTCTAAATTCCACATTCTTTTGTAATTTTGAGTACGGTGAGGCTCTTGTATTGCGTACATCTTGGCTATCCTGCCACGATCCGAGCTGAACAGAATGTTTAAAATGTCTTACGTCCCCCTTCCACTTCTGGGTCTCGGCTTGTGCAGAAACTACCAATGTACTCTTTGAATTGAATCTGCAATTATCCAAACTGTGATTATATATGTTGCAGATTGGAAAATATACCTGATTTAGGGCACAATCTATTGTGATATGTCCTGAGTTTCGATAGTGCAAGCAGTATAGCTGTTGAATCGAGTTTAGGGGTTGTTTCCCTTTGATTTCACTTCTGACCATCCCATGTTTGCCAGTCACATTTTTCTGTCCATATGAGTGGCTAATTCAATAACCTGGTCCAGTGTACAACTCTGATCCAGTGTAAAGACATAAATCTTTTCCTTTATCAGTGGTTGTAAGCCATCCACAAAAAACTGGAGAAGTAATTCTTCCGAGGGATAGCTGTCATCCGGAAACTGCCTCATAATAGATCAAAATTCTTTTGCGTAGAGGTCTACCGTACTCTTCTGGACCATATATTGTAGAGTAGTGTATAATTCCAAAATACTTTTGGCCATCCAAAATCGCACTAGGAATGCTTCTTTCAATGCATCATATGTAATAAAATGATCGGAAGGAAACTCAATTAACCATTTAATTGCATTTCTAGCCAACGTGGCTTGAAATACTTGTAATTTATGATCGTCATTCTGCAAATGCCTGTGGTTGCAATTGTACTGGTTTTCAAACATTCGTATATGCACATCGGGATCTTCCCTTGCTTTACCGAAAAAGTGTGTGTAATTCAATCCTGGCAGTTGATATCATTGTGCCATCGGATCCCACAATTCGGATTGCGGCACCGGAATGAGAGCTAGATTCAAGTGTGGGGGGTGGGAATAACTTCCACCAGTAGAACCTTCTTCTTCAGGGTATTTTTCTTCTTGTGGGAGGTTTTGTTGGTCGAGTTTTTCACCTTCCTTGTGGCCCGCTGTTTTCACTAGCTTCTCTTCCTTCCACTCAGTTACCCAATCTTGTAGTAATCGAGGGGGGATGACTCCTTGTTCTACCCAGTATGTCAATTCCTCTGGGATGTTCACTACCTCCGAAAGAGGAAGATCCTTTAAACCTTCTACAATCTGTTGAAAAAATTCCTCTAAATGTTCATGACAGTAATTTGTTGCATGATACTCCTTTCCGCTCCGCAATGGCATGAAACTTGTGATAGCACTTCCTTAGCTAGAACCCCATCCCATCGTGGTCGCCAAATGTTTGGACACTGCTCGCCGTAATATTAATAGCACCCAACTAATAGGTTCGGGAACGGGGATTCACGAATACTACTATTCATAAACATGCGTTCCTGTTCCATACTCCGATATGAATTAGCACAAATAAACATTTGTAAACAGTTCGGAATCGTTAGCTACACAACACAAAAGACATCCATTTTAGAAATAGAGGAGTAATTTCATTATATCATTTGTAGTTACAAGGATTCTCCGTTCTGTATAGCCATTCCCTTCCTACTATGCGTATCAACATTTTTCATAATCGTCGAGTCGGGAATCTGGAAGAACCCGTTGAAGACCCGTCTCCACATGGCATAAGAAAAAGTAAGGATGAATGTCACACCGTTCCAAACCTCCATTCTTCCAAAACCCTTGACATCTCCATTATAACAAAAGTAGAAATTACAAAGAATAGCCCGACCACACCGGTTGCTAACACTATGCATCCTTGGATGGCGAGATTCCTGTTGGAAGTCAATGTCTTCATTGGTCCAACAAATAACTTCACTAAGAAGCTCCAACTTCAAGTCTCAGACGGAGCACACGCATATTAGCTTGTTTATTGAAACCCACTTCAAGAAAAATAACGTAGTAGCATGGCTAGATCAAAGTCAAGTCAACGTATGTGAATGGGTTCGAATCCCGTGACCAACAGCGCGTGGAAAAATATTTTGGAAAAAGCAAAAACAATGGCGCCGATCTCGCGATGTTTTTTTCGAGAAAGTCTTTCCATTAAACGATCAAATTTGATCGTAGTTTTTTTGTTGATCATAGATTTATTTTGCGTTTCGTATTTGCTTTTGAGGACTATACAAAAACTATATAATGAGACCCAAGCTCATTGTATACTCACTCACTCAAGACTCAAGGAGAACTCATCAAGAGTCTCTCAAGGAGATCAAGGAGGAAGAGTCTCACACTCTTGGAGGAGGTGAAGATTTGGTGAAGGAGAGGCTACTCTCTTGGAGCAATGAGTCTTTACAAGGTGGTGGTAACTATCTTTTGTGAGTTAACCTTGTGGTTGATTTAAAATTTTGTTACACTATTTTGTGAGAATAAGGTTAGCTTCGTTGCTTCGTTCACTTCACACACTTAAATTATTTCAACATAATCTAAATTTTGTATCATCATCTTCTTGGATATTCATCCATTAGTGAGTGCACCACTTTATATGGTTGAGTAGTACTCCCATGTTGTAATTTGGACATCTATTTTTTAGTGAGTAAGCTTTGGCTTACATTCCCTAATCTTGTCTCAAGATCTCTCTCTTTCTCTATCTCACTTGTCATCTTAATTAATTAAGTGTGTATGCTCAAAAGGTTTTAGTTTGGAACGATCATGGGGCCCCAAATTCCATCACTTGGTATCAGAGCATAATTGACATACACACTTAGTTAAGATGAGTGAGCTTAGAATTGAGATTGAAGCCAAGTTGGATGGATCTTCTAATTATCCCATGTGGATTTTCATGATGATGAATATTTTAGTGACAAAGGATTTATGGAGTATCGTCAATGGATCCTTAACAAGACCAAGACGAGAAGTTGAAGAAGAAGATACAACAACTTCAAGAGGTACTGGAGTCACAATTGCAGAACCAACTCAAGAAGAGGTAACCACTTCTATATCCATGGTCATTGCGAGGTCTTTACCTAGAGTTCCTCCTACTGAAGATCAGGCAAGATGGGATGCTAGAGATGCTTTAGCACTCTCATTCATGGCAATGCGTCAAAAAGCATATTCTACCACAAATCAAATCCTACAGAAGTTCTAGTCAAGCTTGGTTGAAGCTTGAGAATCTTTTTCAAAGCAGAAATCCTGCTAGGAAAGCTCACTTGAGGAGACAACTAGAAAATACAAGGATGAAGGCTAGTGAGTCAATTCAAACCCACGTTACGAGACTCATTGACTTGAGAGATCAACTTCTAAATATAGGAGTTGAGATATCGGATGAAGAAATGGTAAATATGCTGATTAATTCACTTCCTATTTCATATCGATCTTTTATAACCACTCTTACCCTTACCACAAGAGATAGAGAGGTTACATTTGAAGAGCTAGAGTTCTTGTTACTTCAAGATGAAGATCAGTTGAAGGGAATGGAAGAGAATGAAGAAGCACTTTAATCTTCATCAAAGGGTAAAAAGAAGAAGAAGGATAAGAAAGAAAGTAGGTCCCTCTCACCTTCTACTTTAGATTCTGTATCTACTACATCTAAAGAGAAGTCTTCTAAGAAGAAGGAAGTAATATGCTTTTATTGCAAGAAACCTAGACATTTTAAGTCAGCATGTTATAAAAGGATTGCAACAGAAAAGAAAAAGGCATCATGTAATGTTGCGGAAGATGATAAAAAAGGGAAATCTCAAGGTGATTCTTATGCCTATATCACCATTGAGGAAGTAGCTTTTGATCAGGTAGCTTTACAACTTCTTTCAGCAAGTCCTTGGATATTTGACTCAGGTGCTACTAAGAATATGAAAGGTTGTAGAGATGTGTTTTCTTCTCTTTCCTATTCTTCAGGTAGAAGAGTTACTATTGCAGATGACAATGATTTGGATGTTGTGGGAATAGGTATAGTAACCCTAAAGTCAAGAGAAGGTGGTAATTTTCAGATTTCAAATGTTCTTTATGTACCTAAAATGAAGAAGAATTTGCTATCTATATCTGCATTTTTAGGTGATGGTATTAAAGTTTTATTTGAGAGAGATCTTTGTAAGATCTTATCACACAAAGATGACAAGTGTATTTTACAAGGTGAGCATAGAGGAGGGATCTTTGTTTTGTCAAAAATCAGTCAGACATATGCGATCAAATCTTCATCACTGGTGGAAGATATGAAGCTATGGCATGAAAGATTTGGACATATTAGTTTTGGAGCTCTCAAGAGTATCAAAGACAGAGGTATGGTTGAGAGTTTACCCTAATTCAAGCTACCAGATGATTCAGATATATGTGAAGGTTGTCTTGAAGGTAAGATGCATAAACTACTTTTCAAGAAACATGGTCATATTACAGCTACCAGGAAATTGTAGATTATTCATTCAGATGTGAATGGACCTATGAGAGCAGACTCTATTTAGGGCTTCAGGTATTTTGTTCTATTCATTGATGATTTTACGAGATACTCATGGATCTATGGTCTTAAGTTGAAGTCAGAAGTCTTTCCTATGTTCAAGAGGTTGTAGCTATGGCTGAAAATGAAAGTCAAGAAACTATCCAGATTCTCATAAGTGATAGAGGTGGAGAATACTTGTCAAAAGAGTTTCAGACATTTCTTAATGAGAAAGGTATTACTCGACACCTTACTATTGCTTATACTCCTCAGCAGAATGGTGTTGCAGAAAGAAAGAATAGAGTACTTGTTGAAATGATGCGGAGCATGATGGCATCCAAGAAGCATTCACCAAAATTCTGGTTTGATGCAGTTCATACAACTATCACATTTTAAACAGGTCATCTACAAAAGCTTTAAAGGTAATCACACCTTATGAAGCTTATTATGGTAGAAAACCTAATGTGAGTTACTTCAGAGTGTTTGGATCACTTTCTTATGTACATGAGAAAAAGGCCGGAGGCAAACTAGATGTAAAAGCGAGGAAAGCTATTTTTATTGGATATCGTGTTGAAAGTAAAGGATACAGGTTTTATGTTCCAGAGACACGTGAAGTTATTCTTTCACGTAATGCTTATATTGCTGAAAATAAGGTTTACAATAGAGAAGCATAAATTCCAGAGTTCATTAGTGAAAATGACTATGGGTTTTTTAGAAAGATTTTGAATGTACACGTTCAGCCATGTCAGGAGGGAGTTAAAATTCCCAGAATTCAAGAAAGAGTTGAAGATAGAGGAATTTCACAACCTTCTACAGATTCGGTTCCATAAGAGACTTTGGTTCCACAAATGGAAGAAGTTAAAGTTCCAGAAAGTCCTAGTACCTCAGAAGGACAAGTTCCAAAACCTGTGGAAGCTGAAAGTTCAGAAAGAGTTTCACCACTATTTAAGGATACACCTACGTGGTTATATCAAACTTGCAAAGATAGTGGTATAAAGACTTTTACTGGAAGAACAAGGAGTTAGACTAGACAACAACAACAAGATCATGTTTAAGGGCAAGAATTCAGACTAGGCAGCAACAACAAAAAGATCATGTAAGTTTTGCTGAAGACTTTGAGATTCATGATATTTTTGCACTTACGACTGTTGAAGATGAACATGCATGTGTTAAAGATGAATTTAACATTCCTATTTGGAGAAATGCTATGCAAGAAGATATTGATTCTATTCATAAGAATCAAACTTGGCAGCTATGTGAGTTACTAGAGGGAAAGAAGGATACAGGTGTAAAATGGATCTTCAAAATCAAAAGGAAAGCAGATGGTACTATGATATATACAAGGCCAAGTTAGTTGTCAAAGGATATGCACAACAAAAAGGTATTGATTATGATGAGACATTCACTCCTACATCTAGGATGACTATTATTAGGTAAATAATGGCTCTAGCAGCACATTTTGGTTGGCATATATATCAACTTGACATTAAGACTCCTTTTCTAAATGGTGATTTACATGAGGGTGTGTATATTCAATAGCTAGAAGGTTTTGAAGAGACGGATAAAGAACACTTAGTGTGTAATCTTATAAAAGCTTTCTATGGTTTAAAACAGGCACCTAGAGCATGGTATGAAAAGATACATACATATCTTTTATCCATTGGTTTCCATAACTCATATGCAACTCCAACTCTTCATGTCAAAGCTGAAACAGGTATGATGATTATAACAATCATTTATGTGGATGATATTATAGTCACAGGTCCCAGAGATGAAGATTTGCAGATATTCAAAGAACAATTAAAGCAAACATTTGATGTGAATAATCTAGGCATTTTACATTATTATCTTGGGATTCAATTTTTTTTTCGAGATGAGTGTATCTATATGACACATCAGAAGTACATTGAGAAACTTTTGGAAAGGTTTCAGATGGTTGATTCCAAACCTATGCAAACACCTATGGATCAAAACATGTCTTTACAAATGGTAGCAGATGCAGAGCCATTTGATGCTACTCTATATAGTCAAGCAGTTGGTTGCTTGATATATCTTTGTAATACACGTCCTGATATACAGTTTGCAGTTTCTCAAGTATCAAGGTTCATGCAGAATCGAACAGTCTTATATTGGAAAGCAGTAAAGTGAATCTTTCGATATTTGAAGGGAGCTTCAAATTTTTCTATGGTATTTTTGAAATCTACACATTTGTTACTAAAAGGATTTTCAGATTCTGATTGGGCAGGTGATAGAGACACAAGAAGAAGTACTAGTGGATTTTGTTTTTTTCTTGGAGATTGTCTTATCTCATGGCTTTCAAAGAGACAACCCACTATTGCCACTTCATCGGTGTGAAGCTGAATATCGTGCAACATTAACAACTACTCTAGAGTCAGTTTGGTTGCAGAAGATTTTCAGTTATGTTGATGTAAGAGTACATGAACCCATTCATATATTTTCAGATAGATAGAGTGTTATAGCTATAGCTAAGAATCCAGTGCATCATGCAAGGACAAATCATATAGAGGTACACTACCACTATATTCAAGAGCAGATAACTAAGAAGCACATTGAGCTGGTTTATGTTCCTTCTAGTGAGAATGTTGTAGATATTTTTACCAAAGCATTGACTAGAAACAATCATGAGAAGATTTGCAGGTTACTGAAGATTGTACCATTGTGTCATTGAAGGAGGGATTGTTGGAAGTCAATGTCTTCATTGATCCAACAAATAACTTCACTAAGAAGCTCCAACTTCAAGTCTCAGACGGGTGCAGTGCGCGTATATCAGTCTGTTTATTGAAAACTTCTTCAAGCAAAAGAACATGGTAGCATGGCTTGATCAAAGTTATGTCAATGTATGCGCATGGGTTCGAATCCCGTGACCAGCAACACATGGAAAAATATTTTGGAAAAAGCAAAAACAACGGCGCCGATCTCGGGATGATTTTTTTGAGAAAGTCTTTCCATTAAACGATCAAATTTGATCATAGTTTTTTTGTTCATCGTAGATTTATTTTGCGTTTTGTATTTGCTTTTGAGGACTATACAAAAACTATATAATGAGAGTCAAGCTCATTGTATACTCACTCACTCAAGACTCAAGGAGAACTCATCAACAGTCTCTCAAGGAGATCAAGGAGGAAGAGTCTCACACACTTGGAGGAGGTGAAGATTTGGTGAAGGAGAGGCTACTCTCTTGGAGCAAGAAGTCTTCTACAAGGTGGTGGTAACTATCTTTTGTGAGTTAACCTTGTGGTCGATTTACAATTTTGTTACACTATTTTGTGAGAATAAGGCTAGCTTCGTTGCTTCGTTTAATTCACACGCTTTCGACATAATCTAAATTTTGTATCATCATCTTCTTGGATATTCTTCCATTAGTGGGTGCACCACTTTATATGGTTGAGTAGTACTCCCATGTTGTAATTTGGACATCTATTTTTTTAGTGAGTAGGCTTTGGCTTACGTTCCCTAATCTTGTCTCAAGATCTCTCTCTTTGTCTATCTCACTTATCATCTTAATTAATTAAGTGTGTATGCTCAAAAGGTTTTAGTTTGGAATGATCCTGGGGCCCCAAATTCCAACAATTCCTAGTCACTACATAGTTGCTTCTAGCATGAGGTTGATACTTGAGCTGCCATCAATGATAACTCCAGGTATCTTCCAGTCTATGATCCTTACAACTACTCATAGACTAAAGTATTCAGTTAGTGGAGCTTGTGCCACAATGTAGGTACCATAGCCACTACTTACCAAAGTTGTTGCACCCAAGGAGTTTACAAGGTTCAACATTTTTCTTCTCAATCAAGGACCCATGCTCAATAGATCATAGGGACCAAATTGCTGATAAATGTTCTGCAATATGTCATTGACTGAGACAGGAGTCTTAGGGGATGCTAATTATTGGATTATGAGCATCCACTTCCATCTCTTGTTGGGCCGTTCAGAAAGCATCATGTATGTTTCTATGTGGGGTTTGTTCTTTGCTCTTGTCCTTGTGTAGGTTAGCAGTCCATTCACAATGCTCTAGAAGATTTTATTGACATATTAATTCCTTTGTGCTTCCTCCTATAGGCTGGGTATGACTATTCTTTCGTGTTCCCCTTGTAGGCTACATGCCCCCACTCTTCTTCTTTTTTCCTCTCACGAATTGGTTTTTGCTACTTTACCTACTTCCTCTAGTCCTTGTTGGGATCTAATGTGCACTCTTACCCCCTATATCTCCTATAGCTATACAATGTGGATAGTGGGCTATCAAAGAGGTGTGCACCATGTGGGAATTGGGTCAAGAAAAACATGGAACTAATTATATGTTTGACATGAGGAGGCCTACTTCGGATAGTCCCAAGTGTAGTTAGCACACACGTCTGGGTAGTTTACACATGATGGTGCATTTTGAGCAAAGGACACCTACTCTAAAACTTCCATATTCACCACATTGATAACACATGATAGGATGCCTTGGTCGGTTTTGTATTCCTGCATCCAGTTCAGCGGGGCTACTCTGTATGTCAAGGATGGATGAAGAGGAGTAAAATAGTGGTGCCCCAGGAGCATTCTAAAGGTTGGAGCTCTGTGTGGTAACCATGGGCTGCACCATTAAGATGGAGATCTAGGAGGTCAAAGCTGATTGTTCCCAATATGCAACAGGTTGAGGTTTTGATATCTGCTTTAGATAGTAATATCCTCTAGCTTTCTGCCCCATCTTTCCACATAATTGGCAAACAATCTTATTTGAGCACTCCAGATTTGGATGTCCTTGTTGACTTGTAAAAATAACCAAGAATAGGTACCAAGACAAAACTTTAATAGAAAGTGAGATGGATGGAATATGAGAGAACGGCTAGTGAATTATAAATCAAAATGATTGTTACGACCTAGAAAAAGTATACAACAGGCTTCACACTAAAGCAACAATGAGCACCAACCTATAGTGCACCAGCTCTTATGCTTCCATAGAGTCTCTTGAGTGAACCTTATAGGTTGAACTTACACTATGGGAAACTTAATTAGTCAAGAGTTTCTTTGGGTAGAAAGAGCTCAAGTACAAGCTCTTGAAATGATGTAGAACCAACATAGATGCGGTTGATCCTATAGGGAGTACAATAGATCTAAGAGTTTTTCAAGGAGAAAGAGTTGTTGAAGAGGAAGCCAATCAAATGCTTTCTGCAACAATCTTAGAGCAACAATCTCATGGCTCTTAATGGCTCCTTATACGACTGCTACTTCTCTCAATCTTTCTAGAATTCTACCTTGCCCTCCTAGTTGCGAGATGCTCAGTGGATTATGTAGGCAGTGTTCTGATGTCACTATCTCTCAATCACTTGATCCATCAAGATCAATAATGTGTGCTCACACTTCCTCATGATCCTAACCTTCTTATAATCATGAATTGACATATCTATGTATATGCCTATCTCAATACCTATCTTTGTCTCTCACCCTCTGCATTACTCTATCTATGTATATGTATGCCTATATATGTGATTCCCTCTCTTTCTCTTCGACCTGATTATATAGTTCTACTTGCAATGAGACATGAGTATAGAAGCTCTTGTGAAGATGACAAAAAATGGTACATTGATTCAGGTTGTAGTAACCATATGTCATGCCAAGGAAGTTTGTTCACTAATCTACAAGTACCAAGTGGAAAAGTTTGTGTTGAAACAGGTGATGATACTCAACACATGATTGAATATATTGAAGATATAAGGCTTGGAGATACAATTGGAGATACAAGTAGCGCAAAGGTACTATCTAATGTTCTTCACGTTCCTACAATTTCAAAGAACTTGATTTCAGTAGGACAAATGATAGAGAAGGGTTATCATGTAATATTCAATGAGAATGGGTGCTTCATAAAGAATCCAAAGGAAGGCTTCAAGGTCACTGCTCGAGGTAGAAGAGAAGGAAGAATGTTCACTTTCGATGTCCAACATCCACATGGAAAGGTCATGTACATTCAATGTGGGAACAAGAAGATTTCAGAGCTTGACTTTTGGCACAAAAGAATAGGACACATCAACATTCCAAAGCTGAAGGACATGAGCAAACATGAAGTGGTAAGAGGTCTTCCAAAATTTAATAGCATTGGACTACATGAGTTATGTGAAGCTTGTCAACTAGGAAAGCAAACGAGGCAACCATTCAAAGAGGAGCATTTATGTGGCCCCAAATGTCTTGTACTTGATACATACGGATGTATGGGGACCAACTCAAGAGGCATCAATGGCTGGTAATAGATTTTTTGTCACCTTCATTAATGATCACTCAAGAAAGGTATGGCTGTTTTGTATGAAGCAAAAATCAGAGGTGTGTTTTCTATATTCAAAAGATTCAAAGTTGAAGTTGAAAAAGAAACAGGAAGGTCTATCAAAACCTTAATGTCCGATGGTGGAGGAGAATACTTCTCCAAAGATTTTTTAGATTTTCTACAAGAGAATGGGATCAAAAGGTAGTTTACTTGTAGGTATACACCACAGCAAAATGGAGTAGCTGAGAGGAAAAATAGACAAATTGCTGAAATTGCAAGATGCAGGCTCAACGAGATGAAGGTACCATTGTACTATTGCGCTGAAGCTACCACAACCGCCATTTACTTGATGAATAGGTGTACAACATCAGGAATACATCACTTGACTCCAGAGGAGGTATATTCCGGTAAGAAACTTGATCTTACACACCTCAAAGTGTTTCGATGTGTTTGCTTTGTTCACATTCCACAAGAAGTTAGAACAAAGGTGGAACCAAGGTCATAAAAATGCATTTTCATTGGCTACTCAAAGGGACTTGGTCCATCGAGCATCTTGATGGCATTCAATGACAATGCCCCATGTTGAACATTCATGATTCAAGGTGCTGCTATAAGGAAATGATGTTACACATGGGTGAGATGGTGAGGGAATATCCTCCGAGATTTGTGAATCCATCTAGGAAGGCATAGAACGTGAGAAGATTATTGGTGGCAGGAAGGATGAGATATAGCTAAGATGGTGGATTTTATTAGTCGCAGTGGGATTGTGGATGTCATCAAAGTTTTATGGGAAGGGAAGGCATAGTTGGAAGGATTCTGGAAAAATAGATATTTGGTGAGGGGGTTCATTTTGCACAAAGAGACACTACGTGGTTTCTACACAATGGCACATGGACTCAATCTATTGAAAAATTGAACTATGGAGCGGATATGGAAATGGAAGAACTATAAACTTTTGGTACATTTGGCAAGCCTAAGTGCTTGACCAAATTTGCAAGACTACACCCTATTCCTCTTCACCTCACATGAGGAATCATATATGAACACATGCTTGTCATTTTAACATAGTTACCTTTGGATAGATGTAAAATCAAAGGAGAAATCAATTTTTTGGATTTCAGAGAAGCCAAGCCACGCCTTATTTGGTAGGAGGAATCATTTCGATCACCCCTAAAGTGTACAAACACTTTTGGCTGTAGAAAATTCAAATTTCAAAATCATTGGATGAGTATAAGAAGAGGAGATTTTAGTCGCAGGATAGATGAGCCACTATTGAAAGCTATTGAGCTGCAACACTGAGCATAACTTGAGGTCAACTTATGTATGTGTAGTCCAATACACTTTCCTCATACCATATGTTCATTAGCACACATAATCTGATACAATTCTTCTAGATCATTTCAGTCTACTAGTCTCTGTCAATTCTTCATCATTTTAGTAATCTTGCAAGAGTGATTTATCTGTTTGTACTTCACCATTTGATACACTTTAACTTGTTATAGCTAGAGTGGATTGTGACCTATATACCTACAAAGTTTCATTATTTTTGGTTCAACCAGTCTCGTGATATGTATTGATGAAGGTGACTATGTCTGCACATCATTTTGCTCCTGAAATATCAGGATGACCCCCTTGAGTTGCTAAACTCATTGCTCACTGTATAGTGCCTCTAAATTCATGAAATAACTTGTGTTAGTTAGCTATATACTAACACTAGAATTAGATATGTGCAAGATCTCTCTGGTCAATTCGTACCAGGTTGTGATCTCTGAGTAAAACTCTGAGCACTTGCATTCCCAAAATAGAAGTTTTCATCATATTTCTAGTACATGCAAGTTATCTATTTTCGTACAAACTATTGGGAATGATGTTCCAAAGCACATAGTGGGTTTAAATTCATTATTGGGAAGTGCTTCATGATCCCAAGCAATATCTGAATTGGCCTTCTTGACCATATCCAAGAAAAATGCATTTCTTTGACTTATGGTCCAACTTTTATCTTTCTTGGGTATATGAACATATGAATCACACCCAAAAACTCCAAGATGATCATAATATGATGGCTTCCCTATCCATAAATCTTGTGCCACTTTCAAACCTTTGGTAGTACTACGTGAAAGGTTAATCACATGAACTACAATCAATATTGCTTCTGGCCAAAAGCCTTGTGAAAGGTTTGGATGATGGAGCATAGAAACTACTCTATCGTCAATAGTTTTATACATCCTTTCAACTACACCATTTTGTATTGGGATATAAGGAGTTATAAAATCTCTACAAATTCCTCTAGACTGAGAGAAAAGGCTGAATTCATGTGAGGATGAGAAATTCCTTTGATTTGATAGTATATACCGATAATTTTCTAGTATCAATGAAAGTGACAAAGAAAAGAGAATGCAAGAGAATTAGAAATTAGGACCACCACCACGTGCTAGAGAGATGACTCTCCCCCAACCCATATGCCACTATATATAGCTCTCTCCAAGAAGTTTCCTTCTTGGGTAGGTGGATTCTAACCATCCATGTATCGGCCATGTAACTGCATGTGTGTTGTGTCCCAATTAACTCAAGTTAACTCAAGTGGATGCTTCTAGAAGGCTCTAGATCTCTTTGGGAAAAATACTCTCCCCATGTACCCCATGGGCTGTTGAGGCCAAGTCCTCCTCCTTCACATCCTTGGGACTTAACCACTAAGCTAAGTGGATCACTTTTTTACAAGAGCAGATGACTCGCTATGTAAGTCTAGTCTCGAGATCTTCGTTCATATACATGGGTGACCAAACAATGTCCGATTTCAGATCTGTATGAACCAATCGGACCCTTAGATCATATAATTACTTTATTAGATTCTTTCTTATTGATATATTTTGGTAGTGATGCGTGTGAACACACTAGGACTTCTAGGGCACTTTTTTCTCTTTTTGGGAAGCTTTTTTTCCTCGGTTTATATATACACCTATAACCCTAAGAGGTTACTTACCTTTGTACATTCTCTTGGTAATACATTCAGTATTGTGTGCTGTGATCCAATATTTTTCTTCTTCCTTGTGCTATTTGGGCACTTCCATAGACCTCAAGCTCCAACAATTGGTATTAGAGTAGGTTGCCACTTCATCTAGGGCTTCATCGACACCCCTTTGGTCACAGTCTTAGAATCACATAAAAATTGGTGAAAATATTCAGGGCCTTTGAATGCACTATCATAGTGCTTGTGCAGGAAATTTCATCTTTTTGTGCCAAAGATATATATAAGTTTTGTTTCACTAGTATAAACAACTCAAAATCTATTATAGCTTTAGTAGAACTCGACAGGGTAGTTCTATTCAACTTTTTGAGATACAACCATTTTTTTTGCATCACGGTATTTTAGCCAGTGGCCATGGCTGAAAGAAATGATGTATTCCCTATGTTGGCTATTCAGGATAAGTTGGATGATTTCAATTACCAATTATGGGCATCTATAATGCATCATGTACTAGTTGTAAAAGGAATGTGAAATATTGTGCACGATGTTGAAAAACGTCCTATTACACCTATAAATATAGTTATTGAAGGTGATGAAGATGGCATTGAAGATGGTGATATTCTTCAGGTTTCTATTTTTGTTGTGGTTCCTACTACACCTACTCCAGAGCAATCTCATTTGGATGGCAAAGATGCTCATGCACATGCATTGATAGCCTTGACTATCAAACCTTCCATTATTCCTCATATTTGCTCCTACAAAAGAGCAAAGGATGCTTGGCATACACTTACCACTTTATACCAGGCAAGGAATGAGGCTCATGTTGCTTACCTCCAAAAATAGTTGGACAATGAGCACATGAATGAACGCGATTCCATGGATAGTTTATTGACAAAGATCAAAGATTTTAAGGAGCAGTTGATTTTTGTTTATGAAGTTTTGCTTGATAGTTCACTTATGCAGACTATTCGAAATGGTCTTCCAGATTCATATCAGAGTTTTGCTTCTACTCTTTGATTGATGATGAAAGGCAATCCAAATGCCTTAACATTTGAGGAGTCTATCTCTATTCTATTGTAGTAAGATCAATCTAGGAAGAACATGTCCATTATGTGTGTTGCAGATCAAGCTTTCCTGGCTAGTTAGAAGGGCAAAGGTAAATGGAGCTCATCTACTAGTAAGCTAAAGTCTATTAATTTTGCACATGATAGAGACGAGAAGAAAATAGAAAAGTGAAAATTGTTTTGAAAATACTAGAAAGGAAACGATCATGTCATAAAGCGTTGTGCAAAACTAGTTAGAGATCTTTGGGAAAAATACTCTCCCCATGTAGCCCATGGGGGATGAACCCAAGACCTCCTCCTTCACACCCTTGAGACTTAAACTCTAAGCTAAGTGGATCACTTTTTCCAAAAGCACATGACCTACTACATAAGTCTAGTCTCAAGATCTTTGTTCATATACACAATTGACCAAATGGTGTCTAATTTCATATCTATCTGAACCGACCAAACCCTTAGGTCATAGACTTACTTTTTTATTATAGAGAACCACCTAATGAGGTCATGCACATAGGACCACACACATCTGTATGAACATTATCTAAAGGCTAAATTGAAAATTCAATGTGCATCTTATGCACATTCCTTGTTTGCTTTCCATATTGACAATGCTCACAAAATGAAAAATTAGAGAAATATAACACATGTAAGCAGCTAGAATGAGAAATATTTTCTTTTCCTCTATGAGATATATGAACGGATTGGCCATGCCAAATACAAGCCATAGGCTTTTCAATAATATCTATCATGTTCTTTCTATGATACAAATGAAAGATAAAGTGAGCCAACTTTGCTTCCTTTTGCAATAATGATATTGCCCTTTGATATGCAAAAGGACTAAGCATAGAAGACCATCTTGTAACCAAGGTCATCAAGTTGGCCAATCAACATTAAACTTCATGATAATTGAGGTACATGGCATACATTATGCATAGTAAATTTTGAACCATCAATGAATTGGAAAAACATATCTCCAATCCCAACAATGTCACATTGGTAAGAGTCACCAAGTCTCAGAATACTAAGAAACTTTGCAGCATAAGTAGAGAACCATTCTCTATGTGGTCTCACATGGAAACAAGCACCAATATTTAATAGCCACATGTGGGAAATATAATCATCCATAAAAGCCTGAGTAGGCATAGTGTCAACACATTAGCATCATAAAAAATAGCATTGATTTCTCCAATCGTCATAGTCAAAGTAGATGGTCCAAGTAGCTATTTTTAACATGCCCATCAACATTCTGTCCTTTACCTTTAAAATTCTTTAGTGCATAGAAATCTTTCTTATGTGTCATTTCTTATGAAAATAATGCCATTGGTAAAGCATACCAAAGGCCATACTTCTTTACGAGAAGTAAAAGTATAAGATAGAAGTTTGATTTTAACTATGTAACCTAGAACCATCACCAAATGATACTTGAGTTTGTGGAAGGTGAAACGTATTTCACCTATCTTGTAAGGCATTTGTGAGAGAAATCCAAAAGTAGTTGAAAATGATTGGACTCAAGCAATGGAAAGATTCTTGAAGAAAACCCTAGGGTATCTATCATAAATCTTCAATTAAAGAATGGAATCTAAAGACAAGAATAAATCCTTTTCACTAAAAGTTACTTGAGAAATAACTAACTAGATCTTGAATTTAATTCAAGATGCTTGGAAGTACACTCAAAACATGAAAAAAATAAAGGATGGATGTTTATTCCACCAGAATGAATGTTCACTTCATCCAAAGTTTTAGAGCTTCCAATATAAGCTTGGGGTAATTAAGATCATAGAGAGATCTTGTGTTGGAAGCCCTAGAAACCTAAAGAAAGATGAAAATTTAGAGATAACTCCTTGACTTCAAATTCTTAGAATTTGCGTAATTGGTACTCTATAGTTAGATAAAGCTTCTAGAACTTAAGATAAATATCATCCACACATTAGTGTTGGATATAAAGTATGGTGGAATGAGACATTATACTTTATATTTTGTAGGAATGATGGTATGGGACATTAGACCTTGAGATGGTAAGTATCTTTACGTCTTGGGCTTATGACTTGAAGTAGGACTCAATCCCAATAGGAATTGAAACTTCATAGATATGAAGTACTAATTAACTGAAAAGCTTGAAGATCATAAAATCTAAAAAAAATTCTAGGATCTTCATAAAGGTTTCCAATAAAACTAGTATGGTCTCATTTAAGTTATGGGACTTCCAAGAAATGAATTCATAGTTCTTTATAAGAAAAGCTATATAGATTTCCGAAGAGAAGTCCTTTTAAAGATAACTTTGAATTAATCAATCTAGGATGAAGCCTTAGTTGACAATACAACTAAGTGGATCAATATCTTGAATTAAGTTTATGCCTTTTAGTATAAAGTTTGTGAGTCAAGAAACTGTGAAATGATTGACTTAGTAATGGACATAGTTGAAGTTAGAATAAATTAGTCCAAAACACCCTGTTGATAGTAGAACCAAATGAGTGAATCCCTTGAGTTAAAGATATATACCAGATTGGCATTCTATATACAAGAGTCTCAAGAGATTGGAAAAAAGGATTAATTTAGTAATCAACATAATTGAAGCAACATTGTTTTCAATTAAAGTTAAACATCATCAAAGTTACATTGTGGATCAAGATACTGATGTTCTATACCACTAGAGTTTGGTAGATCGATGATGGTTTAACATCTAAAAAATCTTTTTGAGAATTTGGGTTCAATCTCATAAAGATAGAAATAGTGCTTCAAACAGCCTATTAAAGTCTTGAATCTCGTCTAGTTTGGCTCAAATCACTTTAGTGTCTTCAAAGTTGAATTGGGCACACACAATTTTAAATCTTCCTTCCCATTTTGTCGAACCTTGGATATGACTCTAAAAGAAAATTAAAAGTTATTTCTAGACTAGGTTCAACTGGATGGAATATGTAACTGAATTAAACATTATAACCCATTAAATTTTAGAAGATACTTGAGTTTAAATAGAACTCATTCATTCATCGAGCATTGATTTGTGATTGATGGATGAAGAAACAATCTAAAAGTTCTCTCAAAGAGTCTGAGTAGAACTCTTAAAACAAGAGATTTAGGAGTTGTTTCTAGTTCTAATAGTTCCAAAGAAGTCAAGTCTTAGAGGAAGTAGCCTTTGGTAAGTCATTTTAAAGTTGCAAATCACTTCTTTCCTACACTCTACCTTGGACTCTGAAGCCCAATAGGACATGGTAGTCTTGTATTTGGGAAAAGAGACCAGTAATTGTTGGTTAGAAGTAAAACATAATTAGAAACATTTGAGTTAGATGTTTTGGCCAACCTCAACTTAAGGTAGCTTCCCAAAGTCTTGAACTAGCAAGTGATCCACCTACTTTTGCTAGGTCCATTGCACAAATAGTGCATAGAAATGGACCCTCATAGCAAATTAGCTAGAGAGTTTTAGAATCCACCTACTTCATATGTTTTTGCTTTGGATGTTTTCCACATAACAAAACATTGAATTAGTCAGGGATGTTTTAATCCACACTTATCATTCTTTCCATACTTTGCACTTGATTTAGTGTTTCATATGCAAAGATAAATAATGTTAGGATGATTTGGACAAGGACTAGCCCACGTGGTTTCCCCTCTTTTTTAGATCCAAAATGGGATAGAATCCCCTCCTGATAAAGAGGCAAATCAGAAAGATGAACACCATGATCAAGGAGACTCATAATGGGGCATGGGGTATTATACCTACACACATTTTTAAAGGAAAAAAATGTTAAAAGGGGGGAAGAATGTTGTATAACTATGGGTAAAAGTAGCAAAAGACATGGGTTTTGAGGGTCCAAAGCCACTTGGAGAACCCATGGAGTTTATTCAGAAACCCTTGGGAAAGTGTGTCCAAGTCTATGGTTTGAACCCTTGAACTATTTGGATTTATTTACTCCCAAATGAAGGGTTTTGACTTTAAGGATTGATATTTCTTGAGGGTATGGTATTTAACCCTTAGGGAGGCCTCTCAAGCCTTGAGACTTGTATGTACAAGCTTGGGAGAAATCCTTTTCAAATCAATGTGAGGGCCATGTGATTCCATGTGATTTCCAAGGTTAGAAGGCCTTGGATTGGAATCCATGTGGAGAGGACACTTGGCAAGATCTCCTCACATTTCCTCCCTTGGCCTTGAGGTATATATATGGGTGGAATTGGTTGGGTGGATACATGCATCTCTCACCACTTGTGGGCTAGGCTAGGAAGTTCATTAGTTAGATTATTCCTTACTAGGACATGTTGTGGTTTGGAACCACAACAAAAGGTCTTATCAAAATCATTGACTCTTTCTTAAGCATAAGATTTTGCAACAAGCCTAGCCTTATACTTGTCAGCTATTCCATCAGGCTTACACTTTAATTTGTATACCCACTTAGTGCCAATGGCCTTCTTGCCAAGTGGCAAGTCACATAAAGACCAGGTAACATTTTCTATAATAGCATCATATTTTGATTTCATAGTAGCCATTACTTTTTTAGAATTTTGTGTTTCATCAAACGAAACTGAGTCATTCTCATCACAAAGACTAGAGGTAGCGATAACATAGCAATTAGATGCAAATCTAGAGCTTAACCATCATCTAGTGTCTATAATTGAAAAGAGCGAGGTTGAACCAAGAGAAGCTTATATTCTTGAAGATAGAAGAGAAAGCGCTTGGTATGACAAAAGAAAGAATTCGGCATGATTAATTCTATGCTTGATTGTAATTTGTAGGTGTCATCATCTTAATATAGAAATTATGTTCTCGAGTACATTCTCTGTGCTATTGTACTGGTGTTTTTTTATTTGCTTCTCTAATTCGTTATTTGTGTTATTCTTGGAAGTACACATAGGGAATAGAAACACACTATAATAAATTCCGGTAATCCCCATTCCCCAAATCCATTGTACTGTGAAAGTAAATAGCAATAAACATTCGATGATGATGATGGGATGGGGTATTATCAATGAATCATGGTAACGTGAAGTGATGACTAGTGCAGAAGGGACAAACAAAAGGATTCCCAACAATGGAGAAGGATTATGCCAACATGATCGGGTAAGTGGTTCTCAGAACATCAAGACATGCAGGCAATACTTGGAGTTGCGGGAGCATCTACATTATGGTATACCGATATTGTTGAAGGGGAAAGTTTGGGAAGTTCTCACGTATCTGAAAAATTGCATGCCTTAGTGGAAAAAGGGGTAAATACCGTACCCATTACTGACACAACTAATGGAGTTAAAGGTGGTTTTTGAAGCAGTTAAGTTGCAAATAGATAACATAGAAGGATGGCAGGCCAAATAGGAATCAGATAGGGGGCCAAAGAGAAGACCATGGGATTCAGGTATGTTGGGCCTTTTGAATTCTATTTAGATGGAGCAGCTTAAAAATAAAAGCAAATTGTATTATGTGTTGGAGTTAGACGTCTACAAAAGCACGCGAACAACACAGGGAAGAAGAAGAAGCTTGGAGCTCAACACACAATACTGAATGTATTACTAGAGAATGTACAAAGATAAGTAGCCCATTAGGGCAATAGGCGTATATACAAGCCGGGGGAAGAAAACCTCCTAAAGAGGGAAAAAAGTGCCCCAGCGGTCCTAGTGTGTTCACACACATCACAACCTAAATATATCAAAAAATCCCCCCCGGGGAGTGATGTGGTGAACAAGGAGCTGGCACTTGTGTATAAGCAAGTGCCAAGCTATGTGGAATCAATCCACAAAAGGAAGTAAGCCCAAAGCTTTGTGGAAAGCTTCAAACTTCTCCCTCGGTAGAGCCTTCATGAAAAGGTCTGCAATGTTCTCCTGCATGGGTGCATATGCCAAGTTGATCTCCCCAATAGAGAACCTCTCCTTGACATAATGATAATGCACCTCAATGTGCTTAGTGCGAGAATCAAACACAGGGTTCCTCGCAACTCCCAATGCACTCTGATTGTCAGTGAAGTTGGTGGTGGTAGAAGACTGACCAACACCCAAATCAGCCATAAGGCCTCTAAGCCACACACACTCAACAGTCGCTATGAAAGCTGCCCTATACTCAACCTCACAACTGGAAGTGGCCATAGTAGGCTGCTTCTTGCTCAGCCAAGATATGCATGAACTACTAAGCATGAAGCAAAAACCACTAGTGGACACACGAGTGTAATAGCAACCAGCCCAATTAGAGTTAGAAAAAGCATGCAAATTTGGTGGTAGTGATCCCCCCTTGGGATAAAACAAACCAAGTAGTTGGGTACCACTCAAATAGCGAAAGATGCGCTTAACCGCCTGCCAATGCTTGACTCTTAGGCAATGCATAAACCTACTCATTTGTGAGATAGCAAAATGAATATATGGTGGAGTAATGCATAAGTAAATCAAGCATCCAACAACCTGCTGATAGAGAACAACATCAAATGCATCTCCAACATCATGAACACTCAATCGTAAACCTGTTTCCATAGGAGTGGCAATAGGTTTATAGTCTTCAAGGCCAAAATGCTGCAATAATGTGTCAATATATTTCATTTGACACAAATCCATTCCACCATCAACGTGCATAAACGGAATGCCCAAATAGTGATGCAAATGCCCCAAATCAGACATCTCAAATGAGGCATGCAAATTAGCCTTAAAATCAGCAATATGCCTCTCATGAGGACCAGTGAGCAGCATGCCATCAGCGTAAACCACAATGATCAAAAGTACATCACTAGCACACTTAACATATAAGGTGCTTTTAGTTGGACTGTTCTCAAAACCATGTGCAATCGGATAAGCATGTATCTTTTCATACCAAGCACATGGTGCTTGATTTAAACCATATAATGCCTTCTTTAACCTGCACACCCGGTTATCATGCCCTTTCTGCACAAAGCCATGGGGCTGAAAAACATACACTTCTTCATGCAAGTCACCATTCAAGAATGTTGTTTTGATATCCAACTGATGTACATTCCAACCATGATGAGCTGCAAGTGCACATATGCTACAAACAGTAGTCATTTGGCAACTTGCATACCCACTTTGTTCCATCAAGTTTATGCTTCAACTTGTATACCCACTTTGTTCCAAATGCCTTCTTGCCAAGAGGCAAGTCACATAAAGACCAGGTACCATTAGCATCATATTCAGATTGCATTGCAGCCATCTAATGTTCAAAATTTTGTGCTTCATCAAACGAATCAGGTTCAGCCTCATCACAAAGACTAGAGGAAGCCATAGCATAGAAATCTCATGCAAAAGAGGCACTATGAGAGCCTGATCCAGTACGATATGACAGAGGTGCATCTAATTTGCTTTCACGCAAAGTCTGCACCGGCCACTTTGGCATTGTTTTTGCCTCCTCAATATGAGCTCTCTCATCAGCAAGTGCATCATGTAAGTCTGCATCAGAAATGGGATGATCTACATCATCACATGAAACCTGCAAAGGTTGAGAAGTTGCCTCATTAGGACTAGCACTAGACTGTCTACCTGTAAAAAGAGGCAGCAAAGTATCATACATGTCTTTGGAGCTAACAGATGTCTCCTTAGTACATGAAAGCAATGGCTGAATAACATATTCCATAAAAACAACATCATGGCTAACCAAAATGCGTTTTGTCTGTGGATGATACAAACAATAGCCTGTACTTTCAGAACTCTACCGAACAAAAATATAGTTTACCGCTTTATCATCTAATTTTCTGCTATGTTGTTCAGACACTAATGCATATGCAAAACAACAAAAACACACAGATGAGCAACATATGGCTTGCGATCATGCCAAGCCTCATATGGAGTGATAGACTACAGCGCTTTAGTGGGACACCTGTTAAGTACATATGTTGCACACATGACAACCTCAAGCTAGAAACTATGTGGTAAAGCCTGACTCTTGACCATACACCTCACCATCTCCATGAGTGACCTGTTCTTTTGTTTAGCAACTCTATTCTGTTGAGGTGTATATGGCACTATACACTGGTGTTTTATCCCAGATTCAGCGAGAAATGGATTAAAATCAGAAGACATATATTCCCCCCCCTCGATTAGAATCGAGGGTGCCCATTTTACATGCTGACAGATTTTCAGCCAAAACCAAAAACTGTTTGAAGCACATGAACACTTCGGACTTTGCCTTCAATGGATATACCCATGCATGCCTGGAAAAATCATCGATGAAAGTCACGAAGTAAAGATAATTTCCAAAAGAAGGTGTCTGCATAGGACCACAGACATCACTATGTACAAGATGCAATTTCCGACTAGCCCGAGCTGAACCATCTTTTGGAAAGGAGGAACGCTACATTTTGCCTAAAATACAGCCTTGACAAACATGTTTTCCAGGTGCCTCAAGTTTGGGCAAAGATGACACCATTTCAGATTTCTGCAGGCATAGCAAACTAGCAAAATTTAGATGACCAAAGCGTGCATGCCAAAGCTTTGCATTTGACATAGCCTGAGAATCATGTACTGCACATGCTGAATCATTTACAGATCTTTCATATTCTATTGGCTTATACAACCCATGAAATAAAATGCCAGAGCAATAATCACGTTGCCATTTGATAGATCATGAACTGTACATCTATCATCAACAAATTTCACAACCAAGCAAATCTTGGTTAATGTAGAAACTGATAACAGATTTTTCTTTATCCCTCGCACAAATAAAGCATCTGACATAGTGAAAAAACTAGCATTAGCAGTAATCAAAATGATCTTACCAACTCCCATAATACGATAAGAGGAGTTGTTGGTGCATGTAATAGTATTCCCTATACGGGCAAGCTCGAGTGAAGAGAAGAAACTGCTCTGTGAGGTAATATGTTTGGTCGCCCCACTGTCAAAGTACCAAACATCTAAGTCTACTACAGACATGCACTTCTCATGAGAAGATGGGTCAAAACTACAAATAGTAGTAAACACCCATTCTTCTTCCTGCACGAGATTAGCAGACTCTGTTTTTGGTGTAGAGGTCTCTACAACAACCATTCCAACCTCTTTCTTCTTTGCCTCTTTAGCAGCCAACTTTGGATAGTTCTTTATGATATGATCATTTCCTTTACAGTACTTGCAAAACAATTTCTGCTTGTTTGATTTCTTTTCATCTTTTTCTTCCCTCTTTGATTGTGCAGAATTAGTAGATTTTTGCTTACTAGTTGAAGAGCTCCATTTTCCTTTGCCCTTCTAACTAGCCAGGAAAGCTTGATCTACAACACACATAAAGGACCTGTCCTGCCTGGACTGATCCTCGTGCAACAGAGCAGAGACTAACTCCTCAAATGACAAGGCATTTGGATTGCCTTTCATCATCAACCAAAGAGTAGAAGCAAAACTCTGATATATTGAATCAGGAAGACCATTCAGAACGGTCTGCACAAATGAGCTACATGGTATAACCGCATCAACAGAAATCAACTATTCCTTCAAGTCTTTGATCTTTGTTAGAAAAATCTCCATAGAATCACCTTCATTCATGTGCTCATTCTCCAACTATTTTTGGATATAAGCAACATGAGCCTCATTTCTAGCTTGGTACAATGTGGTAAGTGTCTAAGTTGCATTATTCATTATTCGACAATTTGTTTATTCATGAATAATTATGGAATTTCACGGCAACCCTCCTTTATTTGACCAAACTATTTGGTGCCACATCAGCTTATTCAAAGATGAGCGAATACTTTTTGCATGGTAATTCGTCAATTTTGATCGAACGCGCTTTCGATCGAAAAGGTTTTTGATAAAAAATTTTATTGGTTGAAAAGTCTTCGATTGAAAGAAATCCGGTCGAATAGTTTTTTATAAAAGAACACAAGTAGACTCATTTTTCATAAGAGTTGCTTTGTTTTTTACAAACTTACAGTGTCGTAGATAGAACAAAGTATAAACTTTTGCTACACATATTTACTCTCGTACTTAAAGCATAAAGAAAAATATATTTGTTTGCAAATTAAAAACTATTGTGATTGTTTGACTCAACATTGATTCTTACTTCACCATAGTATATGTATGTGTGTGTATGATTGTGAGTAAATATGTATTGTGATTGTTTGAATCAATATTGATTCTTACTTCACAATAGTATATGTATGTGTATTTGACTTTATAATTGTGAATGAAATTTCTTGTGATTGTTTGATTCAACATTGATTCTTACTTCACAATAGTATATGTGTGTGTGTATGATTGTGAATAAAAATGTATTCTGATTGTTTGAATCAATATTGATTCTTACTTCACAATAGTATATGTATGTATACTTGAGTGTATAATTGTGAATGAAATCTATGTTGGAGATAGATGTCTGTAGAAGCACGCGAACAACACAAGGAAGAAGAAGAAGCTTGGAGCACAAAAACACAATACTGAATGTATTACTAGAGAATGTACAAAGATAAGTATCCCATTAGGGCAATAGGCGTATATACAAGCCGAGGGAAAAAAACCTCCTAAAGAGGGAAAAAACTGCCCCGGCGGTCCTAGAGTGTTCACACACATCACTACCTAAATATATCAACAAATCCACCCTGGGAGTGATGCGGTGAACAAGTAGCTGGCACTCATGTATAAGGAAGTGCCAAGCTATGTGGAAGTCACTCCACAAAAGGAAGTAAGCCCAAAGCTTTGCGGAAAGCTTCAAACTTCTCCCTAGGTAGAGCCTTCGTGAAAAGGTATGCAATGTTCTCCTGCGTGGGCACATATGCCAAGCTGATCTCCCTAGCAGAGAACCTCTCCTTGACATAGTGATAATGCACCTCAATGTGCTTAGTGCAAGCATGGAAAACAGGGTTGCTCGCAATTGCCAATGCGCTCTGACTGTCACTGAAGATAGTGGTGGCAGAATTCTGACCAACACCCAAATCAGCCATAAGGCATCTGAGCCACACACACTCAACAATAGCTGTGAAAGCTGCCCTATACTCAGCCTCACAACTGGAAGTGGCCACAGTAGGCTACTTCTTGCTCAACCAAGATATACATGAGCTACCAAGCATGAAGATAAAGCCACTAGTGGACACACGAGTGTCATAGCAACCAACCCAATCAGAGTCAGAAAAAGCATGCAAATCTGGCGGTAGTGATCCCCCCTTGGGATAAAACAACCCAAGTAGCCGAGTACCACTCAAGTAGCAAAAGATGCGCTTAATCGCCTGCCAATTCTTGACTCATGGGCAATGCATAAATCTGCTCATCTGTGAAACAGCAAACTGAATATCTGTCCGAGTAATGCATAAGTAAATCAAGCATCCAATAGCCTGCTGATAGAGAACAACATCAAATGCATCTCCAGCATCATGAAGACTCAATCATAATCCTATCTCCATAGGAGTGGCAATAGGCTTACAGTCTTCAAGGCCAAAATGCTGCAATAATGTGTCAATATATTTCGTTTGACACAAAGCCATTCCACCATCAACTTGCATAAACTGAATGCCCAAATAGTGATGCAAATGCCCCAAATCAGACATCTCAAATGAGGCATGCAAATCAGCTTTAAAATCAGCAATATGCTTCTCAATAGGACCAATGAGAAGCATGTCGTCAACATAGACAACAATGATCAGAAGCACATCATTAGCACGCTTAACATATAAGGTTCTTTCAGTTGGATTGTTCTCAAAACCATGTGCAATCAGATAGGCATGTATCTTCTCATACCAAGCACGTGGTGCTTGCTTTAAACCATATAATGCCTTCTTTAACCTGCACACCTGGTTTTCATTCCCTTTATGCACAAAGCCGTGGGGCTGAAAAACATACACTTCTTCATGCAAGTCACCATTCAGAAATGTAGGTTTAATGTCCAACTGATGTACATTCCAACCATGATGGTCTGCAAGTGCACAAATGCTCCGAACACTAGTCATACGGCATGTAGGTGCAAAGTTCTCATCAAAATCAATGCCTCTTTCCTGCGCATAACCCTTTGCAACAAGCCTAGCCTTATACTTATCAATTGTACCATCAGGTTTATGCTTCAGCTTGTATACCCACTTAGTGCCAATGGCCTTCTTGCCAGGAGGCAATTCACATAAAGACCAAGTACCATTCTTCATTATTGCATCATATTCAAATTGCATAGCAGCCATCCAATTTTCTGAATTTTGTGCTTCATCAAACGAAACAGGATCATTCTCATCACAGAGACTAGACACAGCCATAGCATAGCAATCTGATGCAAAAGAGGCACTATGAGAGCTTGAACGAGTACGATATGACAGAGGTGCATCTAATTTGTTGTCACTCAAAGTCTACACCAGCCATTTTGGCATAGTTTTTGCCTTCTCAATATCAGCTCTCTCATCAACTAGTGCATCATGTAAATCTGCATCAGAAATGGAATGATCTGCATCATCACATGAAACCTGCAAAGGCTAAGAAGTTGCCTCATTAGGACCAGCACTAGACTGTCCACCTGTAAAAAGAGGCATCAAAGTATCATACATGCCTTTGGAGCTAACAGATGTCTCCTTAGTACATGAAAGCAATGGCTGAATAGCATCTTCCACAAAAACAACATCACGGCTAACCAGAATTCGTTTAGTTTGTGGATGATACAGACGATAGCCTTTACTTTCAAAACTGTACCCAACAAAAATACATTTTATTGCTTTATCATCCAATTTTCTCCGATGTTGTTCAGGCACTAATGCGTATGCCAAACAACCAAAAACACGCAGATGAGCAACAGATGGCATGCGATCATGCCAAGCCTCATATGGAGTGATAGACTATAGCGCTTTAGTAGGACACATGTTTAGTACATATGCTGCACACATGACAGCCTCAAGCCAGAAACTATGAGGTAAAGGCTGACTCTTGACCATACACCTCGCCATCTCCATGAGAGACATGTTCTTCCGTTCAGCAAATCCATTCTGTTGAGGTGTATATGGCACTGTAAACTGGTGTTTTATCACACGTTCAGCCACAAATGCATTAAAATCAGAAGACCTATATTCCCCCCCTTGATCAGAACGGAGGGTGCCCATTTTACATGCTGACAGATTTTCAGCCAAAACCAAAAACTGTTTGAAGCACATGAACACTTCGGACTTTGCGTTCAATGGATATACCCATGCATGCCTAGAAAAATCATCGATGAAAGTCACGAAGTAAATATAATTCCCAAAAGAATGTGTCTACATACGACCAAAGACATCACTATGTACAAGTTGCAATTTCTGAGTAGCCCCAAATGAACCATCTTTTGGAAAGGATGAATGCTGCATTTTGCCCAAAATACAGCCTTCACAAACATGTTTTCGAGGTGCCTCAAGTTTGGGCAACGAGGACACCATTTCAGATTTCTATAGGCGTAGCAAACTAGCAAAATTCAGATGACCAAAGCGTGCATGCCAAAGCTTTGCATCTGACATAGCCTGAGAATCATTTACTGCACATGCCAAATCATTTATAGATCTTTCATAGTCTATGAGCTTATACAGCCCACGACATAAAATGCCAGAAGCAATAATCACATCGCCATTTGATAGATCATGAATTGTACACCTGTCATCAACAAATTTCACAACCAAGCCAATTTTGGCTAATGTAGAAACTGATAACAGGTTCTTTTTTATCCCTGGCACAAATAAAGCATCTGACAAGGTGAAAGAACTACCATCAGCAGTAGTCAAAATAATCTTACCAACTCCCATAACAGGATAAGAGGAGTTGTTGGCACATGTAAGAGTATTCCCTATAGGGGCAGGCTCAAGTGAAGAGAAGAAACTGCGCTTCGAGGTAATATGTTTGGTCGCCCCACTATCAAAATACCAAACATCTGAGTATACTGTAGACATGCACTGCTCATGAGAAGATGGGTCAAAACTGCAGACAGTAGTAAACGCCCATTCTTCTTCCTGCACAAGATTTGCAGACTCTGTTCTTGGTGTAGAGGCCTCTGCAACAACCATTCCAGCCTCTTTCTTCTTTGCCTCTTTAGCAGCCAGTTTTGGACAATTCTTTATGATATGATCATTCCCTTTGCAGTACTTACAAAACAATTTCTGCTTTTCTGATTTCTTCTCATCTTTATCTTCCTTCTTCGAATATGCAGAATTAGAAGATTTCTGCTTACTAGTTGAAGAGCTCCATTTTCCTTTGCCCTTCTGACTAGCCAAGAAAGCTTGATCTGCAACTCGCATAATGGACCTATTCTGCCTGGACTGATCTTCCTACAACAGAACAAAGACTAACTCCTCAAATGATAAGGCATTCGGATTTCCTTTCATCATCAAATGAAGAGTAGAAGCAAAACTCTGATATGAATTAGGAAGACCATTCAGAACGGCCTACACAAGTGAGCTATGTGGTATGACCTCATCAGCAAAAATGAATTGTTCCTTCAAGTCTTTGATCTTCGTTAGGAAACTATCCATAGAATCACCTTCATTCATGTGCTCACTCTCCAACTGCTTTCGGAGGTAAGCAACACGAGCCTCATCCTAACTTGGTACAATGTGGTAAGTGTATCCCAAGCATCCTTAGCTGTTCTGCAAGAGCAAATGTGAGGAATAATGGCACGTTTAACAGACAAAGCTATCAATGCATGTGCTTGGGCATCTCTGCCATCCCAGCGAATCTGCTCTGCACTAGGTGCAACAGAAATAGCAGCACGAACAGGAATCTGAGGAATATCATCTTCGACACCATCTTCATCAACTCTAGCACCTGTATTTGCAGTACCTGTAGTCAGAGGTGTAAAAGGACATCTTTCAACACCCTGCACAATGTTCCACAATCCTTTTGCAACCAATACATGTCGCATCATATAAGCCCATAATGGGTAGTTGGTACCATCCAACTTATCCTCAATAGCCAACATACATAATACATCACTGCTTTCAGCCATGGCCAATGACTAAAATACCCTGATGCAGAAAATTGACTGTATCTCAAAAAGTTGAACAAAACTGCCCAGACGAGTTCTGCTAGACCTATAGCAGACTTCGAGACGCTTAAATTGGCGAACAGAAACTGGTATATACCTTTGGAACAAAAAGATGAAATAGCCTGCACAAGCGCTACGATAGTGCATTCAGAGGCCAAAATGAAGATGTTTTGATCTCTGAAACAACCTAGTATGCTCACCAAATTTTGTGCGAATCTTAGACTGCAAATGGAGGAGTGTCGACGGCACCCTAGATGAAGCGGCGACCTGCTCTGATACCAATTGTTGGAGATAGACGTCTATAGAAGCACGCGAACAGCACAAGGAAGAAGAAGCTTGGAGCATAAAAACACAATACTGAATGTATTACTAGAGAATGTACAAAGATAAGTAGCCCATTAGGGCAATAGGCGTATATACAAGCCGAGGGAAAAAAACCTCCTAAAGAGGGAAAAAAGTGCCCCGGTGGTCCTAGAGTGTTCACACACGTCACTACTTAAATATATCAACAATCTATTGTGATTGTTTGATTCAACATTGATTCTTACTTCACAATAGTATATTGTTGATATATTTAGGTAGTGATGTGTGTGAACACTCTAGGACCGCCGGGGAACTTTTTTCCCTCTTTAGGAGGTTTTTTTCCCCCGGCTTGTATATATGCCTATTGCCCTATTGGGCTACTTATCTTTGTACATTTTCTACTAATACATTCAGTATTGTGTGTTTGTGCTCCAAGCTTCTTCTTCTTCCTTGTGTTGTTCGCGTGCTTCCGCAGATGTCTATCTCCAACAATTGGTATCAGAGCAGGTCGTTGCTTCTTCTAGGGCGCCGTCGACACTCCTCCGTTTGCAGTCTCAGATTCGCACGAAATTTGGTGAGCATACTCAGGTTGTTTCAGAGATCAAAACATCTTCATTTTGGCCTCCGAATGCACTATCGTAGCGCTTGTGCAGGCTATTTCATCTTTTTGTTCCAAAGGTATATACTAGTTTCTGTTCGCTAGTTTAAGCGTCTCGAAGTCTGCTACAGGTCTAGCAGAACTCGTCTGGGCAGTTCCGTTCAACTTTTTGAGATACAGTCGATTTTCTGCATCAAGGTATTTTAGTCACCGGCCATGGCTGAAAGCAATGATGTATTCCGTATGTTGGCTGTTGAGGATAAGTTGGATGGTACCAACTACCCATTATGGGCTTATATGATGCGACATGTACTGGTTGCAAAAGGACTGTGGAACATTGTGCAGGGTGTTGAAAGACATCCTGTTACACCTACGACTCCAAGTACTACAAATACAGGTGTTGGAGGTGCTGGAGCTGATGAAGATGGTGTCGAAGATGATATTCCACAGATTCTGTTCATGCTGCTGTTTCTGTTGCACCTACTGCAGAGCAGATTCGTTGGGATGGTAGAGATGCCTAGGCACATGCATTGATAGCTTTGTCTGTCAAACGTGCCATTATTCCTCACATTCGCTCTTGTAGAACAACAAAGGATGCTTGGGATACACTTACCACTTTGTACCAGGCTAGGAATGAGGCTCGTGTTGCTTACCTCCGAAAACAATTGGAGAGTGAGCACATGAATGAAGGTGATTCTATGGACAGTTTTCTTACAAAGATCAAAGACATGAAGGAACAATTGATTTCTGCTGATGAGGTTATACCAGATAGCTCACTTGTGCAGACTGTTCTGAATGGTCTTCCTGATTCATATCAGAGTTTTGCCTCTACTCTTCGGTTGATGATGAAAGGCAATCCGAATGCCTTGTCATTTGAGGAATTAGTCTCTGTTCTGTTGCAGGAAGATCAGTCCAGGCAGAACAGGTCCATTATGCATGTTGCAGATCAAGCTTTCCTGGCTAGTCAGAAGGGCAAAGGAAAATGGAGCTCTTCTACTAGTAAGCAGAAATCTGCAAATGCTTCACAATCGAAGAACCAGGATAAAGATGAGAAGAAATCAAAAAAGCAGAAATTGTTCTGCAAGTACTGTAAAGGAAATGATCATATTATAAAGAACTGTTCCTAATTGGCTGCTAAAGAGGCAAAGAAGAAAGAGGCTGGAATGGTTGTTGCAGAGGCCTCTACACCAAAAACAGAGTCTGCAAATCTTGTGCAGGAAGAAGAATGGGCATTTACTACTGTCTGCAGTTTTGACCCATCTTCTCATGATCAGTGCATGTCTGCAGTAGACTCAGATGTTTGGTACTTTGACAGTGGGGCGACCAAACATATTACCTCGCAGCGCAATTTCTTCTCTTCACTCGAGCCTGCCCCTATAGGGAATACTGTCACATGCGCCAATAACTCCTCTTATCCTATTATGGGAGTTGGTAAGATCATTCTGACTAGTGCTGATGGTAGTTCTTTCACTTTGTCAGATGCTTTATTTGTGCCAGGGATCAAAAAGAACCTGTTATCAGTTTCTGCATTAGCCAAGATTGGCTTGGTTGTGAAATTCGTTGATGACAGGTGTACAGTTCATGATCTCTCAAATGGTGATGTGATTATTGCTTCTGGCATCTTATGTCGTGGGCTGTATAAGCTCATAGACTATGAAAGATCTGTGAATGATTTGGCATGTGCAGTTCATGATTCTCAAGCTATGTCAGATGCAAAGCTTTGGCATGCACGCTTTGGTCATCTGAATTTTGCTAGTTTGCTACGCCTATAGAAATCTGAAATGGTGTCCTCTTTGCCCAAACTTGAGGCTCCTGGAAAACATGTTTGTGAAGGCTGTATTTTGGGCAAAATGCAGCGTTCTTCCTTTCCAAAAGATGGTTCAGTTCGGGCTACGCAGAAATTGCAGCTTGTACATAGTGATGTCTGTGGTGTTGATATATTTAGGTAGTGATGTGTGTGAACACTCTAGGACCGCCGGGGCACTTTTTTCCCTCTTTAGGAGGTTTTTTTCCCCCGGTTTGTATATACGCCTATTGCCCTAATGGGCTACTTATCTTTGTACATTCTCTAGTAATACATTCAGTCTTGTGTGTTGTGCTCCAAGCTTCTTCCTCTTCCTTGTGCTGTTCGCGTGCTTCCGCAGACGTCTAACTCCAACAATTGGTATCAGAGCAAGTCGTTGATTCTTCTAGGGCGCCGTCGACACTCCTCCGTTTGCAGTCTCAGATTCGCACAAAATTTGGTGAGCATACTCAGGTTGTTTTCGAGATCAAAACAGCTTTGCTGTGTGGTGCCGAAATCGCGATCTGAGCTCGTTTCGGCCTCCGAACGCACTATCGCAGTGCTTGTGCAGGCTATTTCGTCCTTTTGTGCCAAAGGTATATACCAGTTTCTGTTCGCCAGTTTAAGCGTCTCGAAGTCTTCTACAGGTCTAGCAGAACTCATCTGGGCAGTTCTGTTCAACTTTTTGAGATACAGTCAATTTTCTGCATCAAGGTATTTTAGTCACCGGCCATGGCTGAAAGCAGTGATGTATTCCGTATGTTGGCTGTTGAGGATAAGTTGGATGGTACCAACTACCCATTATGGGCTTATATGATGCGACATGTACTGGTTGCAAAAGGATTGTGGAACATTATGCAGGGTGTTGAAAGACGTCCTGTTACACCTGTAACGACAGGTACTGCAAATACAGGTGTTGGAGCTGATGAAGATGGTGTCGAAGATGATATTCCGCAGATTCCTGTTCGTGCTGCTGTTTCTGTTGCACCTACTGCAGAGCAGATTCGTTGGGATGGCAGAGATGCCCAGGCACATGCATTGATATCTTTGTCTGTCAAACGTGCCATTATTCCTCACATTCGCTCTTGCAGAACAGCAAAGGATGCTTGGGATACACTTACCACTTTGTACCAGGCTAGGAATGAGGCTCGTGTTGCTTACCTCCGAAAACAGTTGGAGAGTGAGCACATGAATGAAGGTGATTCGATGGACATTTTTCTTACAAAGATCAAAGACCTGAAGGAACAATTGATTTCTGCTGATGAGGTTATACCAGATAGCTCACTTGTGCAGACTGTTCTGAATGGCCTTCCTGATTCATATCAGAGTTTTGCCTCTACTCTTCGATTGATGATGAAAGGCAATCCGAATGCCTTGTCATTTGAGGAATTAGTCTCTGTTCTGTTGCAGGAAGATCAGTCCAGGCAGAACAGGTCCATTATGCGTGTTGCAGATCAAGCTTTCCTGGCTAGTCAGAAGGGCAAAGGAAAATGGAGCTCTTCTACTAGTAAGCAGAAATCTGCAAATGCTGCACAATCGAAGAACCAGGATAAAGATGAGAAGAAATTAGAAAAGCAGAAATTGTTCTGCAAGTACTGTAAAGGAAATGATCATATTATAAAGAACTGTCCAAAACTGGCTGCTAAAGAGGCAAAGAAGAAAGAGGCTGGAATGGTTGTTGCAGAGGCCTCTACACCAAAAACAGAGTCTGCAAATCTTGTGCAGGAAGAAGAATGGGCGTTTACTAATGTTTGCAGTTTTGACCCATCTTCTCATGATCAGTGCATGTCTGCAGTAGACTCAGATGTTTGGTACTTTGACAGTGGGGCAACCAAACATATTACCTCGCAGCACAGTTTCTTCTCTTCACTCGAGCCTGCCCCTACAGGGAATACTGTCACATGCGCCAATAACTCCTCTTATCCTGTTATGGGAGTTGGTAAGATCATTCTGACTAGTGCTGATGGTAGTTCTTTCACTTTGTCAGATGCTTTATTTGTGCCAGGGATCAAAAAGAACCTGTTATCAGTTTCTGCATTAGCCAAGATTGGCTTGGTTGTGGAATTCGTTGATGATAGGTGTACAGTCCATGATCTCTCAAATGGCGATGTGATTATTGCTTCTGGCATTTTATGTCGTGGGCTGTATAAGCTCATAGACTATGAAAAATCTGTGAATGATTCGGCATGTGCAGTTCATGATTCTCAGGCTATGTCAGATGCAAAGCTTTGGCATGCACGCTTTGGTCATCTGAATTTTGCTAGTTTGTTACGCCTGCAGAAATCTAAAATGGTGTCCTCTTTGCCCAAACTTGAGGCACCTGGAAAACATGTTTGTGAAGGCTATATTTTGGGCAAAATGAAGCGTTCTTCCTTTCCAAAAGATGGTTCAGTTCGGGCTATGCAGAAATTGCAGCTTGTACATAGTGATGTCTGTGGTCCTATGCAGACACCCTCTTTTGGAAATTACCTTTACTTCGTGACTTTCATTGATGATTTTTCTAGGCATGCATGGGTATATCCACTCAAAGCAAAGTCCGAAGTGTTCATGTGCTTCAAACAGTTTTTGGTTTTGGCTGAAAATCTGTCAGCATGTAAAATGGGCACCCTCCGTTCTGATCGAGGGGGGGAATATATGTCTTCAGATTTTAATGCATTTCTGGCTGAACGTGGGATTAAACACCAGTGTACAGTGCCGTATACACCTCAACAGAATGGAGTTGCTGAACGAAAGAACAGGTCACTCATGGAGATGGCGAGGTGCATGGTCAAAAGTCAGGCTTTACCACATAGTTTCTGGCTTGAGGCTGTCATGTGTGCAGCATATGTACTGAACAGGTATCCCACGAAAGCATTGCAGTCTATCACTCCATATGAGGCTTGGCATGACCGCAAGCCATCTGTTGCTCATCTGCGTGTTTTTGGTTGTTTGGCATATGCATTAGTGCCTTAACAACATCGCAGAAAATTGGATGATAAGGAAGTAAAATGTATTTTTGTTGGGTACAGTTCTGAAAGTAAAGGCTATCGTCTGTATCATCCACAGACTAAACGCATTCTGGTTAGCCGTGATGTTGTCTTTGTGGAAGATGCTATTCAGCCATTGCTTTCATGTACTAAGGAGACATCTGTTAGCTCCAAAGACATGTATGATACTTTGATGCCTCTTTTTACAGGTGGACAGGCTAGCGCTGGTCCTAATGAGGCAACTTCTCAGCCTTTGCAGGTTTCATATGATGATGCAGATCATGCCATTTCTGATGCAGATTTACATGATGCACTTGTTGATGAGAGAGCTGATATTGAACAGGCAAAAACTATGCCAAAATGGCTGGTGCAGACTTTGAGTGACAGCAAATTAGATGCACCTTTGTCATATCGTACTCGTTCAGGCTCTCATAGTACCTCCTTTGCATCCGATTGCTATGCTATGGCTGCATCTAGTCTCTGTGATGAGAATGAGCCTGTTTCTTTTGATGAAGCACAAAATTCAGAAAATTGGATGGCTGCTATGCAATCTGAATATGATGCTATAATGAAGAATGGTACATGGTCTTTATGTGACTTGCCTCTTGGCAAGAAGGCCATTGGCACTAAGTGGGTATACAAGCTGAAGCGTAAACCTGATGGTACAGTTGACAGGTATAAGGCTAGGCTTGTTGCAAAGGGTTATGCGCAGGAAAGAGGCATTGATTTTGATGAGACCTTTGCACCTACATGCCGTATGACTACTGTTCGGAGCATTTGTGCACTTGCAGCCCATCATGGTTGGAATGTACATCAGTTGGACATTAAAACAGCATTTCTGAATGGTGACTTGCATGAAGTGTATGTTTTTCAGCCCCGTGGCTTTGTGCAGAAAGGGCATGAAAACCAGGTGTGCAGGTTAAAGAAGGCGTTATATGGTTTAAAGCAAGCACCACGTGCTTGGTATGAGCAAATACATGCCTATCTGATTGCACATGGTTTTGAGAACAGTCCAACTGAAAGCACCTTATATGTTAAGCGTGCTAATGATGTGCTTTTGATCATTGTTGTCTATGTAGACGACATGCTACTCACTGGTCCTCTTGAGAAGCATATTGCTGATTTCAAGGCTGATTTGCATGCCTCATTTGAGATGTCTGATTTGGGGCATTTGCATCACTATTTGGGCATTCAGTTTATGCAAGTTGATGGTGGAATGGCTTTGTGTCAAACGAAATATATTGACACATTATTGCAGCGTTTTGGCCTTGAAGACTGTAAGCCTATTGCCACTCCTATGGAGACAGGTTTACGATTGAGTCTTCATGATGCTGGAGATGCATTTGATGCTGTTCTCTATCAGCAAGCTGTTGGATGCTTGATTTACTTATGCATTACTCGACCAGATATTCAGTTTGCTGTCTCACAGATGAGCAGGTTTATGCATTGCCTAGGAGTCACGCATTGGAAAGCGGTTAAGCGCATCTTTCGCTACTTGAGTGGTACTCGGCTACTTGGGTTGTTTTATCCCAAGGGGGGATCACTACCGCCAGATTTGCATGCTTTTTCTGACTCAGATTGGGCTGGTTGCTATGACACTTGTGTGTCCACCAGTGGTTTTTGCTTCATGCTTGGTAGCTCATGTATATCTTGGTTGAGCAAGAAGCAGCCTACTGTGGCCACTTCCAGTTGTGAGGCTGAGTATAGGGCAGCTTTCACAGCGACTGTTGAGTGTGTGTGGCTCAGACGCCTTATGGCTGATTTGGGTGTTGGCCAGTCTTCTGCCACCACCATCTTCACTGACAGTCAGAGCGCATTGGCAGTTGCGAGGAACCCTGTGTTCCATGCTCGCACTAAGCACATTGAGGTGCATTATCACTATGTCAGGGAGAGGTTCTCTGCTGGGGAGATCAGCTTGGCATATGTGCCCACGCAGGAGAACATTGCAGACCTTTTCACGAAGGCTCTGCCTAGGGAGAAGTTTGAAGCTTTCCGCAAGGCTTTGGGCTTACTTCCTTTTGTGGAGTGATTTCCACATAGCTCGGCACTTCCTTATACATGAGTGCCAGCTCCTTGTTCACCGCATCACTCCCAGGGGGGATTTGTTGATATATTTAGGTAGTGATGTGTGTGAACACTCTAGGACCGCCGGGGCACTTTTTTCCCTCTTTAGGAGGTTTTTTTCCCCCGGCTTGTATATATGCCTATTGCCCTAATGGGCTACTTATCTTTGTACGTTCTCTAGTAATACATTCAGTATTGTGTGTTTGTGCTCCAAGCTTCTTCCTCTTCCTTGTGCTGTTCGCGTGCTTCCGCAGACGTCTAACTCCAACATGTGGTCCTATGCAGACACCCTCTTTTGGAAATTACCTTTACTTCGTGACTTTCATTGATGATTTTTCCAAGCATGCATGGGTATATCCACTCAAAGCAAAGTCCGAAGTGTTCATGCGCTTCAAACAGTTTTTGGTTTTGGCTGAAAATCTGTCAGCATGTAAAATGGGCACCCTCCGTTCTGATCGAGGGGGGGAATATATGTCTTCAAATTTTAATGCATTTCTGGCTGAACGTGGGATAAAACACCAATGTATAGTGTCGTATACACCTCAACAGAATGGAGTTGTTGAACGAAAGAACAGGTCACTCATGGAAATGGCGAGGTGCATGGTCAAAAGTCAGGCTTTACCACATAGTTTCTGGCTTGAGGCTGTCATGTGTGTAGCATATGTACTGAACAGGTGTCCCACTAAAGCGTTGCAGTCTATCACTCCATATGAGGCTTGGCATGACCGCAAGCCATCTGTTGCTCATCTGCGTGTTTTTGGTTGTATGGGATATGCATTAGTGCATGAACAACATCGTAGAAAATTGGATGATAAGGCAGTAAAATGTATTTTTGTTGGGTACAGTTCTGAAAGTAAAGGCTATCGTCTGTATCATCCACACACTAAACGCATTCTGGTTAGCTATGATGTTGTCTTTGTGGAAGATGCTATTCAGCCATTGCTTTCATGTACTAAGGAGACATTTGTTAACTCCAAAGACATGTATGATACTTTGATGCCTCTTTTTACAGGTGGACAGGCTAGTGCTGGTCCTAATGAGGCAACTTCTCAGCCTTTGCAGGTTTCATATGATGATGCAGATCATTCCATTTCTGATGCAGATTTACATGATGCACTTGTTGATGAGAGAGCTGATATTGAGCAGGCAAAAACTTTGCTAAAATGGCTGGTGCAGACTTTGCGTGACAGCAAATTAGATGCACCTTTGTCATATCGTACTCGTTCAGGCTCTCATAGTGCCTCCTTTGCATCAGATTGCTATGCTATGGCTGCATCTAGTCTCTGTGATGAGAATGAGCCTGTTTCTTTTGATGAAGCACAAAATTTAGAAAATTGGATGGCTGCTATGCAATCTGAATATGATGCTATAATGAAAAATGGTACATGGTCTTTATGTGACTTGCCTCCTGGCAAGAAGGCCATTGGCACTAAGTGGGTATACAAGCTGAAGCGTAAACCTGATGGTACAGTTGAAAGGTATAAGGCTAGGCTTGTTGCAAAGGGTTATGCACAGGAAAGAGGCATTGATTTTGATGAGACCTTTGCACCTACATGCCGTATGACTACTGTTCGGAGCATTTGTGCACTTGCAGCCCATCATGGTTGGAATGTACATCAGTTGGACATTAAAACATCATTTTTGAATGGTGACTTGCATGAAGAAGTGTATGGTTTCAGCCCCGTGGCTTTGTGTAGAAAGGGCATGAAAACCAGGTTTGCAGGTTAAAGAAGGCATTATATGGTTCAAAGCAAGCACCACGTGCTTGGTATGAGAAGATACATGCCTATCTGATTGCACATGGTTTTGAGAACAGTCCAACTGAAAGCACCTTATATGTTAAACGTGCTAATGATGTGCTTCTGATCATTGTTGTCTATGTTGATGACATGCTGCTCACTGGTCCTATTGAGACACATATTGCTGATTTTAAGGCTGATTTGCATGCCTCATTTGAGATGTCTGATTTGGGGCATTTGCATCACTATTTGGGCATTCAATTTATGCACGTTGATGGTGGAATGGCTTTGTGTCAAACAAAATATATTGACACATTATTGCAGCGTTTTGGCCTTGAAGACTTAGCCTATTGCCACTCCTATGGAGACATGTTTACGATTGAGTCTTCATGATGCTGGAGATGCATTTGATGCTGTTCTCTATCAGCAGGCTGTTGGATGCTTGATTTACTTATGCATTACTCTGCCAGATATTCAGTTTGCTGTCTCAAAGATGAGCAGGTTTACGCATTGCCCAAGAGTCATGCATTGGAAAGCGGTTAAGCGCATCTTTCGCTACTTGAGTGGTACTAGGCTACTTGGGTTGTTTTATCCCAAGGGGGGATCACTACCGCCAGATTTGCATGCTTTTTCTGACTCAGATTGGGCTTGTTGCTATGACACTCATGTGTCCACCAGTGGTTTTTGCTTCATGCTTGGTAGCTCATGTATATCTTGGTTGAGCAAGAAGCAGCCTACTGTGGCCACTTCCAGTTGTGAGGCTGAGTATAGGGTAGCTTTCACAGCGACTGTTGAGTGTGTGTGGCTCAGACGCCTTATGGCTGATTTGGGTGTTGGCCAGTCTTCTGCCACCACCATCTTCACTGACAGTCAGAGCGCATTGGCAGTTGCGAGGAACCCTGTGTTCCATGCTCGCACTAAGCACATTGAGGTGCATTATCACTATGTCAGGGAGAGGTTCTCTGCTGGGGAGATCAGCTTGGCATATGTGCCCATGCAGGAGAACATTGCAGACCTTTTCACGAAGGCTCTGCCTAGGGAGAAGTTTGAAGCTTTCCGCAAAGCTTTGGGCTTACTTCCTTTTGTTGAGTGATTTCCACATAGCTTGAGACTTCCAATATAATGAGTGCCAGCTCCTTGTTCACCGCATCACTCCCAGGGGGGATTTGTTGATATATTTAGGTAGTGATGTGTGTGAACACTCTAGGACCGTCGAGGCACTTTTTTCCCTCTTTAGGAGGTTTTTTTCCCCCGGCTTGTATATACGCCTATTGCCCTATTGGGCTACTTATCTTTGTACATTCTCTAGTAATACATTCAGTATTGTGTGTTTGTGCTCCAAGCTTCTTCTGCTTCCTTGTGTTGTTCGTGTGCTTCTGTAGACGTCTATCTCCAACATATATTTGTGTGTCTATGATTGTGAATAAAAATGTATTGTGATTGTTTGAATCAATATTGATTCTTACTTCACAATACTATGTGTATGTGTATGTGCATGTATGTTATATGATTATGCATGTATATGTGTGTTTTTTTATAATTCGAGGGTTCAAAGGTATTAATAAGTGAAGATCAAAGGGATCCAATGTTGCATATCAGCTAAAAGAAGGTTCTTGTTGTATCGATTCAATATAACTAAATAGCATCGAAAGGGATGATGAAGTTTTTATAGAAGTCAACTTATGCACTTGATCCTTGGATACTTACGATGAAAAAGATGCAAACAGGTAAAAAAAGATTTTACTTTTTATGATATAGTTCAGTATTTTTTCTAGCATATAATAATGAATGTGCATATGCATGTGTGTATGTATGCATGTACATATGCATGTGAGTATGTATGCATGTGTGTGTGTATATATCATGTGTGTATGTATGCATATGTGTGTGTATGTTATATGATTGCAAGTGGAAATCAAATATGATTGTGTATGTGCATGTGTGTGTATGATTGTGAATTAAAAACTATTGTAATTGTTGAAAAAAGTTTTATGTTCTTTTTTATAATTCAAGGGTTGAGAAGGTATCAATAAGTGAAGATCAATGGCATCTTTGACAATGTATATCAGCTAACAGAAGGTTTGTGTTGTATTAATACAATATAGACTCACATATCCACAGATCTTCTTTAGGAAGTTGTATTGTATTGATACAACACAAACCTTCTATTAGCTGAGATATTGGCATCAAGACAATCACATCAAGAGGGACTTGTTGGGAGGAAAGGATTAGGCTTATTAAGATAATAGCATCAGGAGGGACTTATTATGGCCAGGTTTTGATAGAAATCGACTTATGCACTCAAACTTTTGATACTTACGACAAAAAAGATGTAAACAAGTAATAAATTTTTTTACTTTTTATGATAGTTTAATATTTTTTCAAGAACATAATAATTAATTTTTACTTTTTTTATATTTGTATAGGTTATTTTGAAGGTTGATTGATTTTGAGTTGAGTATAAAGGTAGAAATTTCCCATTAAAAAGGGATCATTATCAATTGTTAACTTGAATCATTTGAATCATTAACTTTGCTTTTTTTTAGGCTCAAGTCAATTTATTGTGTGTATGTGCTTCTATTTATGTATATATATACATATGAATGTGTGTGTATGCATATGTATGCATGTGTGTGTATGAATGCATGTAAGTATGTATGCACATGTGTGTGTAAGCATATGTATGCATGTGCATGTGTGTATATGCATATGTAGGTATGTGCATGTGTGTATATGCATATGTATGTATTTGCATGTGTGTGTATACATGTGTCTATGTATGTATGCATATGCCTGTATGTATGCATGTAAGTGTATGTGTGTGTATATATGTGTGTGTGTATATGTGCAAGTATCTATATGTGTGTGTGTATGTGCAAGTATTTATGTGTGTGTATATATGTGCAATGTGTGTGTGTGTATATGTGCAAGTATCTATATGTGTGTGTATGATTTTGTGTCTATATGTGTGCATGTTTTTGTGTGTCTATATGTGTGCATGTTTTTGTGTGTATGCATATGTGTGTATGACATGCACATATACACACATGTACTTTCAAATCTGTAAAACAAAAACACTATATTTACCTTTGAAGAAAAGTTTGGAGCTCTTTAGACTCTCAAACATGTGCAAAATGAGTTTTTGATAATAAACTTTTGATCGAAAATGTTTCGATCGAAATGTTTTTCGTCGAAAGAATTTTCGATCAAAAGATTATCCCTGTCCATTTTTTTCGGTGTTTATTCGAACAACCCCGAATAAAAAGAACATATTCGATATTTTTTAATTATTGGATGGAATAAGTGCAACCTAGGTAAGTGTATCCCAAGCATCCTTAGCTATTCTACAAGAGCGAATGTGAGGAATAATGGCACGTTTGACAGACAAAGCTATCAATGCATGTGCCTGGGCATCTCTGCCATCCTAATGAATTTGCTCTGCAGTAGGTCCAGCAAAAACCGCAACACGAATAGGAATATGCAGAATATCATCATCTTTCAAACCTTTTGCATCAGCTTCAATACTTGTAGTTGTACCAGTTGCAGGTGTGATAGGACGTTTTTCAACACCCTACACAATGTTCCACAGTTCTTTTGTAACCAATACATGTTGCATCATATAAGCCCACAATGGGTAGTTGGTACCATCCAACTTATCCTCCAGCCAACATACGAAATACATCACTGCTTTCAACCATGGCCGGTGACCATACCTTGATGAAGAAAATTGACTATATCTCAAAAATTTGAACAGAATTGCCCAGACGAATTTTGATAAACTTGTAGCAGACTTTGAGATGCTTATACTAGCAAACCGAAACTGGTATATACCTTTGTTACAAAAAGACGAAATAGCCTATACAAGCACTACGATAGTGTGTTCAGAAACACGCTGAGTATGCTCACAGAAATTTGTGCGATTCTGAGACTACAACTGGAGAGGTGTTGACGATGCCCTAGATGAAGCGACGACCTGCTCTGATACCAATTGTTGGAGTTAGACCAGGGTAAAAAATAAGACCAAGCCCCTTACTCAAAAGTATATAAATATGGGCGAATTTGTCTAAGTATCTCATATTATAAGTATAAATATTTTAGCAAATATTGGAAATTATTTCCATTTAAAATATAAAAAATTTGGCAACTTTGATCGATAACTTATAATTGAAATATATAATTTTTCATGAAGTTTTGTAATAGCCTCCCTTAAAAACATAGAAATGTTCAAGTATTTGATACCATTTGCTATGCTAAATCAATTCCTCTGCTATCATTTCTTTGTAATCCTCTTCACTATGGCTACCTTCTTCCATTGTTGGTCAAACTTTTCTTCACCTTCACTGTGCATATCTACACAGACACACACATGCACAACACACATACATACATGCATAATACACAATACATAGAAAATTCATTCACACATTCACATACACTTTCATGCACATTCCACACCTCATTCTCACATGTGTGGAGAAGTGAGATCATGTGGGACATCTAGATCCTAACCTCATTCTACCAATTAATCATATTCTAGAGACTCAATGGACATGAAGTTTCAAATATATCATGTAGACAAACACCGAAGGCATCTTGGGAAAGTTCGACAAGCCATAATATTTCTCATGGGTCCAAAGGAGACTACTTCATTAATAAAAAATATCAATAGCATATTCTTTCTACCATTTAAATCCAAGATAGTTAACTATCAATCTTCTAAAGAATTTACAATTACTACATCATGTTTCTAAAAAACAGATATAACCATCATCTATCAAAAAATTGTTGAAACAAATCATGTTATAGGATGTAAAACATTGAATGCTATTTAAGATTCTTGCACTTTAGAATGAAGCAAAGATAAATAATACAAGGAATCCAAGAAGCTAAGTATTCAAATATACTTAGCTCTAACATTAGAAATAAACAAAAACTTGGCAAAACAAGTGTATTTGCATGCTTCTTCAAAGGAGAATAGCTTATTTGTCTTGTATCTCCTTCTTTTGGTACCCTCGAGCTCTTCCCTAAGTGTCTCTCCTCCATCACAACCATCTAGTGCCATACCACTAAAAAACCAGATGGAGGTGCAACTAGAAAAGTATAACAAATGCTATAGGGCCATAAATCTTTACAAATAATGTCCAAAACCAAATAGAACTAAAACAGCCACTGAATATACTCTCTTTAGTATTGCAAGTATTTTGCACTTTCTATAAATGAGAAGAATACAAATCCTCACATGGAAAATACAACCATCTTCATATCTAAACAAAACTCTGGAATGCAACCATTGCTGAAGTCCAAAGCAGAGCATTTCAGCTATTTTAGCAACCTAACATTAGAATATGATCAGACAAGAGATTGCAATAAAAAATAACCATAATACATGTCCTTCCTTTCAACAAAATCTGGCATGAAGTGAGTTGACTATTTCTCAGATTACCCTCTCCTAGCTATCAGTTGTCTATTCTTGACATAGGTACAACCGGTCCATTTCTCCTAGCTATCAATATATGTTCTTTCTTTAAGAGATGCCTTTGTGTCTGTCATACAAAATCTCATGGGCATTAATAAAACTACCATAATATCTTTGAAGGGTAGAATATATTGACATCAATCCTTGGTAGCATGGCCTTGTTGATTAAATACCAGCTACCATAATAGCCTTGAAGGGTAGAATATATTCACATCAATCCTTGGTAGCATGGCCTTCTGGATTAAATCATTCATCTGAATACACCAGAAAGTGAATTTTGATTACAAGAATTGAGTATTCCCACTATAGTTTCACCATAGTGCAAGCAACATGACTATAGTAACTCAAGAATGACAAAGTAGAACATCTATACTTACTCAAATATCAAGTCAAAAGCTAGCTATACTTAACAAAAATTAGAAATAAACTAGGAATTGAGGTATAATCTCAAAAGTACAAACTTTCCAAGATATATTTAATTCAAATACCTTGATGGAAAATCACAATTTTAGAGTCATACACCCATCCTTGAGGTTGCAAAAAAAAAAACCACAATGAATATATGATATAAAAATCAATACCAGGTGCAAACATACTAGAGGTTTTGGCTACATCTAAATAGTAAAAATGAACTTATTGAATAAATGGCTCCTCTAGCTTAGTTGAAACAATATTCTAGGATGTTAGATCAATTATTGCAACATTTCGTCTCACTCCTCTCTCTATAAGCAAAGCCTCTGAATAATCTTCATTCTTTGATAGGTGGTTTCCATTCAGATGCCCTTTCTTTAGCTTCTTCCAAAATCCCACTGGTAACGCCAATGTAGCAGAGAAGACAAGAGTTTTCCTTTGATGTGTCTGTGGTGCATCCATAACTGATTTGTCCAGACCCTAGTACTCATTCTCTTGGTTAGTGACAAGTCTTGACTACTGTGCAGCTGGAAGCATGTTCATGATTGATTGCAGCTCTTGAAAATGGCCCTTTTCTATCATGCAATCAACCTCATCCAACACTAGAAAGGAGAAGTGATTGACCTACAGAAATATAGAAATAACAATTGCCATTTTTTCCTGAATATAAAATTTAATTCCTAAGAAAAAAGAAACAAGATGACAACCATATCTTGGCAAATAAACCAATGGTAAAATAAGAAGAGGCTGCTTCTTTGCGGGATGAATTAGCATAAAATAATACCTGAAAAGTTAAAGCATAATCTTTATGTATGCCCACCAGCCAATATAACAGATAATCTTTATGTATGCCACCCTTTACTTTCTTGAAAAGGTTGGATATATTCCATCATCAAAAGGCTTGCTTCCATAGAGGAGTGCATACAACATCACATCAAAACTCCAAACATCAACTTTAGGACATGCATACATCTGCCCTGAGATAACCTCTCGAGCAACCTACCCATCATGTCATAGGTGTACATTCCAATAAAGTAGGGCTTCAATGATCATTTGGAATTCCTTGATCAATAATATTAGATTAGAATTCGGACACCAGAACATCAGCCAGGATCTACAAGCTTGAAAGTGGAAGCAATTACCTCATTTGAACCCTCGGGGGGTGGTGCTCCCATTGAAAAGCATTACAAAATATGCATCTTGAGGTTCACTCAGTTGGCAGGGACTAAGAAGCTTTTGTTGGCTTGTTTCATCAACAGGAGTTACCTACTTGCTCACTAAATGCATGTCCACTCCTTTTAGATCCCAATCTCCATTGCACAGTCCAGCAATGAGAGAAGATCTTCAATACCTGCAACAACCACATATGCATATGTACATGCACATATACACACATAGAAACACACACATATATATACATAAGCTCACACATCATACATGTGCAGATACATGCATACATATACAAACATGCACATTCCAAACATCTTTCACACAATAGTCACACACATGCTCATGCATACATATAAACATGCAAAGTGCACATGCATGCATGCTCACACATACACATGCATGCATATGCATACAAAAATGCATATATAGTTGCACACATATACACAATGTACACACATTCATGCAACCATGAACATAACAACCACACATGTACATACACACACATACATACATACATGCTCACACATACACACACATGTATAAATATGCACACACATACACATGCACATAGACAGACATGCACATTCCAATAGTCTTGCAAACAAAAGTGAAACGTGGTCATGCACACATATACACATGCTTAGTGCATGTACATGCATGCTTACATGTGCATACATAGATACATACATACATACCTGTATATGTATAAACAATGTACACACATTCCAGCAACCATGAACACAATAGCCACACATGCACATGCACATACACTTATACAAAGAAAAATATCTATAGTTCATCATAACTACAAGGGATGACATAAGATTTCAGTCCTAGCAACCAGCACCCTCAAAGGCCTGGTGACCTTGGTCATTAGAGCCAAACCAACTCAAAATAACATAGCACCACAAGAGTGTAAAGCATAAGAACCAAACTCAACTCAAGGCCAACACCAACACCACCATAGAGCCTATGATGCACCTCATATAGGGCCTAGAATACCTCGATATATGCATACCTTCAAACCCAATGCATACCTGCTCTAGAGGCAACCAATGGCATAGCTTTAGACAGTAATGGGCAATTGTTAGGTGTTTCATTTACAAAGAGTGGTGGACCTGGTTCATCATGCGAGGCTAGTGGTATAGCTAATGTTGCTATAGAAGCAACTACTTTTGCACAGCAATGTAACTCTGTAGGGTAGAAAAAAGAAAAATGGGAGCAGTTTGGAAAAAGTGAACAACACACATTAGTCAGGCTATGTCTGGGATGAAGCTTCAGGATATTGCTATGATGCAGCCTTAGGATTCCACTATGATCCTCAAAGCTATATTTTTTCTAGTGGAAACCATGGTCTATGGTAGTTATACGATGACAAGTCCTAATAGTGTGTGCCATATGCTTCACCCACTACAGAAGCAACTTGTGACTCTTTAAATCCAATAGATGTTGAGAAGGGACAAACACGAGGAACACAGACAAACAATGAAAGCTCAATCATGAGGGTGAGGTCAATCCAAATGCCAGTAATGAAAAGGAGCAACAACAGTTATCTTTAGCAGAGGCTGTACAAGCAGATGCTTTTGCTACACGAATAAGGAGAAAAAGAAGGAAAAAACAAGGAATTTCGTCTAGTTGTGAAACATTCTGTTCTTGCCAGTAAAAAGAAGTTACTAACTCTTTGGAAGCAAAGGCAAAATGAAGGTGACATGGCTACTTTTGGCCTCGCAACACTATAATCCCTGTTACTAATGAGCACAATCAATATTAGGGTGCTTCTGCTCTGTTGGGCACTTTTAGTTAGGCATATGCTCCAAGGTGTTGCTCCAAAAGGTTCTGTTCCCACAACTGGTGCCATACTTGGGAGACCTAAAATGGAGGCTTTTGAAGTTATAATAGTAGAGATAGTGATTGATGAGAAAAATGTTGGTAATAGGATGTTGCAGAGAATGGAATGGCATGAGGGCTCTGATGCCATACTTCGGGGACCCAATGCATACCTGCGCATACATCGATATATCAGACAATACAACCACAATCATGTCCATAATTATGTGTTGTTTCTCGAATTCCCTTAAAGCCCGTAGTTAGGATTATGAATCGCTTCATCTACGTGAACCAATGCAAAATACCTGAATCTTGTAAGGAGTTTCATTTCTTCTGCTGTTACTAGGAACTTTAGATTCCCATACACGTTGTTCAAAAGCAAAGCACAAATGTGATATTGTGACAAGTGCTACAGTGGAGATTTTGGTGCCTGTTGTCTAAATTTGAATTATCTTTCAATGAAGCGGCTACTGAAATAAATGTCATTCTAGCCTTTGGAAGACTCCTTTTCCTCTTTGTTAGTCTCTCATTATGCTTTGTTGATCTCACAACTATGGCCTCTCTGTCATCAATGCTCTTCTGTTCCTCAAAGTGCCCATGACCAGGTGAATGATCAAGAGTGAGAGGTGTACAATGCAACATACTTTGTACATGTTGAAATGCTCTTATTAATTATACAATGTGCAAAACATAGAGAAAACAATATGTTATTTTTATTGTTGTTCAGATGATAATAATAAAAATATGTTATTTTTATTATCATCATTTGAACAACAAAAAAGACAAAAGCCATCATAATGGCGTGTACTCATACATACTCTGCTCATTATGTACCTATCAGCAAAACCTCTAATAGTAGAGGTCATCATCATCATCATCACAATAATGGTAGCCATAGTAGTCATCAAACTGAATAACTGAATCAAACATGGACTCCCTTATGAGGAAGTAAACAATCCATTTTGAAATGATGACATCCACTGCAAAATTCAAGCCAACAAAAGTGCAACCTAATCAAATATGGTCTACTGAATAGATTTATGGAGATAACTAACCCTTTTTCGGCAGTTCGACATCCTCAATAGAGCCTTGGATAACTTCCACAATGTGCTCCACACCATTTCCTACAACTAACTGACGGGCATGCTCTGCCATCTTGGTAGCTTCTACAGCGTAAACATTCCTGACACCAGCTTGAGCTACCTTGACCGCCAAAATTCCACTACCTGTCCCAACATCCAAGGCAACCTTGACAGTAAGGCAACATCTCTCTCTCTCTCTAGATTTGTACCTATGCTATGTATGCAATTACCTCATGTCTATTTTGTTTGTCGGTGTATCAAATCAATAGGTAATGGCTTCAAAGTACTTAGTACTTACACGAACCTAGTTGGCTTCAACCACTTATCTCGAGCATAAATAACTGAATCAAACATTGACTCCCTTATGAGGAAGTAACCCATTCGACAGTTCGACATCCTCAATAGAGCCTTGGATAACTTCCACAATGTGCTCCACACCATTTCCTGTAGCTAACTCACGGGCATGCTCTGCCAACCTAGTAGCTTCTACAGCGTAAACCTTCCTAGCACCAACTTGAGCTGTCCTGATTGCCAAAATTCCAGTACCTGTCCCAACAAACAAGACTACCTTAATAGTAAAAGAAACATCTCTCTCTCTCTCTCTCTCTCTCTCTCTCTCTCTCTCTCTTCCCCCCTCTCTCCCTCCCCCCCCCAAAAAAAAAGCTTTGTACCTATGCCATGTATGCAACTACCTCATGCCTATTTTGTTTTTAGGTGTATCAGATCAACACATAATGGCTTCAAAGTACTTACATGACCCCCGTTGGCTTCAACCACTTATCTCGATCATGAATAACTGAACCAAACATGGACTCTCTTATGAGGAAGTAACCCATCCATTTTGAGATGATGACATCCACTACAAAATTCAAGCCAATCAAGTTCAGCATCTTTTAATTCTTCAAATGTGCACCTAAGAGAGGGTTCACTGAACCTTCCAAATACTTTTAAAAACACTTTGAACCTTAGAGAATTATAGAAATACCTCTCCGACCTGCAACCAACTTTCTGCAATTTTACCTTTTGTGAACAATTAATTGTGCACTACTTGTGCACCTTGACACCCGACTTTGAACGCTTTGACTTCACCCATATTGACCTTTGAATTTGAACATGTTGACTTTGATTGGTTTGACTTTGACCCTTTGAATTTCATAGTGGTTGAATTTGAATGTGGTTGACTTTGACCAATATGACTTTTATGGGCTCAACAGTTTCCCACCACCTAATGGGCTCTCCGTCCCAGAGAGCTACAACCAAAACTCTGAGCAGATATGTCACCATGATTCTTGGGCTGCAAAATCTTTAAAAGGACACTTGAGCAGCTACCAAGTCCACCAGAAGCAGTAGAGAACAGACACCAAAGAAGAACCAAAAGTGGAAATGTTGCACAGAAAAGCAAAGGATGGCGAATGGAGGGTAGGAAGGAGGGGGAAGGGAGGGTTGAGGGGGCTGAGATTGATAGGGTAGGGAGGGGTCAGGATGGGGCTGGGAAAAAGGGTAAAGGGAGGGTGAGGGAGTAGGATTATGGGCTCTGGAGAGGGCCGAAATGATCAAACAGTAGAGCTATAGAGGGTGCATATGGGAAATTGTGAAACATATGGTAAAATAAAGTGAGAATAGACCATGTGGACCATGTGGGTAAAGAAAAACATGTGATAAATGTGCTCAAAACATGGGGGTTTTGATCAAAAGTCCTAAAAAAGTTGGAATTTTGGAAAAATTAAGTCGAAAAATTAAGTCCAAAAATGAGTCTAGAGGTGCCAAAATTCATGAAAATAACCCCAATTTTGAAAAAAAATGGCCATCCGAGGTGCGATCTAGAGCCAAAAGCATTGGACCATGAAAAATAAAAAAAAAATATTTTAATATAAATAAATAAATAAATAAATTAATATAAATAAATAAATAAATAAATAAATAAATATATATATATATATATATATATATATATATATATATATATATATATATAATTTTTTTTTTTTTAATTTTAGTTTTTATTATAAACGCATGCGGGGTAGGGTAAAGCTTAATTAAGAAGAAACACATCAAAATAAAATAAAAGAAAAGAAAATAAAAATAATAAATAAATAAATAATAATAAAGATAAATAATTAATAAAATAAAATATAATAATAATAAAAATAAAATAAATAAAAGAAAAAATAAGAAAAAAATGAAGGGGCCAGGGGGAGAGAGAGAGAGAGAGAGAGAGAGAGAGAGAGAGAGGGAGAGAGGGAGAGAGAGAGAGAGAGGGGGGGGAGGGGGTGGGTTTTTTTTTTGAAAAAATAAATTTAGCCTCTAGGGGCCTTTTTTGTGGTTAAAAATACCCTGAAAATAAAAAGAAAAATGCTAATAAAATCCAAAACAAATTCAAAAAAATGCAAAACAATCAAGAAGAATTCACAAAAAATTTCCTTGCATTTCTAGGCCACTTTCACACTCAAAGCCACAGAGATATTCCTTTATTTTTCTAAGAAAATGGCATTGAAAAAGTGCTAGAAAAAATTCTAAAAATGCTTGAAAAATTCCCAAAAATTTCCAAAAATTGTGGTTATGTAAAGGCCTATGAAATGGTTACTAAATTTTCTAAAAACTCTAGGAACAAGCATAAAAATGGATGAAAACTACTAAAACATGAGCAAAATGATATGAGAAGGTTATGTACAACCTAGACAAATTTTGCAAGTTCGAGGTGATCCATAAATCTTCTATTGTGTTGATGATAGGCCTTGAGCCTTGATATATTGACCAGTGGTAGGACCTCTCCTTTACGAGTTTCTAACTCCATTGCACCCCAATTCAACATCGTCTTAATTTGATAAGGTCCTTCCTAGTGTGGAAGCCATTTTCCCCTTACTTGTGTGTGGATTTGAGGTCTATGGAGAAGACCTACGATGCCTATTTGTAAGTTATTGTTGCACTGATTCCGATCATGTGCCTCCTTCCCCTTCATTTGAGTCTCTATCGATTGTTTTGCAGCATGTAGACGTATCTCTTCCACTTTGTGTAGTGCTCCAAGCCTCTGAGAGACACTACAATCTTTCTTTCCCTGCATGAATGCTAGTTTTGGTGACCCATGTAGAAATTCAAAGGATTCAATAGACAATATCCCATAAACCAATTGAAATGGAGAGTATCCACTAGCCTCTTTATAATCTAATCTGTATGCCCATAGGGTACCTTCATAAGCTATGCCCCAAGATGTGGGTTGTAACATACATTCCTTCCTTAACATGGCAATTAATACCTTATTGGTAGATTCAGCCTATGTATGAGAAGTCCTATGTAGAATTTTGTACCTATTAAAAATTACCTATTCACAAAATGAGTACCTTGGTCTATACAAATTTCAAGGGGCATCCAAATCTGCAAATGATGTTACTATAAAGGAAATTAGCAGCAGTTTGCGCGGTGCAATCAGGGGAGGCAATAGCTTCAGCCCACTTTGTTGCATAGTCAGTGGTGATCAATAGATACTTTTCTCTCTTTGGAATCGACGAAGGGTAGATGGGCCCTATGAAATCTAGCCCACACTTCTCAAATGGTTGCCAAGAAGTGGAAATAATCAAGGTTTGTGCCTTTGCTTTGTTGGCTTGAGTCCATACCTCTGACAGACATCACATGCTTTTCCCATTCCTCTGCATCTTTGAATAATGTAAGCCACCATAAGCCAGGATGAAGGATTATGTGGCTCATAATATGTTCTGGAAGGTGCCCACCACCTGTTCCTTCATGTGCAGATTTAAGGACTTCCCTCATATCTTCTTCTTCCATGCATTTTCTAAACCCATTATCTTTTTCTTTTTTATATAATTTTCCCTCAATAAAGGTAAAGGGTCTGCTCTTGATGAGCAGCCTCTTTCTTTGCACCGCACTTGCCTTCTCTGGATATAATCCTGTTTTAATAAAACTCTTGATGTCATCATACAATCCTTGAGCTTGTTCAGTGAACAGATTAGCATCTGGAAGATCATCATTTACTCCAATTTCTTGATTCATCATGTTGATCCTGGATAGATGGTCTGCCATGATATTTTCTTTACCCGGTCTATGGACTATAGAGAAATAAAATTCCTAGAACAAAAGTAGCCACCTCCATATCCTCCCAGTCACTTGTGGCTTGTTCAATAGGTACCTGAGTGGTTGATGATTAGTGCTGATAAAAAATCTCACACCTAGCAAATAATGATAAAACTTTTGTACCACAAAGGCCATTGTTAGGGCCTCCCTTTTTGTGGTGCTGTAATTTTTTTCAGCCTTAGTCAATTCGACTAGCATACTGAATAAGTCTATCAAGTTTGTATTATTCACTGTGTTGGGACAAAACTGCACCCACTGCATATGCACTGGCGTCTACATGTACGTGAAATGGTTTTGATCAATTTGGTGTGATAAGAATTTGTGCAGCCACCAATTTGGTTCTTTATGTCTGATAAGCATTCTCTTCTTCTTCTTCCCATTTAAAGGGTACTTCTTTACCTATAAGTCTAGCCAGTGGCCTGGCTATCTCTTAGAAATAATTTTATCAGGATCCGGAGCCATACCTTTAGTCGATACCACATGTCCCAAGAGGGTTCCTTCTGTCACGAGGAAACGACATTTATTTGGGTTTAGCTATAGTTTAGTCTCCTTGTATCTTTTAAAAACATTTTGCAGCTGTATCAAGTGATGGTCCAGGCAATCCAAAGGGGTCTCTTTGTGAGATCCTAAAAATGAAGAAAAGTCATCCATGAAAATTTTGAGTGTTTCTAGCAATAAGGGTCCAAAAATGAGGTTGACAGTCCTATTAAAGGTGGCTCGAGCATTTTTGAATCCAAATGGCATTTTTACATACACATATGTGCCCCAAGGTGTGATAAAAGAAGTCTTTTCACGATCCTCTAGGTGGATGGATATTTTGTTATAGCCACTAAAGCCATCCATAAAGCTATATAATGCGTGTCCAGCCACTTCTTCAATGACCTGCTCTACAAAAGGCATGGGGAATCCATCTGGAACCATCGCCTTGTTGAGTGCTCTAAAGTCAACACAAATTTTGATTTTGTTGGTATTCTTCTCTAGTACTATAAGCATTGGTGAAAACCATTCTGAGTGTTCCACAAGAATGATCCATATAATACAATTCTCCAGCAATCAACCGGAATTTGCGATAGATCAAGGCACACATTTTGTTAACAATTTAATGAAAGTGCTCACACACTCTTTTCAGATTCTGCATAAATTCAGCTCTCCTTATTATCCTCGTGCTAATGGCTTAGCTGAAAGTACAAACAAGACCTTGTTGAATATGCTTCGTAAACTGATTCTGGAATCACCAGAAAGATGGGATCAGTTACTACGTGCAGTATTATGGGCATACCGGACTACTTACAAAGTTGCCACCGGACTCACTCCTTTCAAACTTGCATATGGAATGGAGGCAATTGCACCAATGGAAATTGTAGTACCAAGCTTACGTGTGGCCATCTCTCAGAAATTGTTACCTGAAGATTCTTTGCCATTTTGATTGGACACACTCAGAGAATTAGATGAGCATCACTGGGAATTTTTTTTGACTCTTCAAGAAGTGCAGTTGAGGCAAGCTCGTACACATGATCGGTATCTTAAAACTCCAGTTTTTATGGTAGGACAACTTGTGCTGTTTTATAATGCAAAATCAAATCGTTCTGCTAGAAAATTCAAGTTATGATGGTTTGGTCCTTACCGGATTACTGAACAAGTGGGCCCAACAACTTTTCGGTTGGCTACATTGACCGAAATTCCTCTTCCAAAGGTGATAAATGGTTCAAAGTTGCGGCCGTATCAACAAGCACCTGATTCGTCCTGAATATTCTGCGGTGGCCTGCATATTTTTCTTTTTTTCTCTTTCTTTTCTTTCCTTTTAGTTTTGCGTGTTGATTGAATAAAATCCTTAAAAGCCTCGTTTTGCTACATAATCATAAACTCCTCGTTTGGACACAAAACCATGAATAATCGCCACCTTTTCTTATCGATTCCACTCATGCATGCACACCGTAGTTATGAGGCTATCATCTCAACATCGCGTGATGATTAACGATTTCAATTGCTTCCCGCTGCCAAGTATCTACTTAACCTTTTTCATTCCACTGTTAATCGCTATTGTGTCTGTGTGTTTTATGTGCTTGTGCTCCTTGTATACCCTGAGCAATTGTGTTCTTGTGATTGTTATTCGTGTGCGCATCATGGAAGCATTAGCAAACTTTGCTGCGTTCCGTGACGGACTCCCTGCTGATGTGGGTGAGTTCCTGCGTGTCAGTGGGTTAGCTAATTTTGCTGAATTGCCTTGGCATTCAATGGAATGTCATCCATTCTACGCCCAAATCATTGCCGCCATCGCTGCCACACCTGCTACGGAGCAGAGTTGGCCAATCACTTCCTTGCCATCTCATACCGTAATTACTCTACAGACCTTTGTTGATGCATTCCGACTTTCTTCAGAAGGTCGAGAAAATGGCCCTAATTTACCGATAGGTACAATCATCCAGTTATTCCCTAGACATTCTTCTAATGAATATGCAATCCTTTGTCGCCCTGAACCTGAGAGAACAGCCCTGCAATTTTTAGTAGCAATACTAAATTTTCAGAAACGTACATATGGCATATCTCGCCCTTTTTATTTAGCGATAGATTTGGCTGCCAAAGAGCCTGTTAACTTTGCCTCGTACTATTTCCGCCACATTCACAGAGAATGCATTTCAGTAATTAAACAGGTCAACAAAGGAGATATGCCGCGTTCACGTCTCCCCCATATACTAACTTTCTTGTTTCCGGCCATACAAGCAGCACAACCGCCTTCACGAGGTCCAGTTCTGTACCATGAAGAATCTGCACAGATATTGGAAGATGATGAAGAGGACAACGAAGAAATCTTCTAGCTACTCCATCGAAAACACATCAGAATCAGTTCATCTGACAGTCAAGTACAAGGTTCGGCCACAGGAAAAGAAGCAGACAACAATCAAGAAGAAGAACATGAAGAAGAGACTTTCCACGACACAATAACATCAATGCACCATGATTCATCAGCGCAGTCATCTCCAAATCAGCAACAAGAGCATGATGATACTGCTGATTCTGCAGCCAGCTCCTCTAAAGAAGAATCTCAGCAACAATCTGAACAGGAAAAGCAAGAAGATTGGCAACCTATTATTAAGGAAATTTTTGAAGAACTGATTAAGGCAGTCGAGTCTCCAGTTGCCAACCCTGATGACTCTACGCAGCAATCCACCGAAAAGGTATTAGAGAATAACATTCTGCAACCCACTTCGCCACCCATCCTCCCAATCGACCCTATTATACCTGTACAGCCTACTGAAGAACCTTTTGCTTCATCTTGCTCACCGAATTACTCTCCTTCCTCTTCACATCAACTTCTCACAGCCTCTTCTTCTCAACCACGTCCTTCTATTCTGTTTCCATCGATTCCCATGTTTTCTGAACTCGCATCCATGGGTCAAATGCTAATCCAGCTATCACAACATCTACCAGCACAAATGAAGGAAGTGACTGATAACATTCGAGAAGAATTTCAACACAACGTTGATGTTCTAGAAGCAGACATTAGCCCACTTCAGGAAGAACTAGTTGCAGTCAAAGCAGAAAATCAAGCTTTAAATGAGCAAATTAAAGAGTTATAGGCCAGACTTGCCGAACAGGAAAGAGTAACCACTCAACGAGATGCGGCAATGGCTGAGGTTTGAGAAAAAGATGAGTTATTAATTGTTGCTGATGCAGAACTTGTCGAGTTGAAGCAGTTAGTCCAAGATAAAGAGGACGCACGCATAGCTCTCGGCAATCTTTTAGAAGAGACTAGAGCACAATTGAATGAAGCAGTACAGAAAGGACAAGAGATGGCCGATTTGGCTAAAAAGACTAATGAAGAACTCCAGCGAACAGAAGCATATTTATCTGAATTGAATACAGATCTTAAAATACAGATGAATTTAGTCGCTCAACTACAGAAGGAGATACCAGGAATAAGAAGAGAGCGCGATGCATATTACAAAACCATACAATTTTAGAATCAAGGGTTAGAAAGAAGGGAGTATCAACTGAATATTCAAAAAGAAAGATTATCCAAAGTTGATAAGCAGATTGTAGATATGAAAGTCAGTCGTGATGCGGCTCTGTCAAATGAATTTTACTTACAAGAAGCTTTTTTGCTGACACAGGCAGAGAGCTTAATGAGCCAAGTTATTTCTTTAAGTTCAGTACGGACAGATGCTCAAGTCGTAGAGCCAGAAATTTTGAATTAGAGGTTAGAGTCATTGAAAAAGAAAATTTCCCGGACATTTAAGTTAGCCAAAACTATGTATTTAGAAGGTATAGTAGTTGAACCGTAATTTTTTTATACCTGCGGATTCAAGTCCACCGTGCGTGCCAGTGTAAGCCACCGGATTGACAATTGTAAAGTCTGACTCTTTTTATATTCCGCACGAACCGAAAGGTCGTTGCGTAGACATTGTAACCGTCTTATAAATCAATGAAAAGAGACGCTTCGGTGACGACCATAGGAGTCGCCAGACTGTTTGTCTGGTTGATGAAGTCAGCGTAGTTTCCGTGGTGTGTTTGAGAACTCTGAGTTATTCTGTGTCTTTCTGTGTTGTTGATTATCTGTACCTGTCCGGTAAAGATTAAGTTACAGTATGTTTATCTTAAGTTAAGTACTGAATTACGGTTCCGCTAAGTTTATTACTGTGAGTTTGTGTTATGGTCATCTTTGTATTGTGCATTGGTCACTGAGGAAGTCTTAATCTGTGTATGAATCGACATTCTGTGAGTAGATGACTCAGACAAAGTCCGAGTTTTCAGTTAGTAAGTTGGATTAGTAAAGTTATTGAACAGACTGTCATGTGAGTGAGTTGATTTGGGAAAATCAAGTATAGGGCCTTTGTTAACAGACCCCTTCCACTCCCAAGAACCCGAATAGATGTTTAAACGCGTCTCTGACGGCAAGACCAACGTTTAACATTGGCACCGTCTGTGGGAATGTGGCACCAGAGCATTGTAAATTGATTGTGAGAAAGTGGTCATAGATTGTGAATCGACAGTAAGGAAGAGTAGTACGCAAAATATTGCAAACGTGATATATGCCGGTTACTCGTTTTGGTGAGACGTACCCGAAGTATAGGAGAAACCAACACTCTTGGGCGATACCTAATTTTCTAAGGACGCCCCTAGGAGCTAGAAGCGCAGATAAGTTTAACCCAGTTGTCAAGGAAGCGAAGAACGTTAGTAGTGATTCCGGTAGCATTCCGGTGGAACGTACTGCAATTTCAGCAGATTCCGGTGCAATTTCGGCACAGTCTATCGAAGATATAGTAACTCTAGAGTCTACCAGGATGCAGTATGCAGTTAACTTAACACCATCTGGTCAAGATTCGAATTTGTCTGAGGATAGAAGCGTGTTGGCCAAAGAAATCAGTGAAGGTGAAAAAGTACCTTATTTTGGTAAAATTCGACAAATTCCGGTGCTATTTTGGTCCCAGTTATAGAGCGTTCACAGTCTCCCGGTGATAGTTTACCATTTCCTGGTGAATCTTCATTCCGGTCACCACTATTAAGAGTAAGCTTCCCTACATTTGATATCAAGGAGGAAGGTAGCTTATTCAAAGCTGAAATCCGAAAGAGATTGAACGATATTATCAAGCCGGAGAGTGCACAGGCTGACGATACAGATTTCGACGGTCAAGAAATTCAACCTCGGAACTCAGGAGAAAATAACAATACAACACCCAACACCATGAGTGGGCAACAACAACAACAACAACAACAACAACAACAACAACAACAACAACAACAACAACAGCAACAGCAACAGCAGCAACAACAACATCCATTTCCACCCCGACCGGCTCCAACAGGAGTAACATACACCAAATTCAGTGGATTTCCAGGTGATGATCCTGATGCTCATGTACGTACCTTTGAAATTAGTTATGCAGTACTTAATCATCCACCCGATCCGACCTACAAGGCCATAGTATTTCAGTCAACACTCGTAAATGAAGCCGCCAGGTGGCTTACAGAATATGATATCAACCATTTTGGCACCTATGAAGCGGGATAAATGTACTGCACTAAGTGCAAGAATCCAGGGCATACCAGTGCCACTTGTGCCCTTAATCAGTTGTATTGCGCTATCTGCAATACCAATGGACATTCCACCGAAAACTGTGCCTATAACGCTAAAGTGTAGGGAACAACAACAATAAATGCAATTATACAAGAACCAGGACAGCCTGCCACCCACTATGTACCACCTCAGATGAGAAATAATCAGCAGCAAGGATACAGAAATTATAGAGGACAGAGGAATACCAACTACAATGGAAATCGCTGGCAGACAAGAACATCACAAGAAGGTAATGCCTTGCCACCACCTCGCTGTCATTTTTGCGGTGAGTTTGGTCACATCAGAAGATTCTGTAAAGATGCAGCCGAATATGATCAGAGGAAGAAAGAGCGCCAGAACCCAATGACAAATATGGTTCATATCACACCAATAGAAACACAAGCCGCAGTAGTTCAGACCCGATCTGGTAAGCCGTTGCAATCAGCAGCTGAAGTATTTGAACCATGTATTCGTGAGCAACAAAGAATGTATGACAAAGCTAGTCAGTGGACCACTACAAAACCTCTAGTGTTCCCAGATCCAATTCCGGTGACACAAGTTCCGCTGCCAAAGGAAACCGCGCAGGAGCAAGAGTCAATCCCAGTAACTGATGCATCGTCTTCAGAATCAGTAAAAGGTGAAAGTCATGCAGAGCAGGCATGGGAAATTTTATCTAAAGCATCCATTACTCTTCCTCTTGGACAATTACTTGCATTAGTACCAGGAGTTCGGCAACAATTTCAGCAACAACTCAGTCTAGGATCTTCCTGTATTCCAGCAACGGCAACGGTACAACCGGAAAATGACTCTACGGTGGATCATTCGGTCCCCTTGATTACGGTATGGTACAAAAATCATAAGATTACTCAAGTGCTAATTGATGGTGGATCTGGTGTAAACATAGCTACTACAGCACTTTGTAAAAAGTTGGGGTGGATGCGAATCGAACCAATCCAGTTTTTTGTCAGAATGGCCGACCAATCTCGAGTTCATCCGTTGGGACTCGTACGGAATGTCCCAATCACTCTACAGGGTACAACGTTTATGATGACTTTTGTCGTCTTAGAATTACCGGAATCTAGTCTTGATTATAATCTTCTTTTTGGCCGTCCTTGGTTGAAACAAGCTAAGGTTATACAGGATTGGTCCGCACAAGAACTCACTTTCAAAGACAATAACCATAAATATGTTGTCAAATTAGATGCTATTCAGCCCTGTGAACTACATGCTAGACCTTATGTGGCAGAACCAGTTCACATGTTAGATGGTTTATTCGATGACGAAGAAGAAGAATTTTTAAAGAATAACATAGATTTAATCTCCTTAGGGACTGTTGATCTACAATCTGTTGTAGATAACTGGAATCCGACAGTTTGTACGGTGATCCCTATGACCGACGAAGTAGAGATAGAAGATACTACTCTTAAGGATGAAGCTGATATACAACAACTTTTACAGTCAGTAGATGATTCAGGAAAACCTCGTCAACTCTATGTTCCTGAAGATCAATTGATCACCTATAATTTAGGGGATGAAGTTAATCAGCGACCTGTCAAGATAAAGAAAGGATTGTCTGAAGCATTTCAAGCAGATTTGATAGAGCTTATTCATGAGTTCTCTGATGTTTTTGCATGGGACTATCGTGATATGAAATGTCTAGATCCTCGAATCTATCAGCATTGGGTTGTGCTCAAACCAGAAGCCAAGCCGATTAAACAACCCAGCTACCGTATGAATCCCAACTATGCAGCACAGGTCAAGGCAGAGCTTGATAAGTTATTAAAAGTCGGATTCATCGTACCAGTAGAACATGCTAAGTGGATATCACCCATTGTTATCGTTCCAAAGAAAAATAAGCAACTACGAATATGTGTCGATTACCAGAAATTGAATGCAGCCACCATACCTGATCCCTTTCCACTTCCATTCCTTGATACAATGTTGGATAGAGTAGCAGGACGTGAAATGTACTCCTTTTTGGATGGTTACAGTGGATATAATCAAGTCAGAATGGCTGAACAAGACATACTGAAAACTGCTTTCATTACCAATTGGGGTGTTTTTGCTTGTACAGTTATGTGGTTTGGATTAAGAAATGCTCCTAGCACTTTTTAGCGATGTATGCAAGAAATCTTCTCACCCTATCTTACTTCTTCTATGCAAGTATATCTATTTGGTAAGATGGTAGAACACCTGTATCATTTACGGTGTTGTTTTGAGAAATGTCGTGAGTATAGACTCTACCTGAACCCAAACAAATCTGTGTTTGCGGTTTCATGTGGTAAGCTCCTTGGCCACATTGTATCTGCACAGGGCATACAAGTTGTCCAGATAAGGTTGCAGCTTTGTTAGAAGCACCTGTGCCTACTACACCGAAAGAAGTGATGAGATTCATGGGTCAAGTCAGATGGCATGGTCGACATTTACGGTGGCTTGCTCACTTGGCAATACCACCAAACCGGTTAATAACCAGTACTCCTCGACAGTTTGATTGAACTCAGGAATGTCAAACTGCATTTGATCGTCTAAAAGGTTTATTAACGCAGGTTCCGATTCTACAACCTCCTGATTGGGATCGCCCATTTCATGTTTTTGTAGATGCATCAGATATAGCCATTGGAAGTGTCTTAATGTAACAAACCAATAAATGGTTTAGGCCTATTTATTATGCAAGTAGAAGGCTTGCTCCTGCAGAAAAGAATTATTCTGTAACTGAAAGAGAATGTCTTGGTTTGATATATTCTGTAAAGGAATTTCGGCATTATTTGCTAGGCCGTAAATTCATCTTTCATGTAGACCATGCGGCGTTAGTATATCTGGTTCGGCAATAGCATTTAGGTGGTCGATTAGCGCGTTGGGTTCTACTGTTACAAGAGTTTGATTACGAAGTAATTCATCGACTCGGAACTGCACATGCATTAGCAGATTTCCTTTCTCGGTTAGATTCCGGTGAAGCTCTGGTCGGTGTTGATGACACTACACCTGCAATTTATGTTACTGAACCAACTAATGATGAATCTACAGAATCTCCTATGACATCTACTTACTATGATCAGTTATTAGCCTTTCTTACTGATGGATATCTTCCTGCTCAGACTTCTCCTGCAATGCGTAGGAAAATTGCAATTTACAGTCGCAAATTCCGGTTGATTGCTGGAGAATTGTATTATATGGATCACACTAGAGTTTTACTTCATTGCATTCCTCCACATGAAGTAAACTCAGTTATCGCTCTGGCACATTCAATACCTTCCGGTGGACATTTTGCAGCACATTTAACACACCGGAAAATTCTACAAAGTGGGATTTGGTGGCCTACCATGTACAGAGATGTATCTCAGTTTGTCAAACAGTGTGACAATTGTCAACGGTCTAGACAGCCTTTACAACGATATTTTTTCCCTCTCCAACCTGTATTACCTTTGGAGCCTTTTCAGAAATGGGGTCTTGACTTTATTGGACCAATCACACCTCCAGCAATCCTTAGCAACAACAGATACATTCTGACATGTACAGATTATGCTACCAGATGGGCAGAAGCTTGGGCTTTACGGTCCGCTACAGCTATTTCGGTAGCAAAATGTTTAATGAAGGACGTATTTCCACGATTTGGGTTACCTCTGGAACTTGTGACAAATCAAGGCACACATTTTGTTAACAATTTAATGAAATTACTCACACACTCTTTTCAGATTCTGCATAAATTCATTTCTCCTTATTATCCTCGTGCTAATGGCTTAGCTGAAAGTACAAACAAGACCTTGTTGAATATGCTTCGTAAACTGATTCTGGAATCACTAGAAAGATGGGATCAGTTACTACTTGCAGTATTATGGGCATACCGGACTACTTACAAAGTTGCCACCGGAATGACTCCTTTCAAACTTGCATATGGAATGGAGGCAATTGCACTAATGGAAATTGTAGTACCAAGCTTACGTGTGGCCATCTCTCATAAATTGTTACCTGAAGATTCTTTGCCATTTCGGTTGGACACACTCAGAGAATTAGATGAGCATCGCTGGGAAAGTTTTCTGACTCTTCAAGAAGTGCAGTTGAGGCAAGCTCGTACAAATGATCGGTATCTTAAAACTCTAGTTTTTACGATAGGACAACTTGTGCTGTTTTATAATGCAAAATCAAATCGTTCTGCTGGAAAATTCAAGTTACGATGGTTTGGTCCTTACCGGATTACTGAACAAGTGGGCCCAACAACTTTTTGGTTGGCTACTTTGACTGGAATTCCTCTTCCAAAGGTGATAAATGGTTCAAAGTTGCGGCCGTATCAACAAGCACATGATTTGTCCTGAATATTCTGCAGTGGTCCACATATTTTTCTTTTTTTCTCTTTCTTTTCTTTTCCTTTTAGTTTTGCGTGTTGATTGAATAAAATCCTTAAAAGCCTCGTTTTGCTACATAATCATAAACTCCTCATTTGGATACAAAACCATGAATAATCGCCGCCTTTTCTTATCGATTCCGCTCATGCATGCACACCGTAGTTATGAGGTTATCATCTCAACATCGCGCGATGATTAACGATTTCAATTGCTTCCCGCTGCCAAGTATCTACTTAACCTTTTTCATTCCATTGTTAATCACTATTGTGTCTGTGTGTTTTATGTGCTTGTGCTCCCTGTATACCCTGAGCAATTGTGTTCTTGTGATTGTTATTCGTGTGCGCATCATGGAAGCGTTAGCAAACTTTGCTGCGTTCCATGACGGACTCCCTGCTGATGTGGGTGAGTTCCTGCGTGTCCGTGGGTTAGCTAATTTCGCTTAACTGCCTTGGCATTCAGTGGAATGTCACCCATTCTATGCCCAAATCATTGCCGCCATCGCTGCCACACCTGCTACGGAGCAGAGTTGGCCAATCACTTCCTTGCCATCTCGTACCGTAATTACTCTACAGACCTTTGCTGATGCATTCCGACTTTCTTCGGCAGGTCGAGAAAATGGCCCTAATTTACCGATAGCTACAATCATCCAGTTATTCCCTAGACATTCTTCTTATGAATATGCAATCCTTTGTCGCCCTGAACCTGAGAGAACAACCCTGCAATTTTTAGTAGCAATACTAAATTTGCAGAAACGTACATATGGCATATCTCGCCCTTTTTATTTAGCGATAGATTTGGCTGCCAGAGAGCCTGTTAACTTTGCCTCGTACTATTTCCGCCGCATTCACAAAGAATGCGTTTCAATAATTAAACAGGTCAACAAAGGAGATATGCCGCGTTCACGTCTCCCCCACATACTAACTTTCTTGTTTCCGGCCATACAAGAAGCACAACCGCCTTCACGAGGTCCAGTTCTGTACCATGAAGAATCTGCACAAATATTGGAAGATGATGAAGAGGACGACGAAGAAATCTTCCAGCTACTCCGCCGAAAACGCGTCAGAATCAGTTCATCTGACAGTCGAGTACAGGGTTCGGCCCCAGGAAAAGAAGTAGACAACAATCAAGAAGAAGAACATGAAGAAGAGACTTTCCACGACACAGCCACATAATTGCACCAGGATTCATCAGCGCAACCATCTCCAAATCAGCAACAAGAGCATGATGATACTGCTGATTCTGCAGCCAGCTCCTCTAAAGAAGAATCTCAGCAACAATCCGAACAGGAAAAGCAAGAAGATGGGTAACCTATTATTAAGGAAATTTTTGAAGAACTGATTAAGGCAGTCGAGTCTGCAACTGCCAACCCTGATGACTCTACGCAGCAATCTACCGAAAAGGTATTAGAGAATAACATTCTGCAACCCACTTCGCCACCCATCCTCCCAATCGACCCTATTATACCTGTACAGCCTATTGAAGAACCTTCTGGTTCATCTTCCTCACCGAATTACTCTCCCCCCTCTTCACATCAACTTCTCACAGCCTCTTCTTCTCAACCACGTCCTTCTATTCTGTTTCCATCAATTCCCATGTTTTTTGAACTCGCATCCATGGGTCAAATGCTAATCCAGCTATCACAGCGTCTACAAGCACAAATGAAGGAAGTGACTGATAACATCCGAGAAGAATTTCAACACAAGGTTGATGTTCTGGGAGCAGGCATTAGCCCACTTCAGGAAGAACTAGTTGCAGTCAAAGCAGAAAATCAAGCTTTAAACGAACAAATTAAAGAGTTACAGGCCAGACTTGCCGAACAGGAAACAATAACCACTCAACGAGATGCGGCAATGGCTGAAGTTCGAGAAAAAGATGAGTTATTAATTGTTGCCGATGCAAAACTTGTCCAGTTGAAGCAGTTAGTCCAAGATAAAGAGGATGCACACATAGCTCTGGGCAATCTTTTAGAAGAGACTAGAGCACAACTGAATGAAGCAGTACAGAAAGGACAAGAGATGGCCGATTTGGCTAAAAAGAATAATCAAGAACTCCAGCGAACATAAGCATATTTATCTGAATCGAATAAAGATCTTAAAATACATATGAATTTAGTCGCTCAACTACAGAAGGAGATACCAGGAATAAGAAGAGAGCACGATGCATATTACAAAACCATACAGTTTCAGAATCAAGAGTTAGAAAGAAGGGAGTATCAACTAAATATTCAAAAAGAAAGATTATCCAAAGTTGATAAGCAGATTGCGGATATGAAAGTCAGTCGTGATGCGGCTCTGTCAAATGAATTTTACTTACAAGAAGCCTTTTTGCAGACACAGGCAGAGAGTTTAATGAGCCAAGTTATTTCTTTAAGTTCAGTACGGACAGATGCTCAGCTCGTAGAACCAAAAATTTTGAAGCAGATGTTAGAGTCATTGAAAAAGAAAATTGCCCGGACATTTAAGTTAGCCAGAACTATGTATTTAGAAGGTATAGTAGATGAACCGTAATTTTTGTATACCTGCGGGTTCAAGTCCACCGTGCGTGCCAGTGTAAGCCACCGGATTGGCAATTGTAAAGTCTGACTCTTTTTATATTCCGCACGAACCGAAAGGTCGTTGCGTAGACATTGTAACCTTCTTATAAATCAATGAAAAGAGACGCTTCGGTGACGACCAGAGGAGTCGCGAGATTGTTTGTCTGGTTGATGAAGTCTGCGTAGTTTCTGTGGTGTGTTTGAGAACTCTGAGTTATTCTGTGTCTTTCTGTGTTGTTGATTATCTTTACTTGTCCGATAAAGATTAAGTTACAGTATGTTTATCTTAAGTTAAGTACTGAATTACGGTTCCACTAAGTTTATTACTGTGAGTTTGTGTTATGGTCATCTTTGTATTGTGCGTTGGTCACTGAGGAAGTCTTAATCTGTGTATGAATCGACATTCTATGAGTAGATGACTCAGACGAAGTCTGAGTTTTCAGTTAGTAAGTTGGATTAGTAAAGTTATTGAACAGACTGTCATGTGAGTGAGTTGATTTGGGAAAATCAAGTATAGGGCCTCTGTTAACAGACCCCTTCCACTCCCAAGAACCCGAATAGATGTTTAAACGCATCTCTGACGGCAAGACCAACGTTTAACACACCATCCACAATAACTCCTTGTAGCTTTAATCCTTTTATTGTTACTGTCAGTCTTGGACTCTTATAGTCAATGAGAGGTGCTTCTTCTACACCCTTCCCTTGGCCTAATGCAGTAGTCTTGGCCACCAAGGTGGATGAGGAAGCCTCATCAATAATCTGCAGAACTTCAGACCTGAATTTTGCATCCATGTTTATCAACTCAAGAATACTAACCTCTGTTTTAATTGACTAGAATAATCTTGAAGCTCTAGATTCCCTAAAGTCAATTTTGATGTTTGATTTCTCAAGTTCCTTTTGGGCCCGGCTATATGCATTTCCAATGAAATCGTTAGTTTTTGAAAAAACTTCTTTTTGTGTAACCTCTTGACATTTTGTTGAACTTAATTTCTCTTGTTTTGCATGTTCATATATATCTGATTTGCTCTGATGTACCCTCTGATCTTTGTCACTTCCAAAAGAATTTGATCCTTGGTTTGGTTCTTCTAGAATTTTCCCTTTGCTTCTTGTCTGCATGACCATGGAGTCGATTTCTTCTAATTGTACCACTCTAGTGGATAGTGATTGTACAACAGAGGCTCCTTCTGCTTCTCCATGAGTATTTACTGAGACCATTTGGAGATGGGGCCCAAATGTAGATGCTTTGTTTTGTGAGCAACAATTTGTATAATGATCCCTGGCATCTGGTTCTAGGCCCATTTCCATAATTACCTCTAGGTCTTTAATTGTAGTTGTTACCTTGGATGGGAGCCGTCGCCATTACATTAGTTGAGAATTGAGCACCTCCTTGTGCCCACCAAGGTTGTGCAGACATCCCTCTTGACTGACATTCATGGGCCTCATGACCAGCTTTCCTGCATAGATGGAAAGTTACACTTAACAATGGACATTCACTTACCACATGACCTTGCTTACTGCACATGGTACACCATAGCCCACTTTTGATGCCACCCCCTTTGAGTTCCTGCAACTCCAATCGAAGGTGAGCTAGTTCTTTTGCTTGGGCTTCCTCTTCCTTTTATAGCTTCAATGCTTCAATTTCCCTCCTCAATTGAGTCACAACACTCTCCTCTTCTTTATGGGGCTTATTCCTTTTTAAACTCTCAAGCTCTTTCCTTAGCTGGATTACTAGGTCTTCAGGTTCTGTAGGATATGACAAATTGGAAGAGCTTGCCCCATACTGCTGTCTAATTTGTTCCAATCTTGTAGCTATATTGATAAATTGTTCTATTGTTGTTGTTGGTAAAACCAAATCCTTTATTTTACATTGTGTTGATATGGGAAGTGGCTTAGCCAACCACTTCTTGATAAAAAAAATCATAGGGAGGGTCTGGTAGTTTGGCCATCAGGGCCTTAGCTCTGGTCACGAATTCTGGGAAGGGTCTCCCCAGGACCTAGTCTTAAATTTTCTAATTCTTCAATAATGTTTTCAGTTGTGTTTCCTTGTTGGAACTGTGTTCTAAATTCTTGCTTCATCAAATCCCATGTTGTGAAATTGTTGTCAGCAAACTGACTAAACCATTTCTCTGATAGCCCTTCTAATGTTACAGGGAAAGGAATGAGAAATGTGTCCTCTCTTCCCATTAGACCCCTTGTTTTACATAATGCTAAGAACCTCCTAATGTGCTCATCTGGGTCTTCCTATGCTAGCCCTCTAAATGATGGAAATTTGATATTCAATCTAGAAAGTAAAGTTTCCAAATCTACCTGGGTTGCCATATTCTTTACTGATGATGTCGATGACGATGGGCTAGTTGATCTTCGAATAATCTTCCTTCTTGTTGCTTTGCAAGGGACCCTCAAGCTTTGAGACCGGGTTGCAGTCATGAGCTATTCATACTCCTCGTAGTTTAAGAGAGTTCCAATGGAAGAAAGATTACCTCTTAAGGTAGTATAGTACTGTCGGTATCCTTGAATTCTTCTACACTTTTCAATTTGCTTCTCCTATGCTCAAATCTCCTTGTGGTCCCACCGGTGTGCCAAATTTTGTTGGGGGATTCTTGTGCAGAAAGGCATTTGAATGTTTGAAGGAGAAGGGAGAAAGATAAGAAGGAAGATACACACACTGGAAGCTTCTGTAGATTGATTATAAGGAGAAAAGTACAATGGTGATGTACAATACAATCCAAATGATTTCCGTGCAAAATCCTAAGAGTGCACAATCACAAAGTACAAAATACCCAAGGTTCTTGTTGCTGCCGACCTTCTCTGCACCAGACCTCCACCTTTTGCAAGCTTGCACTTGTGCACACCTTGCACTCAAGCTTCCAATAGGGAGAGGGATGGACCCTTCTGTCGGCGCACAACTTCAATGGGACCTTGGGACCTTTGGTTGTATGGTTTAGCACTTCTCTCCCCACTTCTAAGTCACTCTTCATGCACACCTTGCACTTCACTTCTCTGAGTTGCACACACTCAATGTCTCTTGCACTTCTCTTGTCTAGTCTAGACTATGCTCACCTTGCTTAGTCCCTCAAGAATAATGCCTTGCCTTGATTTGAGTGTCGGTTCATGTACACTCCTAACTGCTAGAGTATCTTGGTGCTCACTTTGATATCCCAAGATTGTCTCCAAAAGTGGGCAGCCAAAAAATCCCCGATTTGTCCTATAGTGACTTTAGACTAAAACAAAATTTTTAATTGGGGGGACCATACTTTCACTTCTGTGTATGATGTCGCTTCACATACCTTCACATTTTGCCTTTTAATTCTTCAAATGTGCACCTAAGAGAGGGTTCACCTGAACCTTCCAAATACTTTTGAAAACACTTTGAACCTTAGAGAATTACAGAAATACCTCTGCAACCTACAACCAACTTTCTCCAATTTTACCCTTTGTGAACAATTAATTATGCACTACCTGTGCACCTTGATACCTGACTTTGAATGCTTTGACTTCACCCATATTGACCTTTGAATTTGAACATGTTGACTTTGATTGGTTTGACTTTGATCCTTTGACTTTGATAGTGGTTGACTTTGACCAATATGACTTTTATGGGCTCAACAAATGTAGTTTAATCAATTCAGTGGAAAAATTCATGATGAACTTGATGTGCATGTCTGTATTTGTGATGCATAGTATGAATTGCTAGAAGGAAATCTACATGATGCATGAAAATGTCATGTACTTCAAGCTACTCTGGGAGGGGAAATTGTTTGCTGGTTAACAGAATTTGCTCCCAATCATTTCGTGACTAATAAACCTCTCAAAAAAAATGTTGTTAAGGTGATTTAAAAAAGCTAAGACTTCATGTTAGTTGTTTATAAGCTTGCAATATATGGTGCATCAACGGACCCAAACAATGGAAGAATATGCTTCTCTGTTCTGAAGTACTTTGTGAAAAATTCTAGAAGTGGAGCACCTTCTGAAGATGTGATATGTGGCTAGTTTATGGATGGGTTGACTTTGCTATTAAAAGAATAAATATGACTTTTTACTTTAGATGGTACTAGAACATTGGATCAGATTGTAGATGCTACAAAATAATTAAAATGAAATTTGAAGGCCAGCAATGCGATTTGGCAATGCCCTTCACATGTTGTACATCAAGTGGACACGAATATGTTGGTAGTATTGGATGCACTATGCCATTTGTAATTTAATGAATCGTAGTATAGATCAATGTAAATATAATACTCGCAATCAAGCTGCAACTACTAGTCACCTTCAACTAGAACCGAGATCCGCTAGGGAATGGTATTCATCACAATATGTACATAATGTCCAGGTAAATGATGCAGCTAATCTTAAAAATACACCAGACCCTATTTTCCTAGGTAATAGGGGACAAAATCAATCAAATTACCAAGGGTACGGGTGAGGACACAAATCTTTTAATCATTACCATCGAGATGAAGGGGAGTATCAAAATGAAGGAAAAGGTCCATAATGCCAATTTTGTATGGAATATGGTCATATTAGGGTTCATTGCCCAAATGCTCAAGATTATGACATGAGAAAACAAGAAGCTAAATTGAAGGCTCCAATGATGAATATGGTGGCCTTAGCACTTGAGGATCTAGTAGCTCCAATAGTATAATCATGCAGTTGGATGGGCCCAAAAAGCTCTAGTTGAATTTCTAGCAACAAATTCAAGTAGGCCGATCGAAAATGAATCCTTGAATCAGGTTATGGGTGGAATCATCAAGGAAGATACAAGAGTCCCAAGTTTAGCACCTTTAATTAATACTAAACTAAATCATGCAATAGCTACCAATTCTCCGGAACCTGATGTTCCAGAGGGCAACACTTTTGTACCACATCCTTGACAGTTATTTTGTAAGTCTACAACTAGGGGATATGTTGGAAGTAGTCCCTAATTTTCTAGATACTATATTGAAAGAGGTGTAGAAGCCAAGTCCAATCGATAATACGGCAGATCAATCCCAAGTTATCTCGGTGGGAATAGCTCACGATGAACTAGTGGATTAGGAAATACCACTCATTTTTGTATGGTACAAGAATACTTAGATTTCAAGAGTATTAACTGATGGAGGTTCCAGAGTCAATATCTCTATTTTACATATTTGTAGACAACTAGGGTGTTAGGCTGCTATACAACAAGCACCCTTTTATATCCATATGGAGGATCAGTCACGAGTTCAGCCTATTGGTCTTATTAAGGACATAGTTATCAAAGTCCACAATGTTCTTTTAAAGTCACTTTTGTGGTTGTTGAGCTAATTAGTAAAATTAATGACTATAATCTTTTGCTTGGATGACCATGTCTCAAGTAGACAAAGGTTCCGCAAGACTCAGGATCTCACACTTACTTTTTGAAAAGGCCATAAGAAGTACTCTATTCCTCTAGAAGATAAGCACCACTATTTGAAGCTCAATTACTGTCAATCGCGAAACCCCCACATATGATGCCCGGATTAGAGGTAGATGAGGAACTCCAATTTTTGGGAGATAATCGAGATTTGTGGCTAGTAGGACTAATTGATATTCCCGATGTATTGAGCGAATTCCAGGAAGACCCTGTGGCATCTATTATACAATCGGAGTCTGAGATTATTCAATCCAATGAAGAAATAGCATGGATACCTAAGGAAGATGTTTTTACATAGACTAGCGTGCGCATTCAGGAAGACCTAATGGACCAAGAAAATATAGGGACAAAGAGTTTACCTTAGAAAGTAAAATTTGCCTTTGGTTCTATGGGCTTACCATAAATCGTATAAAGTTTCAACCGGATTTAAACCTTTCAAGCTAATTTATTGTATGGAAGTTATTGCTCCCATAGAATTTACGATCCGTAGTCTATGGATTGCAATTTAGAATCGTTTATTCCCAAAAGAATCTTTAATAGTCTCGATGGATACCTTATGGCAATTGGAAAAACATCACTACAATAGTTTTCTACTAATGCAAGGAGTTTAGCATAGACAAAAGTGCTGACATGATCATCATTTATGGACACCTGTTATTCGAATTGGAGATTTTGTCTTATTCTTTAATTCAAAAATGAAAAGGCAAGCCAAAAAATTTAAGCTTTAGTGGACATGTCCTTTTTGGATTCATAAAGAAATTGAGCCATCTACTTTCCACTTAGCAAATTTGAATGGAGAGATTTCACGAACTCTAGCCAATGGGTCTAAGCTTTGGCTGTACCACGTGTAGCACCCTCACATTTATTGTATCATAGTGTTTATAATTTTCTATTTTTATAAGTGACCTACACACGTTCTGAATAAACTCATCATTGCACCCTACATGATTACCAGTGCCTTAAAGGTGGCAACTCAAGAATTGATCGAATAGAGTTGGAACCATTCGAGATGAATGGATCATTGAAGACCATATCTCCAGAATCAAGCACATGCACAATTCCACGCACATGCAAAATTACAATGGTTCTTTTATTTCCTTACTTAAATAGATTGTGAATTGACTTATTTTTTTACCTCTTATGTTTTACTGTGAAAACTTGTCGTGTAGGGTGTGCTTCCGACACATTCCTACAACCATGATGGGAAATGTGTTTCCAAACACATTGAAACTAATCGACATGAGCCCAATGGTGATTCTAGATCATGTGATATAGACTCATGTCAACTAGTTTCAATAGTGCAATCTACTACATTATGCCCGAATTTCCTTGGAATATTATCCTGAACCATCCAATGACAAATTCTTTCATCCAACAATGCCATGATCAAGTCAAAGTTATTCAAGATCAGTGTGTATTCCTAGAGTTCCGCATCGACATAGATGCTCACATGGTGATCGACCTAGCTTACATTGCAACATAGCCAAATGTTAGTAATTAGAGCATTATGGTGCTGGTAGAGCTTGCCTCTATAGAAGAAATGGAGTGCCTGTTCGGCAAAGCTTGTTCTAGGGAATACAAATATGCCCACCTCCCTGATTCAAATCCATGGAAGTTTGGTTTGCAGTTAGCAACTTTGGCCATCTTCATTCAAACCAAACATTATGGGGTCTTGCAAACCTTGTACTTGCTAATGGATGATGCAATAGCAACCGATAGCCAGGCGAATTGGTTATAAATTATTTTTTTGACAGATGAAGAAGGAGATCCAAAAACTTTTTTTACCAACAAAGAAAGCTAAAGATTTTGACACCAAAATAGGAGTTTTATTATTACTTTTGGTTTCGACATCACCTTTATGTGGGCTACAGAAATTTAATGTGGTTGATGAAGTGGAATTCCTACAAGCGGGCAAACAGCAAAGCAAAAGGCCAATCCTGGATGATAATGATCCATTAAATGCAGAGAAAAGAGCTCAAGTCCACATAGTGCAGGAGGCTTTCCGATAGGCTGATGAAGAATGATTAAGGAGAAGGCAACAACAAATAGATGAAGATGTCTGACAACAACAACATGAAGAGGTCACTACAATTGCTGAAGTTGAACGTCAACAAAGTTTTGCACAAGAAGAAGAAGAAGCATAGAGTAGATAAGAGGAATAGCAACAACAACAACAACAACATCAACAACATCAACAACATCATCAACAAACATAGTAACAACAACCATCACGACCACAAAATCAAACAACTGTAGTATCTCAACCATCAAGATCACACAAAACTAAGATGGATTGATTTTTGCAGATAGGGTAGTCTTCCCATAATTTCCAATTCCTGACCTTCAATCAAAGATGCCCAGATCTCTGAAGACAGAATCTGATAGAGTTCAATTACCAATTATTAGCTATTCTTCAATCATTTATCCATGGTTTTTAAAGGATTTTCAAAATGATTCCAACACCATTACGGATGGAGCCAGATTATTAACAGTTTGTTCTTTACAAATGGAGAAAGAGGAACAAGATCACAACACTATTGAGACAAAATTGATCAGATGCATGCAAATCTCTTGTTATTAAAATAAAAGAAATGTGGAATTATAGGATGTGCTGGTATGTAGAGCCAATATCTCTGAGGAAAAGGTTCAAATGTTAAAAACTAAGATCAATGATATGGACATTCACATTCAAGAGATTACTAAAGATCATCAAGAGGCTACAAAACATCTTCAGGCAGTTCAAGATGAAATTAGGCGAGTCATAGTAGATAAGGATGACTTACAGAATTGAGTTGCTACTCTGCTCATTGAGAAGAATTTCATTTCTGATCAATTTGTGACTTTAACAAAAAACATATAGGTAGCCTTAGCAAAGATTGAAGGTATCAAAGAGTTGGACACTCAATTCAAGAAGCAATACAAACTATTGCAGAATAGATATAGATGTTATAGGATAAAGAATTTCAAATTGCTGAGCTAACACAATCACAAGATGAGCTGCAAAAATCCATCGAAAATAAAGATGTTGAAATCACACAAAGGAATGCAAAGCTCCAGTAGTCGCGGACACAGAGTGAAGAAGCACAGATAGCAACTCCAGCAGATTTGTCGGAAAAGATATCTAAAGAATTTACGAAAGCAAAGGTAGAAGCTTGGGCTTGGAAAGGTCAATTATAGGAGAATCCGAATGAAGAACGTTTTTAGGAATTAATTGACTCTTGAGTCACTAGCCTTAGGAGAAAAGTCTTAGGCATTCATCAAGACAGAGTCTGAATGCCTTCTCAATATCTGACAATGTGGAGAAAAGTCTTAGGCATTCATCAAGACAGAGTCTGAATGCCTTCTCAATATCATGAAGAAAAAAAAAAATTCTCCATCCACAATGATGATGGAGATAAATTCAATTTCCTCCTTTGGTATTGTGGGCTCAGAGGGGTCCATATTTGATGGTGGGCACTCTTCCATGCTTGATTTCTCACACAATTAGTCCTCCACACTAGTAGAGAACCTTAGTTGCACTATGCCACCCTCTTTGGCTAAGTTAATGACATTTGGTTGAGGCTTATTTCTTTCATTAACGAATTCCCCTATCACAAGGTTGGGGAGATCCATGGGTGTAGGCTCTAAATCCTCATTGATAATGAACCTTGTTGTGGCAATGCAAGAAAGGTACCCATTACCCATCCTCTTCTTTTTTGTATGATGTTTTATTAAGGGAACCATTTCATCGAACAAGTGCCCTACATTGTCAGCATCGCCATGGATCGCTTAAGGCACTTCATAAAAGCTTCATCAGCTTTATGAATGTAGAGCAAAAGTTCACATGGGATACACTTACCCTCATAAGGTGGAATATCTATAAAATAGCACAAGATGTAGTACTTAGGGAACTCTATGATTTGCTTGAGCACATCATAATTAAGTTGGATTGTCCCATCAAGATATGGGACTCTAGATACAAGTTCATAAAAGTGTGTTGATATTTGTACTCCATTGATGCCAAGAACTCATTGAAGAGTTCTCGAGGACGTTTCGATAGGCGGTTAGCAGAGGTGGAGGTAGTCATTGCATGTAAATGTAGCACGATTGGTAGTCATTGCATGTAAATGTAGCACGATTGCTATGATGTGCTTGCTCAAGGAGTGCGTCTAGATCTTCTTGGTTACAAAAGTGAGAAATGAGAGTATATGGATTACTTTTATAGTAGTTTCAATTTTTTCAAGTGAGTGAGACCCATTTAAAGGTAAAAATAAGAGTTGTACATATACAAATCATGCATAGAACTCTGAAAAAAAAGGCTCATAGAAATGCTTGGATAGATAATCATTTAGCATGATAAGAAATACCACATCTACATAGTAGAAAAAATAGAACTTTTGAGATTCTAAAATTGTAATAGTGCCATGGAAAAAATCAATGATTGGGCAATTTGCACATCATATTGAGATTAGAAAGTTTTACAATTTTCATTTCTTGCATGTGCATAATCTTGAGGCAGAGGAAAGATTGTGAGAATGAAAAATGGGTTATGTGTACACTTCAATACTGACATAGTTCATGAGCTATTACAATGAAATTTGAGTTCCATCTACACTCCAATCAAGAAGGACTTTAATTTTATCCTTAAAACTATTATGGATCCATCGAAAAAATAAAAAAATCAGATATCCTATTTGAATGTAATTTTTTTTTTGTATAAATAAAAGAAAAAGTAGAATACTTGTTTTACCTTAAGCCCTTGTATTCTGAACTTGGATTGATGCAGATCCCTAAATCCCAAGAAACCTTATTACTAGATGTTCTCTCACATTGGCAAGGTTTCAATGATGATTCATGGAAATGACTTCCATTTTGTTGTTGGGCATATCTATCTTAATTTCAAATGAAATTAAAGAACCCTCAAACCTTTGTAATGGTATCTATTCACCAAGTTTACACATCCTATGATCATAATATAATCTAATATACAATGAAGTATGGTGTTTCAGATATCAAAATCCTATGCCTCTTGCACCAAGTTTACAAAGGTATCTATCCCCTTTGGTGAATCCTTCTACAAGTCCATAATTTTCACCTAGTAAACCTTGCACTTGATCATATGTGATATGTTTACACATGGACATTGTTGAAGTCTCTTGAACTATGAATATCTGAAATAGATATTGAATAGGAATACACCAATGTAATCCTACAGATCTAGAAGCTCTTGTGAATTTCAAAGAGTTATGTATATCCATCACCATCTTATGCTTCAAAGATGTGAAGGACCATTTATCAAGTTGTGGCCACTCGAGCTTGAAAAGAGAATCTACCTTAATCATCTATAACCCACCAAAATCATTTGATCAAGAGGGTACACCATATGTATATGTGTAAAACAAATCTCTCTTACATAAAAGTTGATCAAGAGGGACTTGTGGAAAGACTAATGACCCAACATCTACATGCAATGCTCAAAAAGTACCTATAAGACTATGAAGTGGTTGTTCCTTCACCAAGGTAGAAGGAAACATGTGTGCGACAAAACAAAAATACATCCTAATAGGGTATATAAACAAATTAAGATAGTAGCTAATCAATGCTAAAGAGTAATAATTATAATTGATAGGATATCTCATTTTGTTGAGTTGTGCAATTTCATGCTTGGCATTGTAAAACCATGCTGTTCAATGGCAGCAATCCCACTATTTTTGAGATTTTTTATGCCCAATAACTTTGTTTTCCAATGAAGATCCAAGTTTCCAGGATCTCTTACGTGATGAGAGCCAACACTAGAGGGTTGCGTGTAACCCCATGCACCTTTGCAAAACTCATGTCCTAACCAATGCCCTTCTATAGCCTTGATATTGTGATATTTTAATGCAATAACCTCATCTTTTGTATGCATATGAGCTTTAGGTGTATCCACTCGATTTCAAGCTATGGAAGTGATTATGAATTCAAAGCAAAAGATGCACAAAGAAGGAAATGCAGATATAGGAGCTTCAATGGTGTGCTAGGGAGAGAAACTACTGGAAAGAGATGATTTTTTGGGACCTGGCTATGAAAGTGTGTTGTATTTTGAGTTTCTTTTAAAAAATTCACTTTTTAAGGTCATCTTATGCACAATTAATTTTTATTAGGAGTAAAAAATAGAACTTTTGATCCTAAAAAGTGTTTTGGGGGGGGGGGGGAGACATTGAATGGTGTTATGATAAGTTTTAGTTTTTTTTGAAAATTTTGAATTTTTGGGCCTAGGCTGGTTAGGAGGTTCCTTTCTCTCTCTAGAGGCAAAACCTAAACATATAGGAATCTTGTGTCTCCTTCAACCTAGTAATTTAGAGGCTATAGACTGTGTCCAACACCCTCTTTTGATTGGTCCATCACCAATCATTCCTTAATCCAAAAGACCCATGAAGAGTTCATTTTTTTCCCTAATAGCTTAAGTTGCCATTGACGAAGAAAATGATGAAAGCTCACAAAAATTTGACCATGGAAGAGGCACTTCTAATGAAGGTGGTACTGTGTACCTAGATGCAGATAATACTGAATTGTAGATATAAAGATAGCCCATTTATGATATCTTATAAAAGATTGTATAACTTTTGATATAATTAAACAATATTCTTGAATATTTTTGCTTATTATTTGAAAGCTTCTTTTGTTTATATCCATATGTGAAATCTATGTGTGTTTTTCCATGTCGTTTGGAAATTTTGGCCAAACGTCTGTATGCATTGATATGAAAAATCATGAAAATTTAGGCCTTCTTTTATATCTCAAAAACATAAAATATGTAAAAAAAAATTGGGCTTTTTTTTTTTTCAAATTTATGGAAAGTATGAAGGGAAAGTAGATTCTGAGAAACGTTTCTCTTTGTGCGACATGCTCCTCATTAGCTATGACTATTGGCTTGTTCTACCTTTTTTGTAAATGTGTTCATTTTTGTGCATGTATATAAATATGTATGCACATATGTATGTGTCTATATGCATGTATGCACACATGCAGATATATATGTAAGCATGGATGCATGCACACAAATGTGTATGTCATTATGCATGTATATGTCCATGCATGTATGTATGTGTGTATGCATGCATTCATGCATGCATGTATGTATGTGTTCATGAACGAATGGTGCATACATTCATTCACACATTTCCAGACATAGACATGCATTCATTCACGAACACTTACATACATGGATGAATACACATATACATGCATGAAAGACATCCACATGCATATGTACACATGTAAATACATGCATCCAGGTTTACACACACATGTGCATGGACATGCATGCATGTGTACACATGTAAATACATGCATCCATGTTTACACACACACATATGCATACTTACATACAAACAAACACGAACATATACATATATCCGCAAATAGATGCATATGTAAGAATACATACAGTTATCTATTTGTGAATACGGATTGGATGCATGTAATGTGGAAATCTGTGTGTTTTGAATTGGCTTGCATGCATTGTTATTCAAAACTGGTACATTGGCATCTCCAAATATATAGCAGTTTTTGAGAGTAGGTATACTATTTGATCGCTCACTCTGTTCTCCACATCTTCTGCGCTAAAATGTTTGCTGGTCGTGGAAAAGACACTTGTCCAGTTTGTAAGAAAGATATAACTGCGAATTTGAGACACAAATGCATCAGAAGGCAGTGATTGAAGGAAGAATTGCGATTCCAAAATAGCACTATTGTTGATAAACGTGGAGGTGGTCTCTGTGGATCTAGCTTGCCTATGGTGGGCAGAAGCGAAAAGCTCGCAACAGTTTCTGCAGAAAATTTCTCTTGCTCGATGTTTTGCTTCTTTTGCATGCTTGAGAGATTATTCGCATTCCCTTGTCCAGACTCGCAGCACATACTAGCTCAGGCTTGTTATTCAGGCGAGTGCGCGATCATATTTCCATTCTGTTGACGGAAGCCACCCGAGTTACGTTCTTCGTCTGACCCTATCAGCAGCGCAGCAGGTTGGGTCTTTGAAATAAACTTTGTTTCTGATAGTCCTCTCAGACGGTTGCGACTAGACGAGGAGAACAATAACGTCATCTTCGTCTTCTTCTTCGTTGATGTGATCATCACTATCCTCTCACTGCTGAGAACGGACTCAGTATTAGAAGTTTTTGTGACTGCTGAGGACACGTCTGTAGATAGTTGAAGAGTTATTCGTTAATTACAACCTTCAGACTTCAAAGTTTTCATCATTCTCAAAATAATCCTTTCCGCTGCTTTCTATTGTTGTCGTTTGTTTCCGTAGTGGTTGCTCCGAAAGGGCAATATTGTACCCCAATAGATGGCATCCATTGCAGCTAAGAAGGCATACAGTCCATCTAACGATAAGGCTCCCTTGCTACCATTTACAAAACGGAATGAACAATATGATGGTTACAAGGATGCGTCGGTTTCTAGCGCAGTCTTCAGCATTTCTACAAGTATCGTAGGGGCAGGTATTATGGGCCTACCAGCAACCATGAAAATAGTTGGCCTGATTCCTGGACTTATCCTGATTTTGCTGTCCGGACTCCTCACCAATGGGTCTCTCGCCTTCCTTCTCAGATACTCATCAGCAAGCAGGTCGATTTCATACGGTGGTGTGATATCTGATTCGTATGGTCGCGTGGGGCGCATTCTTCTGCAAGCATGTATCATAATCAACAATTTTGGACTGCTTGTTGTCTACCTTATTATCCTCGGTACTTCTCATTTGAAGCAAGAATTCACCTCCATTTCTTGGCTCCGCATGATGCCTGAATTGCTTGATCAATGATGTGAATTGAATTAGCTATTGCAGCTGTATCTTGACAGTGGTTAATTTTTTCATTATTTATGTTCGTTCTATGTATTTATTTGTTTCTTTATTTCATTTGTTACCAGCTGACGTACTGTCTGGCTCTACGAAGGAATCAACTCATCATACTGGAGTTTTGGAAGAATGGGCGGATGGTCAGACCTGGTGGAATAGCAGATTTTTTGTAATGCTTGTTACAACAATCCTAGTTTTGGCTCCCCTGGCATCTTTTCGGCACGTTGGTAATTCCTTTAAGACATTTGATTCTTACATGGCTTGATGCATGAAAAATAATATATCGCAGTGTATCATACACGTGAACTCTGTTTCTCGCTTGGGACAAAGTGCATACTACATTAGCTCCTGTATGAGCCTTATCTTTTGAGTGTTTATGACACTACCAGGTTTTTATTCTTGTTCATAGGTTGGCGCATGAAATATGAAGTACCATAGTCTACTGCACCTTAAAGCTATGTTTCTCGTAACAGGAAACGAGAATCCTGCTTTGGGACAAAGTCCCTTCATGCTCCTAGGGGAAATTCTGCCTTGTGAAATACTGTACGGTTTAATCCTTGTTTCTAATTACTTGATTCAGCACAACCCCTACCAAACTTAGTTCCAACAATTAGTTATGCTTAGATTGTATAAAATGCGATCCTCATTACAACAATTGAGTCGTCATAGATCCACGAGGGCTGATCTGAAATAAGTCTGTGTGCAAGCACTTCGAGCACGTATGTACATACACTCTTTCCTTTTGGAAAATGTCCCTTTTTGCTCCAATTTATGCATCAGAGCCACTATCCCAACAAATTTATCATACTGAAGTCAAGAGCCATAAAAATAGATCATGCAACATTGAATATGCACATAAGCTCTTTTCTCAGCTTTGAAGTGCTAGGCATGATTGATGGTGCAGGTTTTTAGCAGGTTTTGAAAGAGAAACGGTATCCAGAGATTGCTAAATCACTATTATTTGGTCCAGGATCCAAAAGGCCTCTGGCTGATTATGATGCTCATACATGTGAACGAAGTAACTTCAAACCTGTTCATGTTTTGGAACCTGCTGCTGAGCAATAACATGTTTCATACCACCAATCTTTGTATCTGCAATTTCAACATGGTCTCATCGTAGTTTTTGCATCCAGGGCACTGAAATGAAGCTTCAGCTGGACTATGCCTCAGCATAAAAGTCGTAGCATGATCACACTGCACTTATTGCATCTAGGGCACTGAAATAAAGCAGTTAGGTTTGATTTGGCATCCCAGTAACATTCTCCAGAAAGAAATCCTATTTCTGAGGGGATCTAGTCAGTTGGTCCATATGCCACTACTTGTCGACACACGCAATAAATTGGGCTGTCTCAAACCCTATCATATTTTGCATGCATTGATGTCTTTGAGATTTTAATAAAATGTTCCATCGAAATAACCGATCCTTTTCTTATGCTTACGGAAGATCAATCATGGAACCTCTGAAGAGCGAAGTATACAGAAGGAATTCGAAAGTGCTGAAACGAATTCCAGTTGCAAGCCTTGCCTTCTACAAACAGCCCCTAGAACATTCATATGTTTCGCTTGAGCAACAACAGCCATAAACCTCTTTCATCCTAACAATGAGCAAGATTTATGATCTTTTTTAATAAAAATGTATAGGGGAACCAAAGAGTGAGTTGCTGGCTTTTTTAACAGAAGAAGGCCAATAAAGAAATATAGAAGCCATTGAAGTTCCTGTGAGTCCTTGTGTTCCGCTCTACCGGAGATTAAGCACAAGACCATTCCATGTTTTCAACAAACCTGGTCCTTGATTTAATGTGCTGAAGTCTATGTATGTATGTGGTATTTGTGTACCATACTGTATACCATAATGTATCCAAAGGTTTATAGAACAACTGTAATAACGCAAATTTTGAAGTACTCTGATAGCTTGTCACGTTCCTGTGTGCTTTGCTTATCTTATTGAGAGTCCTTTTTGGGTGTTTTTGTGTTGCTAGAGCACTTGAGAGGAGAAATTGTTCTAAAAAGCAGATTTCTTGTTTCTTTTGATGGAAGTTTGTCTAAGGGCTGCAACTGATATTCAACTGTGAGAGAGGTAGCAGTCTAGCTCTCGGGAAAATTGAAAATGAGCTGTGGCCTGAATATAGCCCCTGGGTTGTTGAAAATGTGCAGTTGACTGTTTGATGTTAAGGGATGTTGATTCGGGCGTTATCTTGATTGAAAATGTGCTGTGGCCTCAATAGCTTGGAAAGACGTTAATTTTGTGGATCTATGTTCGAGCTGTGATTTCGTCAGATGAACCCTTGGTAATGTATGAATCACTGGCTCAAACCAGTCATTGGACTTATCTGTTCGTAGTCTTTGTTCATTGGTTCCCATCCTCATGTCTTAGGAACCCATCTTTCTGTCTCATGTGGAAGCAATTACTCTACGATTTGTGTACGGTTTGGAATAAAATTTCGTTTCCTTTTACAGATTCAGAATAGAACATATAAAACCCCTGAAATAGAATGAAATTAGGAATATTAAGACTAAGCTTAGCCAATCACGGAATATTGCTATCATTTTTTTTTTAAAGAGGAAATTCAGCTAAAGCTTAATCTCCCTTGCTTGAATTGATTGAGAGAACAAGTGAATGGGCATAGTACCCATGGGACCCCCCGTATCTCACAAAGCAGGGGTTAAGACAAACTGAAGGAAATACAACGATGACAGCCCGAAGGCTATCATTAGTGGACAACCCCATGGAATATTGCTATAATTAGTGGAGGGTATCAGACAGTAATTAATGATATAGGAGGGAGAATCATGTGTACTTTGGGCTTGAGGGTAGGGCGATTGACCACCAAGTGAGTAGACGGGCCTACTAACTATGGGATAAGACAACACTCCGGTATCTTCAGATCATTTCATGGTTACAGAAGGGTTTTTACCTCTAACATCTGTATTTAACTGTAAATGTAGCATTTTGCGTTGTCCTTTACCGAATTCATTTAAATGAGATAGATACGCCATTTAAATGAGATAGATACGCTTAGGGACCTCAGCTATCAACTATATATCTGGTGCATGCATGATTGTTCGACCTTGTTTTGAAAACCTGAATTATATGCAATGCTCTTGTGTTTCAAAAGAGAGAAGAATAGTGCACATTGCGGTTGAATGCATAGTCACTCTGAAAGAACTTTATCCAATTTTATGATAATTTTATGGTGTTCATCAAACATCCTCAAATTCTTGAAAGAGCAGTTTGTTTTAGCTATTGTTTCTTTGGTTTTCTTTAATCTTAGAAATGATCTTTCAATTCTTGAAAAGGCTGATTGTGCCTTTTTGCTTCATGAAAATATTTTCTCACCTAAATCATGAATGCTTATCCTCCGTCTTGATTGGGATTAATTACTATCACCAGTGCATATGTACCGTTCTGATTTGCATATTAGCATCTGCCTCATTTTTATCATCATCAGCTTATGCAGAACCTTACATATGCAAGTATGAGAGCTAAAAATTTCAGATTCCACGTATTCATGCATTGCGCTTTCAACGTTGCTCCCGGTAACATATTCAACATTATCTAGGGTGCAATATTGACTTTCTGTACAGTTTTAATCTAATCGAGTAAAATTTTCTGGGGGAATCAGTCATCATGCTGTATGTGAAATTTGCTTGCAGTATTCGTTTAGTTTTTTTTTCTTTTTTTGGACAGTTGGGTCATCGAGTTGCTCATCCAGTTGTGCTTGAAATTGAAAAGAAGAACATGCAAACTATGGGACCCCCTTATCCCTCACTTTCCAGGGGCTTGACGTCAGACCGCACTCCGGGTTTAGTATTCGTTAAGTTTTGTAAGGCTCTCTTCTGATTATACATAAATTTTGACGTAATGTAGGGCTGTATGGAATTGATCAAGCGAAAGTTTCCGGGTAATCAAAGCTGTAAAAGAGAGAGTGCCTAATACTAATTGCATACTTCACGCCTGCACGTATTTGTGATATGTAAAAAATTCTGGACTAAATGCTCTATTCTCAAAAGTTTCTTGTTTGATAGTTTATGGAAGCATCTATTTTTGTGCGTTGAGTTTGTTCCAATCCTTAGAACTGGAGATGCTTTTCTCATGATTTTCTTTATTCATTTGATTTTGTGCTGGCAGATTCTTTGAAGCTATCGTCTGCGTTATCAGTTGCTCTTGCGGTCATGTTTGTTGTTATTACAGCAGCAATTGCTGTGTACAAGCTTGTACTTGGAGATATCAACATGCCCAAATTGTTTCCAAGTACAACTGGTGATGCATCAACTTTTATGAGCTATTTCTCTGTTGTGCCGATTCTAGTAACTGCATTCATTTGCCATCATACAGGTAATTATTCATGTTAATCTGTTCATTCAGAAATTCTTGATTTCAAGTGCTTCAGTTTGTGTCTTTTGCTTGGATGTAGTCCATCCTGTGCTGAATGAGCTTGAGGATGATACACAATCCAAGACTGTGGTACAGATATCTCTTGCCCTTTGCACAGTAATCTACGTCATAACAAGCGCATTTGCGTTCCTTTTATTCGGACCGGACACATTAAACGATGTGTTATCCAATTTCGATTCAGATCTTGGAGTGCCCCAATCTGTTCTGTTGGCAGATATTGTACGTGTTGGATATGCAATCCATCTCATGCTGGTGTTTCCCCTTATTCATTTCTCACTTCGGGTGAATCTAGATGGGCTTATTTTTCCTTCTGCTGGCCCTCTTTCTTTGGATACAAGACGCTTCTCTTCACTTACAGCTGTCCTCGTGACTTTGTCATTTGTTGTTGCATACTTTGTACCTGACATTTGGGATGCATTCCAGATCACAGGCTCTACTTCAGGAATTTTATTGGGTTTTATCTTCCCTGGTGCTCTTGTCTTGAAGTGAGCATATATATATATCTGCGATTTTGTCTCATATTAAAGCGTGGCTTGCCTGCAATAAAGACATTACTGGCTTCTTTGCTTTGTGCTATGATGCCCACCAGTACCCAAGTCGTAGTATAATTTTTAAATGGTTTTGATGTCTACAGGGATGTGGCTGGGATTGCAACAAGACGACAGAAGGTAGCAGCTTGCTTGATGATGATCGTAGCTGTATGTGCAAGTGTGATAGCTTTGACAGGGGATATTTATCATGTTTTCGGCTAAGCTCACAGTCAATCCAGAGTAGTGAAGACCTTTCTTGTGGCGATGTGGATATAACCCTGGACATTTTGTTTCCAAAGAATTTGATTCTTCAAAAAGTGGTCATGCTCCCTCAGGGAGCTATTGTCTACCACCTATGAACATTGTTTAGTTCTCGTATGAGAGCACTAAGCATACTTGTCGACCCTAATGGAAGCCATTTTCCCTCTGGACAAGGCAAGTGCCGTCGGAGTAAACTAGTCTTTGATTCAGTCAGAGAAGTAAGTTGGTGTAGTGCTATTGTGTGTATCTTTATGTTTGTGTAGTCGATGCACATATGCCTCAAATCGCAAACTTGTAACCTAAAAACATTATAACTAAATCAACGTTTAGAGCAATTTAAATATTACATACATGCTTGATTGAAATCTGAAGCTGTAAGATGGGGTCCAGGATCAGTCGCTTTCTAGGAAACTGAAAGTAGAGATTATTACATACAAGATATGCTTAACAGAATATGAAGCTGTAACGAGTTTAGGATTAACATTTGATGTCACTTAAATTTTCCACTTCATATATCATATTTTTGAGTCTATATAGTAGGGCATGGCAATTCCAAAATGATGTAGATTTGTAGTGAGACTTCATGAAGCATGATCCTCGGAGCACATGTAGATTTGTAATCAGGTTACATGACCCTTTGAGCATGTGTGCATGTATGAGCTGTACCAATGTCTGCATCTTGATACTAGCAAGGAACAACCGGACTTACAGGTTGTTAAATCTTTCTAGTTCCAAACATATTTATCCCTCCATTGTACAAAGTGATTCCTTGACGGGAATGCCTACTTGCCGGTCTCCTCGTTTTATGCTTTTTGCCAACACAGCTGATAGCTAGCAACAATCTCTAATGGTTCTTATTCGTTTGTTAATATGCATTGTTCTTTCACCCTTGTTGGAAACCGTCTTGATTTTCACATAGATGAGCATACGCTTTCAAGCCGCTGAGAGGTGTCTTTGAAGATGATTCCAAAAATCTCTTGTTTTTGTCTTGAAGGGTTTTTTTAAAGATATGTTCAATCATTTGTTTCGCATAACTAGAATAGTCTCTGATAGCAGACGGCAGGTTATTGCGCATTGTACTTTTTCTTACTCTCATTATTGCTTAGGGATCTCGGCTAAATTTATTGGCATTTGATGATGCATATTTATGAGATTTCGATCGTACAAAGTATGGGTAAAGTAACACAAGATCAAAGTATTGGTACAAGACATTCTGTGTTAACCCCTCCAGAATCTGATTAGTGCTTACTAGCACCACTACCCATTAGGCTATATGCTTGGTTACATGAATAAAATAAATGGCACATTTTTGTGCGTAACTCATGCTAGAGTTCCATACGATGTAGTTACAATTTCTTATATATGGTTTATTTTCCAAGATCATCTTGTTTATGTGCATGGTGTGATGTCTTTAGTCTTAACCAACACACAAATCAAAATGTAACACAAGAATTACGGATCTAGGAATTCAAGGAAGAAGCTCCCTCGCAAAACACCCAAATACTTATAAAAGAGAAACGTTTGGCTTCCTTTTCAATCTCCATATATTGATATGTGGATACCTATTGTGCCATAGCTCCTCGTCAACTACCTTTCTCTTTTCACTTGTGCCATAGCTCCTCATGAGCTACCTTTCTCTTTTCAAATATATAGCAGACTATGTGGTTGTAGTTGGGCTTGACTTCTGAAGTAAGATTCTTCTTTTTGTCCTTTGGCCATAAGTTCTTACCCATCATTGGGTTCTCCATAAAGCGTCCTTTTTCATTGCACTTTACTTGAAAATCTCTCTCAACCATTTGTCCCAAAAATACTAGTTTTTTGATGACAGTGGGAACATGAAGTACATCCTTTAAAAAATTAGCTCTCTATGAACCATCTAGCATCACATTTCTAATGTGACTGATGGTATAAACAATATTATCATCTATCTCTAGATGCCCTTTGCTTAATACTACTTGCATATTTGAAAAGAATTCCTTCTTGTAGCTCATTTGTTTGTTACAATGGCCATGGACATACCATATATTTCATCCTTGACTCTTGCATTCAGACATCTCTATCATTGCCAACGTACTTTCATTTTCATGTGTGGAAGAAGATGATGCATAATTACCTTGACATCTATATCTTAAGTTTTTATTTTTTGTTCATATTCATCATACTTGCCACATACATAGCATCAATAAAGTTATTATTGTTGTTGTTGTTCTCCTCCATTGACTGATAGTATCTTCCTCCTCTTTCTCTATGCCTTCATCTTGTTCTTTGGTATGATGAATTCTTGCTCTTGATTTGAGTCTCCCCTTGGTTCCTTCCTTATCTTCCTCAAATCCTACCTTTTATTCTTCCCTTGCCTTCATAAAATACTTAGGCCTCATTTCTTTGTTTTTTTTGATCCACCAATGTTCAACTCCTTAATGACCATCAAGGCTACACGTTATTCAAATTCAGGGAGAGTAGCTCTAGCATACATTGAAGTGGTAAAAAAAATTATACTTCTCATCATCCCTCAAGCCATTAAGGGTGTAAGGAACTAGGTCATATAAATGGAAACACACAGAACTTAAGGCATCATTTAACTCTTTTAACTTTCAAAAATAATTCTTTTATGTTGCATCTAGGTATTTTTCACAAATTGATCAACTAATTCTTGGATGAGATTTTCCTAGCCTTAGTGGAAGTTGAGTGTAGTATGTCTAGGGTTTCCCACACTTCCATAGAAGTGTATAAGCATTCCTAATATTTTCATTTAGGATGAAGATAACACTCTTCTACCTGTCATTTCAGTCTTGAAAGGTTCTAAACAAATCATGTGTCAAATTTTTCTTCCTGTAGTCAAACTAAGCCAGACTTACAGCTTGTTAATCTTTCTAGTTCCAAACATATTTATCTTTCCGTTGTACTGAAAGGTTCCAAAAATCTTTGACCGAGAAGCTTGTAACAATCCCTAATGGTTCCTATTCGTATGTTAATTATGCGTTGTTCTTTCACCCTTGTTGGAAACCGTCTTGATTTTCACATACCTGAGCATACTCTTTCAAGCCGTTGAGAGGTGTCTTTGAAGATGATTCCAAAAATCACTTTTCTTTATAAAGATATGTTCAATCATTTCTTATTGTATAACTAGAATAGTCTCTGATAGCAGACGGCAGTTTATTATGGATTGTACTTTTTCTTACTCTCATTATTGCTTAGGTATCTCAGCTAAATTTATTGACATTTAATGATGCATATTTATGGGATTTCGATCTTACAAAGTATGGATAAGATAACACAAGATCAAATAATGGGTAAGAGACATATGTGTCAACCCCCCAATCTGATTAGTGCTTACTAGCACCACTACCGTTAGGCTATATGCTTGGTTACATGAATAAAATAAATGTCACATTTTTGTGCATAGCTCATGATAGAGTTCCATACGATCATACTTATGTAGTTACAATTTCTTATATATGGTTTATTTTCCAAGATCATCTTGTTTATCTGCATGATGTGATGTCTTTAGTCTTCACCAACACACAAATCAAAATGTAACACAAGAATTACGGATCTCGGAATTCAAGGAAGAAGCTCCTTCAAAGATGTTCTGTTAAAGTTTAATTCTATACGTGGGTTCTTGGGATGATCAGGGGTCTGATAATTCAGAGGCCCTTTATGTATTTTCCCAATCATTGATTAACTTCTAATAATTAACTTCACTAATTAACTCCGAACAATTACAACAGATTCAACTACGTTTCCAACACATAACACTTCTTAACAATCACCGTAATTATGTACGAAGAACTTTTACTCTTCCTTTATTATTACTGTTATACTCACACTTCACTTACAACACAGTAAAAGATTAACGTAGTATCTGATTCACTTCAATATTGAATACTGAATCTTACAGACGACACCGCAATTAAAATAAGTCATAATAGAATCAACGCCAACCAATCGCCCAGACCGAATAGTTCGGCGACGCATTTGTCGACTCTCCCGCACACTACTCTATTGATTAGGAAAAACATTACAACGTTTTGCACAACACCCTTTCAGTGCGCATCTTTTCCTAATTACAATTAATCCACTGAATAATATTTCGGCGGCCTTAACACTGGCACGCATGATGGACTCGAACCTAGCAGGGAAAATTACAAGATATAGGAATCATCAATGATTCCTTGTATATACATGGATCTAGCTAATTTAAAGATGTGTGAGATTTTCTGTTTTAAGGACTCGAGCATCGCCTATAAAAGTTGAGGTTCGACTAGATGTGCATCAGTCCACACAGAACTGGAAGCGATTACTTGAGAGAGTAAGACGTCAGCTTGATTCTGCAAAAATGCTTCTTGGAGGTAGAAGTCGTTGGCTAACGCAGCATCATGGCATAATTCCATCTCTGCAATATCGGCATTGGATGCGAGCTAATCGTTCCTGCTGGATACCGAGCTGTTTCTCTCTTCGTTTGAGCTCTTGGGACTAGAACTGCATGGTTTTAAAGAAATCTTGTTGTTCTTTCTGGATAGCTTCAACTTCTTGCTTTAGTGTAATGGTCCAACCTATTTCCTCTGTCAGGGATTGGCTTTTCTCGAAGAGTTCTTCAGTGACCTTCTTCAATTCCACTTCGGCTTGTACGACTTTCGTAGCCATCTCTTGAAAATTCTGCTCGACCGTAATAAACTCAACGTGCGTTGTCTCTAATAGATTACCCAAAGCCTTCATAGCATCGTCCTTATCAATCAGTGTCTGATTAAGATTGCTGATCTCATCATCACGAGCTACAATGATGGCATCCTTCTTCATCAGCTGTCTTTGTAGAATTTGAAGCTGCTCCTGCAAGAGACTTGCATCTGCTTTTGCTGCTAGAACTTCTTCCTGGAGAGGTGCGATGTCTACCTCAAGGGGATCAACCTTGGACTGATACTCAGTACGCATGAACTGATGGACGCCTTCGAGTTGGTGAGGGAGATGCTTGGAGAGGTGAAAAAGGTAATTCCCAATTTTGGCTAATTGATCCAAGGAGTCAGAGACGCTGGGGGTAATGATGGGCCGAGAGGGAGTAGCCGAAATAGTGGCGGAAGAAGGAGGCGAGTAATCGAGAGAGGAAAGGATGAGTTTGGAATGGCCAAGGGCTACCGAATGTCGCGGTGAAGGAGGAGGGCTAGGTGGCAAAGGCACTTTGGACGGGGAAAGGGGAGATGTATTGTTAGGTGAAGACGGCAAGGCCAGGGTGGTTACCTTAACAGGCTGTATCTACAATTGCACAATCACTTCCTCGGTGTGCACGTGCTCTGCAATTTGCACAACCTCTATGATAGTGTCAATCGCTTGCTCCTGGGAATGAGGCTGTGGCTGAATAATTGTATCGCCGGGGTGAACGTCTACCATAACCGTGTCGGGAGCGGCTTGATCCGGAGGAGATGATGGAACAAAGATAATTTGTACAGAGGAGGCAGTATCCTACAATTGGCCGGTTGAGGAAGGTTGAACTTGACTGTGGGAGGGGCTCAGTTTGCGGCGCTTCCCCTTAAAAAACTGCAGGAGATCGTCGTCATCTTTGACCTCCATCACTTGCACTGATTCTTCATGGAAGAGAAAGGTATTCATGGGAGGAGGCTTCGCAGTTTGAATCGTCAGGAGGAGGAAAGTCGGCAGTTGAGGTAGTCGGGTGTGAGATATGTCACTCTTCGCCATCTGCCGGGAGACCGCTTGACATTTCCATTGAATACGCCGAAAGAAAAATGAAGCAAAATTAACTGCTTCACGTGCAACAGCATGGATCATGGAATAAAATGGTCGAGAGATGCCGTAAGGGCGTTTTTGGAGGTTAAATGCAGCTACTAGGAACTGTAGTGCTGAGCGCTCTAGTTTAGGGTGACAGAGAATGGCAAATTCATTGGAAGAGTGATGTGGGAAGAGCTGTTTCATGGTTGTCATCGATAGGAGGGGCCCATCTACACTATCGTCCTGAGGGAGATGGAATCCCTCAGCAACAATGTTTAGGATGAGATGACAATATGCGGGTTAAGACATGTAAGTAGCCAACACGTTTCTATCGTGGGAGTATCGGCTATAGCAGAGATGATCGGTGCAAAGAATGGATGACATTCAACTGAATGCCATGGAAGTTCGACGAATGCTAGAAGCTCGCGGATGCGCAAAAATTCGCTCAATTCCAGAGTGAGGCCAGCACGGAGGGTAGCAATATTTGCTAAAGCTTCCATGGCGAGCAAGAGAGCACGAATACAGGAGATAACTCAGAACACTCAAAGTCGCAAAAACACAATAGCGGGAAAAAGGGAGAAGAACGTGATTAAGTAAAAACACCGAATGGAAACACGGGAAGAAACATCATCATCACCCATTTTTGGGAATATGCAAACATAATGACAACATGCACACATTAACAGAATCTTAGACACTTAGTGTGGTGGCTAATCATGGTTAGGTAATAAAATGGGAATTTTACGGTCAGTTGGTCAATCGGAACGCGCGGAATGGAAAGAGACGTCAGGCAAGAACAATGACATAAACCGGATGGAGAAGAAAAATACCCACAAATAATCAAGATGAAGAAGGCATGGGATAATAGGGACGAAGCTTCGATCCATTTATGGATTTAGGTAGAAGAGTACCAGTTAAAGTGGATAACCAGAACGTAGCGGGTCCAACCTGAGCTTCAATACGGTAAGGACCAAACCACTGAAGTTTGAACTTGCGCACTGAATGATTAGACTTAGCATTATAGAACAGAACTAATTGTCCTTTGGTAAAAACGAGAGTGTAGAGAAATCGATCATGTGTCTTGGCTTGTCGCAGTTGCACTTCTTGCAGCATTAGAAAACTTTCCAAGCGTTGTTCACCCAAGGACCGCAACACATCCAACCGGAAAGGAAAAGATTCCTCTAGCAAGATCTTAGGATCCAGTGCCACCCGGAGGCTAGGTACCACCAACTCCATGGGTGCAATGGCCTCCAGCCCATATGTCAATTTGAAAGGCGTATTTCTTGTAGCCACTTTGTAAGTAGTACGGTAAGCCCAAAGGACCGAAGGAAGAAATTGATCCCAACGCTCCGGACATTCCAGAACTAGTTTCTTGAGCATGTTAAGCAGGGTTTACTTGGCACTTTCAGCAAGTCCATTTGCCCAAGGGTAATACGGCTAGCTAAATTTATGAACAATCTGCAGGGTGCAGGTAAGCGCTTGCATTAAGGAATTAATAAAATGTGTGCCTTGATCTGAAACAATCTCTAAGGGAAGACCGAACCGAGGGAAAACATCAGTCATCAAACATTTGACCATCACTGATGCAGTTGCGGACCTTAAAGCCCAAGCTTCTGCCCACTGAGTAGCATAATCCGTACAAATAAGTATATATCGATGATTAGTAATCGTAGCTGTAGGTGTAATGGGACCAATGAAATCCAAGCCCCACTTTTGAAAAGGTTCAAGGGGAGCGACATGCAACAGTGGAAAATGATGCCGTTGTAAAGGCTGTCCCGAGCGTTGGAAAGCATCACACATTTTGACATAAAATATCACGCTGCATAGTGGGCCACCATAAGCCACTATGTAGAATTTTTCGGTAAGTGAGATTGACCGAAAAATGACCATCGGAAGGAGTAGGATGGGCCATGTCAATAATCGAAGGAACTTCATGGGGTGGGATACACCGTAATAGTGCACTAGAGGGATCCATGTAATACAACTATTCTACAATGATCTGAAACCGTCCACTATACATTGCCAATTTATGGTGAGCCAAAGTAGAAGTATTAGTCGGGGGGCTTCCACTGGTGAGAAAGGTCAAAAGAGTGTCATAATACGAAGGTGCCACCGGGAGATCGTGACCATCATCGTGGACCGAATCAATCGCATAGATAGGAGGGGTAGTATCATCAATTCCACCGGGAAGTTCATCGGAATCAATCCGAGATAAAAAAAATCAGCCAGCGCATGTGCTGAGCCTGGATGATGTACAACCACATAATCAAAATCTTGTAGCAATAGCACCCATTTGGCTAATCGGACCCCCAAATGTTGTTGGCAGACAAGATAAACCAAGGCTGCATCGTCCATATGAAAGATAAAAGGCCGTCCCAGTAAATCGTGCCGGAATTTCTTCACCGAATAAACCAGGCCCAGACATTCGCGCTCAGTGACGGAATAATTCCGTTCAGCAGCAACTAATCGTCGACTAGCATAATAGACATGACAAAACCACTTATCCTGTTGTTGCATGAGCACATTATCGATGGCACTGCCCGATGCATCCACAAAGACATGGAACAGAAGCTGCCAGTTTGGTGCTTGCAATATAGGAGTGTGGGTTAAGAGTGTTTTCAGCTGATCAAAGGCAATTTGGCACTCCTCAGTCCACACGAACTGTGGGGGATTGGTAGTAATCAACTGATTCAAGGGTATATCTAAATGTGTGAGCCACCAAAGATGCCGCCCATGCCAGCATATTTGGCTAAGGAATCTCATAACTTCCTTTGGTGTCATAGGGGCAGTGCATGTAACACGGATTGCACTTTATCTGGATCCACTTGAATGCCTTACTATGAAATAATATGACCAAGCAACTTGCCACAGGAAATCGAAAAGACAGACTTGTTGGGATTTAAGCACAAACGAAACTCTCGACACTTAGAGAAGCAACACCGTAGGCGGTAGAGATGAGCCGATGTGTCACCTGATAACGAAAAATCATCCAGATAAACCTGCATAAAGGTGGTTAAGTAGGGGGAAAAAATTTCTTGCATGCATCGTTGGAAGGTACTAGGAGCATTATGAAGACCGAACCACATCACTGTACATGCACCCCAATTTGTAATAAACGCAGTCTTAGGTATATCCATTTCAGCCATGTGCACCTGGTTATAGCAATTGTAACCATCCAAAAACGAATACATTTCTCGTCCGGCAATATCATTGAGCATTGTATCCAAAAAGGGAAGTGGCAAGGGATCAGGCATGGTCGTCACATTTAATTTTTGGTAATCCACACAGATACGTAACTGCTTATATTTCTTTGGCACGATAACTATAGGTGAAATCCATTCTGCATGCTCAATGGGGACGATGAAACCTACTTTCAGCAAGTGATCCAATTCTTCTTTCACTTGAGCAGCATAATTGGGATCATGCGATAACTGGGTTGCTTGATTGGATGCGCATCCGGATTGAGCATCATATGGTGTTGATAGATCCGAGGATCCAACCCTTTCATATCTCGATAGTCCCATGCAAATACATCTTGAAACTTTGTCAACAATTGAAGTAACTCATTTTGAAAAGTTTTCGGTAGCCCAACCTTAAGCTTGATGGGTCGCAGTGTACCCTCATTTCCTAGATTGCAGGTGATAAGCTGATCTTCTGGTACATAAAACTGTCGTGGCATGGATATATCCTCAGGTGACTGGAATAAGTGGTGGAAACTCTGGGCATTCAAAGCTTGATTCATAATTGGGTCCTCTTCTTCTGTAACCGGACTACCAAAGAAATCCCTTGTAAGTCGACTGTTCCCAAGGCGAGTAAATCTTGGTTAGCATTGATAAAAGCTTCTTCTTCATCATCCGAAAGTCCATCCAACATATGCACAGTCTCAACTACATAGGGTCGAGCATGACGGTCACACGGCTTCATCTCGTCCAATGGTACAGGGCCTCCCGAATAGCAAATTGTAATCCAGACTTGAGTCAAGTAATTCTAGGACCAAAAAAGTCATTTTGAACATTGCTCCCTGAAGAGTAATGAGTATGTCACATACCAAGCCCACTGGATGGACCTTGGACTGATCCTCCATCCTCACAAAAAAGTGAACATGTTCAATCTGAGTCCATCCTAACTGTTTACAAAGGGCGGCTGTCGCAATATTCACATTGGAGCCTCCATCAATTAACACTTGAGTGATTTTGTGGTTTTTATACCATACTATAATTAAATTAAGAGCATGATCCATCGTAGAATCATTTTTTGGACTGATAGTTGCCGTAGCTAGTGTACATGAAGATCCTGGACAAATTTGTTGTTGGAATTGTTGTCGTACACTCGGAACCAAGGCTAACAGTTACCCCAACGGTATTGTAATAGAGACCTGCGATAGAATATTCCACATAGAATCAAAATTTGAGGTACCCATTACCGAATTCGGTGGACTCTCCGGCGACACTTTCACTGGACTCGATTCTTCCAGTGATAGATTTAGTGTTGTCTGCTAGACCACAGGTACTGGATCGGGAAAAATTGTTGGTTCTTGACTGGCCCAAGTACTAGCTTTGGTAAAAACTCTCTGTTCTCAAATGCCAGGCTCAAAAATCTTAGTAGCTGGTTGTAATTTCTTGCCGGACCGTGTTTGAATTACTGCCGCTTGAGTATCTACTGCTGAAATATATACCATGTTTGCCATTGGATGCTGTCGTTCTTTTCTTCGTTTATCATACTCGGACACCTCTTTGCAATATCTACGGATATGTCGAATCTCGCCACAGAAATGGCATCTTGGTGGTGGAAGAGATATGCCTTCACCCGATTGACCAGAGTGCCACCGGGTCTGGCCAAAGTTATTTGCTCACGATCCCCTGTAGGTTTTATAACTTTGGTAGGAAGTATTCCTCAAATGCGATGGTACATAGTGGGTAGCTTGTTGTCCCTGCTCTTTTATGATAGCATTTACGGTGGGCTTGGCCTGTGCTTTAGCATTATATGGACACATTTCTGTGGAGTGACTCGCCGTATTACAAATAGTGCAGTACATTTGATTTAGTGCACAAGCAGAAGCAGTGTGTCCCGGGTTCTTACATTTTGTACAATACACTTGTTTCAATGGATCCTCGCTCGTATCCTTGGTCGCCTTCAGCCAATCCAAATCTTCAGCGAACCCGCCCACTTTATGTTCCAACTGTAATGCCATGGCTATGACCGCATCTAGAGTCATACCACCCACACATCGTATGATCATTACTTGCTTCAGTTGAGGGTTTAATCCATTAATAAACCACTGGGTAATCACATCATTGGGTAGGTTAGCATGTGTCGACGGCAGTTGCCATAGATGAGTACAAAATAAAGTTGCATACTCCTCTACATTTTGCTGTGGTTTTTGTCTATTGTTTTGGAGATAGTCAAAGATCTCAGCCGCATTTTTCTTCAATCGGAATCATTGTAAGAAGGCATCCTTAACATCATCGTATTGACCGAAATGGTTAATGTCATATTCAGTTAACCACCGAGCAGCCTCATTAACCAGCGTAGACTGGAACACTATAGCCTTATATGCCGGATCTACTGGATAGTTGAGTACAACATAATTAATTTCAAAGGTTCTCACATGTGCTTCCGGATCTTCACTAGGAAATCCTCTAAATTTTGTATATGTAACTCGAGCGGTTACCGATCGTGGTGGTATGGCCTTCTATTGCTGTTGTTGCTATTGTTGTTGTTGTTGTTGTTGTTGCTGATGATGTTGTTGTTGCTATTGCAAACTACTCATGTTGTTTAAGCCAAGAGGAAATGTTACTGCCGAATGATTGAACTAATTAAACCTAATTGCCGATGTGTGTCCCGTCGTCTTGCACGTTCTCCGGTAATCTGATATTGTTAAGTCGTTCCCCCACGCGTACTCCCAACTGCCACTCCTTGTAGCTGGCCTCTGAAGTAAGCTTTTCACCAAAACTTTCATCCAACAATACACTAGTTCCCTCAAAATACGAACCTAGAGTAGAACTTTCACTGAAATTCTACAAATCGACCCTAGAATTATCGGAAGTTCCACTGAAATTCCACAAACTGCTACTGGAAATTTCCACACTGTCACTGGAACCAGTGCTTACTTCACCAACCTTACTTTCCACAGATGGGGTTGGTTGCACTTTTGGTATACCCTGTAATCCTTGCACCAAGAAATGCTGAGGTGGTACTCCACTAACTCAGATTTCTCGCTTTCCTTTCGACGATTGTCCGTCACCACTACTACCTGGAGGTGTTCCCAATGCACTAGGAATTTTTCAGGGATGTTGATCCCTTCTGTACTTTGGGTACGATTCTCCGAAATGTGTTATAGGCATATATCATCAGATTCTTTCTCAACTCCTAGTCTATGCGCCGACTGGCTACTCCATGCCCCATCGCCGGCACTAGTGTTAAAGTTGTTAGAGTTTAATTCTATACGTGGGTTCTTGGGATGGTCAGGGGTCTCATAATTCAGAGGCCCTTTATGTATTTTCCCAATCACTGATTAACTTCTGATAATTAACTTCACTGATTAACTCCGAACAATTACAACAGATTCAACTACGTTTCCAGCGCATAACACTTCTTAACAATCACCATAATTATGTACGCAGAACTTTTACTCTTCCTTTATTATTACGGTTATACTCACACTTCACTTACAACATAGTAAAATATTAATGCAGTACCTGATTCACTTCAATACTGAATACTGAATCTTACAGATGACACCGCAATTAAAAAATAACTCATAACAGAATCAATGCTAGCCAATCGCCCAGACCGAATAGTCTGGCGACACGTCTGTCGTTCCTCCCACACACTACTCTATTTATAAGGAAAAACATTACAACATTTTGCGCAACACTCTTTCAGTGCGCATCTTTTCTTAACTACAATTAATCCATTGAATAACATTCGAACGGCCTTAACAACACCCAAATACTTATAATAGAGAAACATTTGGCTTCCTTTGATGCCAAGCTTCATATGGTGTGGAAGAATGTATCCCTAATGTGGATGCCCTATTCATAATGTAGATTACTATTGTGGATGCATCTTCCCATAAAGAATTACTAGACATTCCCATCTCCTTCATCATACACAGCGCACGTTCTAATATGTACATATTCTTCCTTTCTACTATCCCATTTTGCTAGCATGTATATATACATGTAGTTTCTCTCTTCATGCCATTGTTGTGGAGGAAGTCAAATATTCATGGGATAAGTATTCTCCTTCTCCATCTCACCTTAAACATTTGATATATCTACCATATTCCCTCTCAACTATGGCTTTGAACTTCTTGAAATAAAAGAAAACATCTGATTTGCATCTCACGAAAAAAAGCCAAGTCATTCTTGTGCAATCATCAATAAAAGTAAAAATTATATGTTACCTCCCTTAGAATTCTTCTTTGTTGGCTTCCATACATTTGTATGTATCAATCCTAGGGTATGATAGCTAATGTAATTGCCGTTCTTGAATGGAAACCTACTTTGCTTGCCCAATTGGGAAGTCCCCCCATTAATGCTTTAAACCTTGCTTCTAAAAACTTGGTAAACTAGCCACTAGTCTCTTTTTTCCATGCCCTTCAATCTCTATATATTGATATGCGGATACCTCTTGTGCCATAGCTCCTCATCAACTACCTTTCTCTTTTCACTTGTGCCCTAGCTCCTCGTCAGCTAGCTTTCTTTTTTCAAATATATAGTAGATTATGTGGTTGTGGTTGGGCTTGACTTCTGAAGTAAGATTCTTCTTTTTTTTTTTCCTTTATCCATAAGTTTTTACCCATCATTGGATTCTCCATAAATTGTCATTTTTCATTGCACTTTACTTGAAAATCTCTCTCAAACATTTGTCCCAAAAATACTAGTTTTTTAGTGATAGTGGGACATGAAGTACATCCACTAAAAAATTAGCTCTCTATGAACCATCTAGCATCACATCTCTAATGTGACTGATGGTATAAACAATATTATCATCTATCTCTAGATGCCCTTCACTTAATACTACTTGCATATCTGAAAAGAATTCCTTCTCGTAGCTCATTTGGTTGTTACAATGGCCATTGATATACCATATATTTCATCCTTGAATCTTGCATTCAGACATCTCCATCATTGCCAACGTACTTTCATTTTCATGTCTGGAAGAAGATGATGCATAATTACCTTGACATCTATATGTTAAGTTTCCATTTTCTATTTAATAACAATTCTTGGCATATTCATCATACTTGCCACATACATAGCATCAATAAAGTTATTACTGTTTTTGTTCTTGTTGTTCTTGTTGTTGTTGTTGTTGTTGTCCATCGACTGATAGTATCTTCCTCCTCTTTCTCTATGCCTTCATCTTGTTCTTTGGTATGATGAATCTCCCCCTTGCTCTTGATTTCAGTCTTCCCCTTGGTTCCTTCCTTATCTTCCTCTAATCCTACCTTTTATTCTTCCCTTACCGTCATAAAATACTTAGGCCTCATTTCTTCTTTTTTTGATCCACCAATGTTCAACTCCTTAATGATCATCAAGGCTACAAGTTATTCAAATTCAGGGAGACTAGCTCTAGCATACATTGAAGTGGTTAAAAAAATTATTTTCTTATCATCCATCAAGCCGTTAAGGGTGTAAGCAACTAGGTCATATATATGGAAACACATAGAACCTAAGGCGTCACTTAACTCTTTTAACTTTCAAAAATAATTCTTTTATGTTGCCTCTAGGTATTTTTCACAAATTGGTCAACTCATTCTTCAATTGGATTTTCCTAGCCTTATTCGAAGTTGAGTGTAGTATCTCTAGGGTCTCCCACACTCCCATAGAAGTGTGTAAGCCTTGAATATCTTCTACCATTGCATTCCTAATATTTTCATTTAGGATGAAGATAACACTCTTCTACCTTTTATTCACTCTTGAAAGGTTCTAAACTAATCGTGTGTCAATTTTTTCTTCCAATCTAGGTTTGAAATCAATGCCATTAATTAGTTTTCCCATTGAACCTTGCCCATGAGGAAGCTAGACATCCTTAACCTCCAAAGTTGATACTTATTCGTGTCTAAAGTTTCAATCTTAGTGCTATACTCAGCCATGGTATCCTTTGTCTCATAAAATACTAACTAACTTCTCCTTGATGCAAGAACAGTGATAGGAAGTAGTAAGTATTTACCTCCCTTAACCAAGAGTGTCCAAATAGATGACTTTTGAGGTCTTGAAACTTCATCAAGAAACTCCTCCTTGATGTTCTATTGAATGAAACTTGTACCAAAAAAATCTTCTTAAATCTAATAGCCATGTTGGATCCTTACGATCTCCTTTTGATGTGCTTTGGTTGTTGAGTTGCTTTGATCCCATTGACATGGATAGAACTAAACCATCCCTGATGAAACTTGAAGCATGCATGGTCCCACAAGTATACTATCTCACAATCTTTTTCACTACCAATGCCTAAATATATGTTGGAATGTCAATCTTACACTATGCTTGAGGTGGATTTGATCTACATCAAAAACTATTGCTTGGATTACATCGAAGGAATATCTATTGGAGAGTTCTTTTACTTATGATCACTTATTGTATTTTTATAAAAGTTTTTTCATGGATCTTTTAGCATTGTAAAAGCCTTGAGCTTTACACATGTAAAAATAGAAAGATAGAGTCCAACTTCCATGAATTTTTGGTGGTTTATTCAATCAATCAATCACTTAAAAGTAGATCAAACTAGATCTTCACTTTCCTAGATTGTAGGAAAGTGAATTGATTCCCTCCAACAACCATTCCCACTTCCATTTGAATTCAAACTCCACTTGTAGAAGTCATGGATCACTTCTAGAGTCTATATATAGAATTAAAAACAATTGTACAACACATGGAAGCAATATAAATACACTTGTGACCATCATTGTCTTGCTCATTCATTTTTCTGCATCATCTTCTTCGACAACAGTAAGCTTGCAGAGGCTGCTGGTCTCCCTACAAAGCTTCAAATTGGATGACAGATGGCTTACTGAAAAAGCATTAGCGTCTAGCTTATTTTTGTAAGTTTTCATAGCATTTGCTTCTATCAATTTGGAGAAATCCCAGTTTTTTTTTCTTGGGATCAATCTCTGAGTATTCTTCAAAAATAGTAGGTACCACCGTTGAGTGTCTGATTCATTCCTAAAGCTTATTTTGCTTATTCCTTATACTTTTTCATTGTGTCACTCCCATAAAAGGATTTTTTATAATTATAATCATGCTGGTTGCTATGAGCATTTGAAGTTCATTGTCTCATCCATAGATAATAAGTTTTTTGAGCTAGTTGATGTGCGAACCTATCTATTTTGTATCGACTCCTCCTCCTTGATGCTCCGAGTACATAGTGAATTTTATTGCACTTATCACATACATATAAGGTCTACTTGAGTCTCCAAAAGCTCAAGGGCTGGTCTTGTGGTCGTTGGCTAGACCAAACTTCATTGCTTGGAAACTCACTTTTCTACCTCCTACAAGATTCTCCAAGTTCTTTCAGTGGTATCAGAGCTAGATCAAGATGGGTGACGACTTTCCATCAATGATCCAGAAGCTTGATCGAAAAAACTATATGGATTGACAAATCAGAATGGAGGCATATTTGCAAGGTAGAAATCTTTATGGAATTGTAGCAAGTGATGAAGCTATGCCTATTCCAAGATCCAAAGGAGGACCTACATAAGAGGAGAGAGATAAGCTCACACTTTGGTGTGCAAGGGATGCTCAAGCAAGGTCATACATACTAAACTCTATCTCTGACTTTCTATTGCCACACATTAGAGGATGCAAGACATCTCAAGAGACGAGATGCCCTAAATACTTTCTTTTCTACTAGTATCAAAGCAAAAAGAATCATCTTTGGAACGAGTTCAACCAAATGAAGAAGACACCTAAACAAACCATCACAGATTTTGTTACCAAGGTCAAGGAGGTTGCGGATCAGTTAGCATCCATTGGAGAGCTGATCGAAGAAGAGGCTATCACGAGGCAAATTCTCAATGGGATTCGAAGTGATAAGCAATGGCAATCCTTCATGACGGCTTATGATCTCATCATGGATGTGCAAACTCCAGGATTCAATATCTTTCTTCGATAACTCTTCAATCAAGAGGCTAACAATAGCATAAAGGAAGGTAACTCCTATCATGGTAATTCAACTAGTGCTCTATATGCAAATAAGAAGGATAAGAAGTTAAAGGGTAAGAAGAAGGAAGAAGATGAAGAAGAGACTTCCGAAGCCAACTTCGCGAGCAAGAGCAAGTGGAAAGGGAAGAAGAAAGGACCAAACCATGAAAAAATCAAAGGCCAAAATGTTCAAGCTTGTGCCATCTGGGATAAGACCAACCACACCACTCAAAATTGATGGTTCAATGGGAAGACCGAGAAAGGAAATGGAAGAGGTGGATATGGACGCAATAGAGGTAGAGGTGGACATAACTTCAACAATAACAATAGAGGCCATAATAGAAGGGACTTCAACAATTATTCAGAAAATCAATCACATGAAGACTCATTGCTTATTATGAACCTAAGCCACATAGAAGATGATCATTTGTTCTACATAGATTGAGGATGTTCAAATCATGTTGGAGGCAACATTGCTCTTCTATCTGATTTGAAAAGTCCAAAGCATAGACATGAAGTTCAAACAAGGGATGATACAAAGCACAATGTGGAGAAGATTGGTAATGTCAAAGCTTCCAATGGCAGGACAAACATTCTAAGGTTCTCTATGTACCCACTATCACTAAAAACTTAATAAGTGTAGGCCAAATAGTTGAAAAAGGCTTGCAAGTTTGGTTCACCCAACATAGATATTTTGTGGAAGATCCATGTCAAGGCTTCAAGAAGATAGTCAGAGGTTAGAAGCATGGTAGGCTGTTTACTTTTGAAGTAGGAGAAACCAGGAACATAGCTCTATTCACTTTTGGGTCTCAAACCCTAAGTGAGCTTGAGTGTGGCATAAGAGAATTGCTCATGTGAATGAAAGAACCTTGAAGGATATATGTAGGGATCAAAGTGTTCTTGGACTGCCAAACATATCAAAGCAATAGATGATCAACATGTGTGATGCATGTCAGATTGGGAAGGCTCAAATATAACCATTCAATCACAAAGGCTACATCTTATTGGACTTAGTACATACATATGTATGGGGACCAAGTCAAGAACCTTCATTCGCAAGATCAGGTATTATGTCTCATTCATTCACAACCATAGTAGATGGACTATTCTATACTTAAGAGTAAGAATGAAGTGTTTGATTGCTTCAAAAAGTATCCAGCACATGTGGAGAATCATATAGGTAGATCACTCAAGAAGCTCAAATCTGATGGAGGGGAGAATACTTCTCCAAAGAGTTTGATGAGTTCTTGCAGGAAAAAGGTATCAAAAGGGAAGTGACTGCCAGGTACTCTCCTCAACTAAATGGAATCGCAGAGAGGAGAAATAAGACATTGGTTGGATAAGCCAGAACAATGCTTGAAGAGAAGAAGTTGCCTCATTATCTATTGGCAGAAGCTATTTAATTTGTTGTGTACCTGGTCAATTGACTACCATCCAAATCACTTCAAGATATGACTCCTTATGAAGCATGGTATGGAAGAAAACCTTGTCTTGGATATTGCAAGGTGTTTGGTTGTTTAGCTTATGTTCATGTGCCATCACAAATAAGAGGTAATCTAGATGAAAGGGCAACAAAGGCAGTGTTTATTGGATATGATTCAAGTCAGATGGGTTATAGGTTCTATAATCCTTCAACAAGCAATTCACTATAAGTAGAGATGTTGTGTTTGAAGAACACATGTCTTGGTATGATGAAGACAAACAAAAGGTAAATCTACCATATGATCTTGATTCTGCTTCTCATCAATTAGGAAGCAAGCATGATACACATGTCCATGATCCAAGAAGTGATACAGATGATGACCAAGATGAAAGGGAAAAGGATTACAAACTATGGAATTCAAGAGGCAAAGCAAAGATGCAGGAGTGTGGAGAATGTCCAAGCAAGAACCTAGACGATCAATAAGAGATAAGAAACAACTAGAAAGGTATGGATATGATTCCATATTTGTTACAAAGCATTCAATCCACTTGGCAAAAGATTCAATTTCAGAAGAACCATCAACCTATGAAGAGGTAAAGGAAAACCATGATTGGGAAAAGGCCATGAAAGAAGAAATAGATGCATTGGAGGAGATGGACACTTGGGATTTGGTTCCAATGTCACCGAATCAAAAGGTAATGGGTTGCAAATGGGTATAAAAAGTTAAAAGCAACTCAGATGGATCAGTTTGCAGGTATAGGGCAAGATTAGTTGCCAAAGGATGCTCACAAAATCATGGTATACACAACGATGAAACATTCTCACCAGTTGCAAAGATGACTACAATCAGAACATTGCTAAGTGTAGTTGTTGCAAGGAATTGGAGACTCCTCCAACTTGATGTGAGAAATGCATTCTTAAATAGTTGGATACGTGAAGAAGTATACATGTCAAAACCACCAGGTTTTGAAAACCCTAATCATGCATCTTATGTTTGCGGACTTAAGAAAGCATTATATGGATTGAAACAAGATCCTAGAGCTTGGAATTACAGGTTGGTTACATACCTTCAAGATCAAAGGTTCAAACCTAGCAACACAGATCCTTCTCTATTCATCAAAAGGCATCACAATGAGGTTATCTATCTATGTGTATATGTAGATGATATTATTGTGACATGTGATGATCTAAATGACATTCAGATCATCAAGAGACACATGCAAGAGGAGTTCAAAATCAGTGACTTAGGGAAGCTCATATATTTCCTAGGTATGCAGGTGATATACACAGATGGAGGAATGTATTTGACTTAGAGAAGATACATTCGAGATCTACTTCTTAAGTTCAAAATGGAGAACACTAGACTTGCAGGTACACCTTTGGATATGAGAGAAGGTGAGAAAATTAAAGACATTAAGGAGTATCAAAGCTTGGTAGGTAGCTTGATATATGGTACTCATATAAGGGTAGACATCTCATATAGTGTGGGAGTGCTAAGCCAAGCCATAAAACATAAGAAATGAATACGATATCAATTAGAAACTCTATTCTCAACTAAGAACAAACTAGCAAGATGACTGTCATAACATTGAAATCATGTAGTGAGCTTGATAGGAAGGAGAACAATATAAAAAGCTTTTGCATAGTGAGTTCTTGCAAGAGAGAAAATTTAATGTAGGGAAAGAACATGAGATATCAAAAATTTCATGTGATTATAACAATACACTGAATTATATACAAAGAAATAGAGTAATGGTATGTGTACAAACAAACTACTCACTCGTTTCTATAGAGTATTCATAGTTACACAAATGGGAAACTTAGGATTGTCTACAAAAGTACAAATAAGAAGTATAAGTTAACTATCAATTGTCAGTTATGAACTCCTAGCTAATTCTCATCGGCTATAATAGTAAAGACTCTTAATTGTGAAATATAAGCCAAGCAATATTAGCTGTGGACTATAAATTGTTAGCTATGAACTAAAAATTGTTGCCTTTGGGCTTGGTAGCTAAACTTTATAAGATAATAGAGGTACGTTCCTTAAGATCCATTAGTTTATATAAGATGATGTAAGTTGATATCAGTTGTATCTTTGGAGCCATTTGATTAGTCTTAAGAGCTAAAACAATTAAGAGACATAAGCAAAAAGTTATCACCTAGGCCTTATACTGTAATATAGGTAAGTTCGTAGCTAAGTAATTATAGTTTCTAGCTATGAGCTATTCCCTAACTCTCAACATCTATTAAAACTCAAATCTATGAGTGTGCACTATCAACTAAGTACTATTGGCTATGAACTATAACTTATTAACTAAAAAAGTATTAGCTAAGTGCTTTTTATTAATTCCATATTAGCTAAGATATATTGGTTGATATGCTAGTTTCTAAAGTTCATTATTTCTTGTATAGATGGAGCTATTCTTTCGTTTCTTGCAATCTCATCCTCATATCATATTTTAGCTATGAATGTTTTAGTCTCTCATGCCATATTTTGTCAGATGTCTTAAGGACTATTTGACATGTTGTATTTACCATGCATAGTTCATGTTTCTTAAGGATGCCATCAACCAAATGTGTCATCAAATCTCCTCCCTCCATGGTACTTTATGTAGTTTCTCATGTCTCATATGTTAAGTAGATCATTCAATGAAATTCAATGCATGTACCTCAACATTCCAAAACATCAACACTATTTTAGAGGCCATATTATGACCTCAAGAGATTGAGGATTTTTTCCAGCCATATAGGTACGTAATGGATCTATTTTTAGAACCTAGACTTTAAAAATTTCAATGGAATCCAAAAGAAATTGATAGCAATGAAAGTCTTAACCTTCTTCAGTTGTTTTAAGATGTGGATTTGACTTGTGAAGGAAAATCATGTAAGAGAAATGATGTGGTAAAAAGAGGTTATACATTCTAAAGATTTTTTTGGTCTTTTCTTAAATCTTAAAAAGTTTATAAGTCATAATTTCACTTGTTTATAGCAATCCACCCAATTCAAGTCATGTGTACCTGAGTTTCCTAGTAGTGTAGTGGTTTTGGTTGGAGATCTTGGTGAGAACTATAATTTCAAGGAGAAAAATGAGATTGATTCGATGCATTGGTGGTCAATATCTTTGTGCATATAACATATTATCAAATTAGCAGAAGTGTGAATAATATTTTGACATATTGAAAACTTAATCTAGATGGAGCACAATTGAAGTGTGTTGTTGGTGTTGTTTGGTATCTCAAGAAAAACATATCAATAGTTGTAGTTGTTATTTACTCTTCAAAAAATTGAGATATCACACACGTTTTTTGACATGTTAAGATAGACGAATTAAACATGGAAAAAACTTGGGATTGTTAGGGAATACTGGAATTCACTCTATCCATTTGATTCATATTTATTCAAAGACTGATGCTTGTAGTATTGGTATCCAAAAACTAACTTATTTTTGCTATAAATGCATCTAGGGTAGCTCAAAAAGTTATCCTAACAAGACATATGTTACTAATTGGAAGTACCATAATCTTGCCCTTTTGACTATTGTAAATGAATATCTAGAATTGTTGATATATTTAGGTAGTGATATGTGTGAACACACTAGGAGCACCGCGGCACTTTTTTTCCTCTTTAGGAGGTTTTTTTCCCTCAGCTTGTATATATGCCTATAACCCTCACGGTTCACTCATCTTTGAACATTCTCTTGGTAATAATATTCAATATTGTTAGGTAGTTTTGTCTTTTTGTGCCAAAGATATATACATGTTTGGATTCACCAATATAAGTGCCTTGAAGTCTGCTATAGATTTAGTAGAACTTGACAGGGTAGTTCTATTCAACATTTTGAGATAGAGTCATTTTTTTACATCATGGTATTTTAGTAAGTGACCATGGCTGAAAGTAGTGATGTATTCCATATGTTGGCTATTGAGGATAAGTTGGATGGTACCAATTACCCATTATGGGCTTATATGAAGCATCATGTATTGTTTGCAAAAGGATTGTGGAATATTGTGCAGGTTGTTGAAAAACTTCCTATTACACCTCTAAATACAGTTAGTGAAGATGATGTAGATGGTGTTGAAGATGGTGATAGTCTTTAGGTTCCCCTTTGTGCTGTGGTTCCTCCTGCCTCTACTACATAGCAAATTTGTTAGGATGGAAGAAATGCTCAAGCACGTGCATTGATATCCTTGTCTATCAAACATGCCATTTATCCTCACATTCGCTCTTATAGAATAGCGAAGGATCCTTGGGATACACTTACCACTTTATACCAGGCAAGGAATGAGGCTCTTGTTGCTTACCTCCAAAAACAGTTGGAGAGTGAGCACATGAATGAAGGAGATTCCGTGGATAATTTTTTGACAAAGATCAAACATTTGAAGGAGTAGTTGATTTCTACTAATGAAGTCTTGCCTGATAGCTCACTTGTGTAGACTGTTCTGAATGGTCCTTCAGATTCATATCAAAGTTTTCTATCTACTCTTTGATTGATGATGAAAGGCAATCCAAATGCCTTAACCTTTGAGGAGTTAGTCTCTGTTCTATTGCAGGAAGATCAGTCTAGTCAGAACATGTCCATTATGCATGTTGTAGATCGAGCTTTCCTAGCCAGTGAGAAGGGCAAAGGTAAATGGAGTTCATCTACTAGTAAGCAAAAATCTACTAATTCTACACAATCAAAGAAGGATGATAGAGAGGAGAGGAAAACAAAAAAGTAGAAATTATTTTGTAAATACTGTAAAGGAAATGATCTTGTCATAAAGAGTTGTCCAAAATTGGCTACAAAAGAGGCAAAGAAGAAAGAGGCTGGAATGGTTATTGCAAAGGCCTCTACACCCAAAACAAAGCCTGCTAATCTTCTGAAAAATGGGCATTTACTATTGTTTGCAGTTATGACCCTTCTTCTCATGAACAATGTATGTCTATAGTAGAATCAAATGTTTGGTACTTTGATAGTGGGGCAACCAAACATATTACCTCACAGTGTAGTTTCTTCACTTCACTTGAGCCTGCCACTATAGTGAATACTGTCACATGTGCCAACAACTCCTCTTATCCTATCATGGGAGTTGGTAAGATAATTTTGACTACTATTGATGGTGTTGATATATTTAGTTAGTGATGTGTATGAACACACTAGGACCATGGGGGCACTTTTTTCCCTCTTTAAGAGGTTTTTTCCCCTAGCTTGTATATATGCCTATAGCCATAATGGGTTACTTATCTTTGTACATTCTAGTGGTAATACATTCAGTATTATGTGTTGTGCTCCAAGCTTCTTCTTCTTCTTGCTTGTGCTTTTTGTGTGCTTCGCAGACGTCTAACTCCAACAATTGTTATCAGAGTAGGTCGTCACTTCATCTAGGGCGTCCTCAACACCTCTCCAGTCATTGTCTCAAAATTGCATGAAATTTAGTGAGCATACTCAGGGTGATTAGGAGATGAAAACAGCTTCACTATGTTGTGTCAAAATTGCGATCTGATCTTGTTTTGGCCTCTGAATGCACTTGTGCTGGCTATTTTGTCTTTTTGTGCCAAAAATATATATAGGTTTCGGTTCGCCAAGATAAGACTCTCAAAGTCTGCTACAAGTTTAGCATAACTTGTCAGGGTAGTCATGCTCAACTTTTTCAGATACATTCATTTTTCTACATCAGGGTATTTTAGTGAGTGGCCATGGCTGAAAGCAGTCATGTATTTTGTATGTTAAGTTGGATGGTACCAATTACCCATTGTGGGCTTATATGATGCGACATGTGTTGGTTGCAAAAGGAATGTGGAACATTGTGCAGGGTATTGAAAAACGTCCTATTACACCTGCAAATATAGGTATTGAAGCTGATGTAGATGGCATTGAAGATGCTGATATTCTTCAGATTCCTATTTGTGTTGTGGTTCCTATTGCACCTACTCTAGAGCAAATTTGTTGGGATGGAAGAGATGCTCAAGCACATGCATTGATAGCTTTGTCTATCAAACATGCCATTATTCCTCACATTCACTCTTGCAAAACAGCTAAGGATGCTTGGGATACACTTACCACATTGTACTAGGCTAGGAATGAGGCTCCTGTTGCTTACCTCCAAAAACAGTTCGAGAGTGAGCACATGAATGAAGGTGATTCTATGGACAGTTTTTTGACAAAGATCAAGGATTTGAAGGAAGAATTGACTTTTGCTAATGAAGTCCTTCCTAATAGCTTACTTGTGCAGACTATTCTGAATGGTCTTCCCAACTCATATCTGAGTTTTTCTTCTACTCCTCGTTTGATGATGAAAGGCAATCCAAATGCCTTAACATTTGAAGAGTTAGTTTCTATTCTATTATAGAAAGATTAGTCTAGGCTAAACAGGTCTATTATGCATGTTGCAGATCAAGCGTTCTTGACTAGTGAGAAGGGCAAAGGAAAACATATCTCTTCTACTAGTAAGCAGAAATCTATTAATTCTGCACAATCGAAGAAGGACGACAAAGATGAGAAGAAATCATAAAAAAAATTGTTTTGCAAATACTGTAAAGCAAATGATCATATCATTAAGAGCTTTCCAAAACTAGATCCTAAAGAGGCAAATAAGAAAGAGGATGAAATGGTTGTTGCAGAGGCCTCTACATCGAAAACAAAGTCTGCTAATCTTGTGCAGGATGAAGAATGGATGTTTACTACTGTTTGCAATTTTGACCCATCTTCTCATGAATAGTACATGTCTCCAATAGACTTAGATGTTTGGTACTTTGATAGTGGGATGACCAAACATGTTACCTCATAGCGTATTTTCTTCTCTTCACTCGAGCCTGCCCCTACACAAAATATTGTCACATGTGCCAACAACTTCTCTTATCATGTCATGGGAGTTGGTAAGATCATTCTGACTACTGCTGATGGTGGTTCTTTCACTTTGTTAGATGCTTTATTTGTTCTAGGGATCAAGACGTTGGAACAAGTACATGGCAAGTCTAAGTATTGGCTTGAGTCTTCAAATGTCATAGAAACTTATGTTATTCTTGAAGAAAATATTAAAGATATGAGAAGTTCACTTATGAAATCACCCTTGTAACTCTTTGAGCATTTACCTTATGTAAAAGTTGAAGAATCAAAAGTGGTTGAATCTACTTGATGAGGAGGAAAAGGAAAGCTACAAATTCGTGACTAAGTTAGTTGAGAATCAATCACTAAGAATTAGGAAAAGTGACTTAGGTGAGCAAGCTTTCATATTCAAATCTTGGCTCGAGTCACCACTATATATACATGTGATTTAGTCACGGGATTTGTACACACATTAGCTGAGCTTCTTGCCATATCAGAGTATGACTGCAAGGCACACACACATTAGCTGACTTAGGTGAGCAAGCTTTCATATTCAAATCTTGGCTCGAGTCACCACTATATATACATGTGATTTAGTCACGGGATTTGTACACACATTAGCTGAGCTTCTTGCCATATCAGAGTATGACTGCTTAACATAGAAGGTGCATTGCACATGGTTTTGAGAAAAATCTATCTGAAAGCACCTTCTATGTTAAGCATGCTAATGATGTGCTTCTGATCATTGTTGTGTGAGAAGCACATTGCTAATTTCAAGTCTGATTTGCATGCCTCATTTGAGATATCTGCTTTGGGACGTTTGTATCATTATTTAGGCATTGAGTTTATGCAAGTTGATGGTGGAATAGCTTTGTGTCAAACAAAATATATTGACATTTTATTGCAGTGTTTTGGCCTTGAAAACTACAAACCTATTGCCAGTCCTATTGAGACAGGTTTATGATTGAGTCTTCATGATGCTGGTGATGCATTTGATGTTGTTCTCTATTAGCAAGCTATTGGATGCTTGATTTACTTATGAATTACTCGGCTAGATATTCAATTTGTTGTCTCACAGATGAGCAAGTTTATGCATTGCCCTGGTGTTAAGCATTGGCAGGCAGTTAAGTGCGTCTTTCACTACTTGAGTGGCAACCGACTACTTGGATTAATTTATCCCAAGGGGGATCACTACCACTAGATTTGCATGCTTTTTTGACTCTGACTGGGCTAGTTTCTATGACACTTGTGTGTCCACTAGTGGCTTTTACTTCATGCTTGGTAGCTCATGTATATCTTGGTTGAGCAAGAAGTAGCCTACTATGGCCACTTCCAGTTGTGAGGATGAGTATAGGGAAACTTTCACAATGATTGTTGAGTGTGTGTGGCTCAAACGCCTTATAGTTGATTTGGGTGTTGGTCAGTCTTTTGCCACAACCATCTTCAGTGACATTCAGAGCGAATTGGCAATTGTGAGGAGCCCTATGTTCCATGCTCACACTAAGCACATTGAGGTGCATTATCATTATGTCAGGGAGAGGTTCTCTGCTGGGGAGATCAGCTTGGCATATGTGCCTACGGAGGAGAACATTGTAGACCTTTTCACGAAGGTTCTACCTAGGGAGAAGTTTGAAGCTTTTCACAAAGCTTTGGGATTACTTCCTTTTGTGGATTGATTCCACATAGCTTTTCACTCCGAGGGGGGATTTGTTGATATATTTAGGTAGTGATGTGTGTAAACACACCAGGACCATCGGGGCCTTTTTTCCTCTTTAGGAGGTTTTTTTCCCCCGGCTTGTATTTATGCCTGTAGCCCTAACGAGTTACTTATCTTTGTACATTTTAGTGGTAATACATTCAATATTGTCTGTTGTGCTCCAAGCTTCTTCTTCTTCCTTGTGTTGTTCACGTGCTTTCGCAGATGTCTAACTCCAATAGATGGTAGTTCTTTTACATTCTCAGATGATTTATTTGTGCTAGGGATGAAGAAAAATGTCTTATCAATTTCAACATTAGCGAAGATCGACTTGGTTATGAAATTTGTTGATGGTAGATGAACAATTCATGATATGTCAAATGGTGATGAAATTATTTCTTCTGGCATTTTATGTCATGGGATCTATAAGCTCATAGATTATGTAGAATCTGTGAATGATTAGCATGTGCAGTTCAAGATTCTCAGGCTATGTCAGATGCAAAGCTTTTGCATGCACTCTTTGGTCATCTGAATTTTGCTAGTTTGTTACACCTGTAGAAATCTAAAATGGTGTCCTCTCTACCCAAAATTGACACACTTGCTAAACATGTTTGTGAAGGATGAATACTGGAAAAAATGCAACATTCCTCCTTCCCAAAAGATGGTTCATTTTGAGCTACTCCAAAATTGTAGCTTGTTCATAGTGATGTCTCTAGTCCTATGTAGACACCTTCTTTTGGGAACTATCTTTACTTCGTGACTTACATTGATGATTTTTCTAGGCATGCATGGGTGTATCGAGTGAAAGCAAAGTCTAAAGTTTCTACGTGCTTCAAATAGTTTTTGGTTTTGGCTAAAAAATTGTCAGCATGTAAAATGGGCACCCTCCATTTTGATTGTGGGGAGAAATATATGGCTTCTGACTTTAATGCATTTATAGCAGAATGTGGGATAAAACATCGATGTATAGTGCCATATAAACCTCAAGAGAACGGAGTTGCTGAAAAGAAGAACATGTCACTCATGGAGATGGCGAGGTCTATGTTCAAGAGTCAGGCTTTACCACATAGTTTTTAGCTTGAGGATATTATGTGTGCAACATATGTACAAAATAGGTGTCCCACTAAAGCATTGCAGTCTATCAATCCATATGAGGCTTGGCATGGTCGCAAGCCATCTGTTGCTCACCTACATGTCTTTAGTTGTTTGGCATATGCATTAGTGCTTGAACAAGAATGCAAGAAATTAAATGATAAAGCAATGAAATGTATTTTTGTTGGGTACAATTTTGAAAGCAAAGGCTATCATCTATATCATCCATAGATTAATTCCATTCTTGTTAGCCGTGATGTTCTTTTTGTGGAAGATGCTATTCAACCATTACTTTCATGTACTAAGGAGACATCAGCTAGCTCCAAAGATATGTATGATATTTTTGTGCCTCTTTTTACAAGTGGACAGTCTAGTGCTGGTCCAAATGAGGCAATTTCTCAGCTTTTACAAGTTTCAGATAATTATGCAGATCATTCCATTTCGGATGTAGATTTACATGGCTTGTGCAGACTTTGCAAGATAGAAAATTAGATGCACCTCTATCATATTGTACTCGTTCAGGCTCTCATAGTGCTTCTTTCACATAAGATTGCCATGCTATGGCTGCCTCTAGTCTTTGTGCTGAGAATGAGCGAGTTTGGTTTGATGAAGAACAAAAGTTTGAAAATTAGATGGTTGTTATGCAATCCAAATATGATGCTATCATGAAAAATGGTACCTGGCCTTTATGTTACTTGCCTCCTACCAAGAAGGTCATTGGCATTAAGTGGGTATACAAGTTGAAGGGTAAGCTTGATGGAACAGTTGACAAGTATAAGGTTAGGCTTGTTGAAAAGAGTTGTGCTCAAGAAAGAGGCATTAATTTTGATGAGATGTTTGCACCTACATGCCAAATGACTATTGTTCATAGCATTTATGCACTTGCAGCTCATCATGCATCAATTGGACATTAAAACTACATTTCTGAATGATAACTTGCATGAAGAAGTGTATGTTTCTCAACCCCATGGTTTTTTGTAGAAAGGGCATGAAAACAAAGTGTGCAGGTTGAAAAAGGCATTATATGGTTTGAAGCAAGCACGTCGTGCTTGGTATGAAAAGATAATGATGCCTACTTGATTGCACATGGCTTTGGGAATAGTCCAACTGAGAGAACCTTATATGTTAAGCATGCAAATGATATGCTTCTCATCATTTTTTTCTATGTTGATGACATGTTTCTCACTATTCCTCATGATAAGAATATTGTTGATTTTAAGGCTGATTTGCATGCCTCATTTGAGATGTCAAATTTGGGGTATTTGCATCATTATTTGGGTGTTCAATTTTATGCAAGTTGATGGAAAAATAGCTTTGTGTCAAACAAAATATATTGACACACTATTGCAGTGTTTTGGCCTTGAAGACTACAAACCTATTGCCATTCCTATGGAAACATGTTTAAGGTTGAGTCTTCATGATGTTGGAGATGCATTTGATGTTGTTCTTTATCAGCAAGCTATTGGATGCTTTATTAATTTATGTATTACTCGACCACATATTAAATTTTCTCTCTCAGAGATGAGGAGGTTTATGCATTGCCCTAGTGTCAAGGATTGGCAAGTGGTTAAGCACATCTTTTGCTACTTGAGAAGTACCTGACTACTTGAATCCTTTTATCCCAAGGGGGGATCACTACCGCCAAATTTACATGCTTTTTTTTTACTTTGACTAGGCTGGTTGCTATGACACTCATGTGTCCACCAATGGTTTTTGCTTCATGCTTAATAGCTCATGCATATCTTGGTTGAGCAAGAAGTAGCCTATTGTGGCTACTTGTAGTTGTGAGGCTAAGTATAGGACATCTTTCATAGAAACTATTGAGTGTGTGTGGCTCATATGCATTATGGATAATTTGGGTGTTGCTCAGTCTTCTGCCACCACCATCTTCACTCATAGCCAGGGGGCATTGGTAGTTGTGAGGAACCCTATGTTCTATGCTGGCACTAACCACATTGAGGTGCACTATAATTATGTTAAGGAGAGGTTCTCTACTCGAGATATCAGTTTGGCATATGTGCCCACATAGGAGAACGTTGCATTCCTTTTCACAAAGGATCTACCTAGGGAGAAGTTTGAAGCTCTACACAAAGCTTTGGGCTTACTTCCTTTTGTGAATTGATTCCACATAGCTCATCAATTCCTTATACATGAGTGCCAACTCCTTGTTCACTGCATCTCTCGCAGGGGGGATCTGTTGATATATTTATGTAGTGATGTGTGTGAACACACTAGGACCACCGTGACACTTTTTTCCCTCCTTAGGAATTTTTTCCCTCGGGCTTGTATATACACCTATAACCCCAATGGGTCACTTATCTTTGTACATTCTCTTGGTAATACTATTCAGTATTGTGTGTTGTACTCCGAGATTCTTCTTCCTTCTTATGTTGTTCGCGTGCTTTCGCACACATCAAACTACAACAAGAATCCAATAATATTACCTTCACATATGAAGGCGATGGAGATACTCGAAGTAATGTCTTGCTTATAAGTTATAAATTTGTAGTGAATGCAAAGCCAAATAATTTGAAGGAAATAAATTTTTATTTGTTGAAATGCACTATTACAAAACATATGGAAACTCACAGTTTGGTAGATGGATGGGGTAGCATTATCTCTTTGGGAATATTTTACATTGAAGGCCTCTTCTATGAAAGATTGTAAAACTATGCATTCAAACTATTGGAGGATTCACAAGTAGCATTAATATACTCTCACTTAGTGAGAATAATCACATACCAATGACTCCAAACCGGAATTGTGATGAAATATACACCATATTATGTCTGGATCAATGTATAATAGTATGCTTTAGGAGTTGTAAGATAGCTACATAGAAATTCTTCCTTTGCAACCAATGAAAATATGCTCGATTTGATTGCTCGAATATTTCTTTTTGTCTTCTACCTTTTATTTGCAAATGTATCTCAAGTTAATCATTAAAAAAACCTCTTACAAAGCATCGAACAATGAAAGTCAATGCATTTATTAGTTTTGTTTTGGTATCATTAGAGAGAGTGAAGTGTCTAGTTGGGCATTCCTATAGGGCCTAATGTGTTTTTGACTCAAAGATGGGAATTGGTGTCTAATAGATGTAGGCAATAGGCTTCTAAATTTTTTGTGTTATCAAGTTCTCTCTTAAATATAGTATTTGTCTTAATAAATTGTTTTCCAGCCTCATTTACTTTTTTTCATGTTAGAATCCTTCATAAAACAACCTCTCCTAGGTGTTTGCTTTGAGTAGATGTTTTCTCTGTGGGGTGGACAAAGGGATGATCAATCCTCTAGAGCCCATACACATATCAAACTATTTATTCATTTTGCTCTAGATGAATTTGTTGGAAAACAATGTCACATCAGTCCAAAATCCTATTAGGGCAAAAACCCTAATTTTGGTACTTAGTCATTTTTGGCACAAAATTTGGGTAAAATTGTTATGAGCCTATCTTCTAGAGCTTGAGGAGAGATTTTTAATGGTATATGATATGCACTCATCAAAGATCAGATCTCGAAGAAAACCCTAACCCTAATTTTCTACTGATTTAGGGTTTTTACCTCATTTGATAGCTCTCAGCTTGGCGGTCATAAAAATGTTTTCAAATCATTCATCAAGTGGTCAAATAGTGGAAAAGCAAGTCAAAATCTATCTTCTATGATAATTTAAAAATAAAGCAAAAGCTAGTAAAAAATTTGCGACTGAGTTTTAAAAAGAGATAAGCTTTATTTTGATCTATGAAAAGCAGATTTTTTTGCTAGAACACATGGTGGCCTATATAAGAAGCGTCTTGGTCACTTTTGAAGACATACCAACCAATTCCAATGCTAGTTTATAGTGAAGCTTGAGGAGGTGGTGCTCTAAGCACTCATGGGGTAGCCATGGTGCACTTTGTGAAGCTATGGAGCTATGTTGACGAACAATCATGAAGTTCTTCTTGGAGAAGAGTGTGCTCACACTCTTGCTTATGGAGAAGACTTACTTATCAACAGCTTGGTGATTTGGATCCGCCATCTACATGATGTATTTGAAGATTGTCTTCTGCATGAAGATTATGGAGTACTTCAAAGACATTGGATGGAGCTTATCATAAGATTGCATCTTATGTTAACTATTCAGGTACATATTCTCTTTATGCACATAGGTACTACTTGGAGCTTATGGAGGTGATGGCATCCATATCTGGAGGAGTCCTATTCGGCATACATGGAGATAGTGGCATCCATAAAGGAGAATCAGTACATGCATGCTATATGCATTCAGTTGAGGTGTTAGAGAAAGTGTTTCCATATGGGTATGAGAATTTCTGTCAGCAACATGTTAGCATTCTATGCTAAGTCTGTAAGTATGTGATCTTTCACACACACATTTGATTTAGGGTCTTCCATAACCTAAAATTAGATTAGGGTTTGCTGAATATCAGTTTCAAACTGATCTTTCCTCTTTCAGTCACTCATATACACTCTTCTACAACCTATAAGGTCATACATCTCATACATATTCAGATTTTTTGAATATTCTTGTAAATTCTATACATTCACTCTTCCATCTATTTCTGTTCACATAGAGTGGTTGAGATTTTGACTCCCACATTGTAATTTGACATTTGTATATATGATGGTGTGAGTAAGCAGTGGCTTACGTAACACTTTGAACATGTTGTCTAATCTCTCTCTATCTTTGTCTCATCATTGTATGATTAAGTGTGGTATGTGTATTTTGGAAGATACTGGAATATGTGTTGTTAATCCTGGACTTATGGGACCTATGGAATTTTGTTATGGGCCTACCTAATTTCCACCATTTGGTCTCAGAGCTCCCAGACTACCAACATATGGTTTCAGAGTATCTTCTAACATTTGACATATGACATATACACTTAATCTAGATGAGTAGAGATTTGAGAATTAGACAATTCAGTCATATGTTTATTTATCAGTGTGGGTATGAAGTTGATGATCTGTTAGCAGCCAAATACTTTTCGAAGAGTAAAGTTACTTTACAAAAGTATTGATTGAAGACCAAGAATTGATGAAGAGAAGGCTACTTCAAATTCAAGGAAAAACAATGGTTTGGAGAAGATGAAGGAACCAGATCAACATCAAATCACATGTATTAGTTTCTACTATCAGATTGTCATTTGCAGATCATATCTTAGAAGAGCAGTCATGAAGAGATTTGAAGGGTTGAAGAAGTTGTTTTAAACACTTTCATTCTTTGAAAGTAAAAGCATTAGCTACATCAAAACAGGTATCTAGAGGTTGTTCTTGACAATTTTGATAGATCTCTTTCATGGCAAGAAAGCTCATCTAAGAAGACAAATTTGGAGATTAGATCACTTTTATTTTCAGCCAACACAGGGTTGAAAGTGTTGTTGATCAAAGTTTGTACCTAGAGAGGTAATTCAGTATTCAGCATATGAGGAGATGGAGCTGAGATGGTAGAAGCATGTTTTATCTTCTATATTCACTTCCATTTATATATCATGTTTGTTTTGTCTCTTATTGTTAGCACTAGAGGAAGATAAAAATTCATTTGAAGAAGTTAAGAGTGCTTTCTACTTCAAAATGAAGAAAACAGAAGGTATGGAAGAAAAGTTTGAAGATGTTAACATCATTAGGTGGAAGAAAGATGTAGAAGAAGAAAGTCCAACAATTCGAAAGGGAAAGTAAGACTTCCTTTTCTCTTATATTTTCCATATAAGTTTCCTACTTTTATCCTCTACATCCAAAGACAAGTATACGAGAACATCTTGTGTGAAGAAGATAGTTTAAAGAAGAAGAAGTTTCTTGTTTTGCATTATACTTGGTCATGTTTTAGTAGGTTTTGACAAATAATTGCATTGAGAGAAAGTAAAGAAGAAGATATCTAAGACAACTTATATGTTCTAACTCATATGTGTATGAGTTATGTTTAGTTGAATATTTTGAGCAGGCAGCTGATATGTTCCCTCAAAGAATTCTTGGAGTGTCAATTCAGAGCTACTTAGTATACGACAAGTTATAGAGAAGTATATTTCTTCTTTATCTAACTCTTGAGGTAAAAGAGTATTTATAACAAATGTTGGAGACTTGGAGTGAGGTTTCTCATATTTAGTATACTCAAAAAATTCAGAGCTTTTCAGGATGAAAATTAAGAAAAGTCAGTATTTTCAAAATTTCAATATTTTTCAGAAAATTCAGAATTTCCGTTTTTTTTTGAAAATTCAGAATTTCAGTATTTTCAAGAAATTTAGAAATTTTAAGAAAATTCAGTATATTCAGTATTTTCAAAAAATTTAGAGTTTTTTCAATGATGAAAATTCAAAAAATTCATTATTTTCAAAAAATTCAGTATTTTCAGGAAAATTCAGAAAAATTTAGATTTTATGATGTACTAATCAGATGGAGAATCTACTTTCTATGATTGTCTTGACTTTTGGATACATGCTTGTATTCAAAAAGTTGCTCCATCAGATCCTATCACTTTATTGATAAGTGGAGTTAGCCAAAAGAAAGTCAAGTAGATACTATCATATTTCACCCAGGAAGAATATGAAGATATGAAGTATCAACTTGCAGCTTTTGGAGTTCTCAAGGTGAGAGTTTGTCCACATGTTTCAAGTAGGAGTTGTAGATTCTTGGAAAGGATCTAGTTGAAGAAAAGTTTTTACAACTTTATGTCAGAAGCATGGATACTTAGAGACATTCAGGTTGCAAATCAAACATTCAGTCATGAAGGTTTGATGAGAGCAGATTCTATAAAGGTATTTTGTTGGAGAGATCTTGATAGATCTTGTATGATCTTGAATATAACTTGAGTATTTTTGAGTCAGATGTCTATCCTTTGTTTGTAAATTTCTTAACAGTGGAAGAAGTAAGTCAAAGATTCAGATTCTATCAGATTAGTGTTGCAGAGAAATAGAAGAAGATACTTGTTATGTTGCAGAAGATTATGAATCCTAGAATGCTTTTAGAAAGGTTTTTGTTATGATAGGATTAGCTAACCTTATTCTAGATTATGAAGGCAACAGTTATGAAAAACAAGGATGAAGACAAGATGACATCATAATTATGAAATTTTGGTGAGACTCTCATGAGTTGAGTTGAGTACAGTCAGAGATGAACCAGCTAGTGTTCATAATACACTAAGTTGTGAGTTGTCAATCACAAGTCCTAGGATGGATTCAATTTCTGATTTTGTTTAGTATATCTACATGACGCAACAAAAGAACGTTGAGAAACCTTTCTTAAGGTAAACACAAATATGTGAATCCTAGTGTATGCTTAGATGTTTGAGAAGAGAGGAGATAGCAGATTCAAAGTCAATACATGCTACATATGTTATCTAGCAATGATTTCTTGATGTATGCTAACACTATTGGATATCTAGTTTGCATATTTTCTTAGGTATTATGGTTCATATTCAGCAAATTCAGATTTTTGAAGTTTGAAGAAGTTCAAATTCCTAATTTTGGTACTTAGTCATTTTTGGCAAAAAATTTGGGTAAAAGTTTTATGAGCATATCTTATAGAGCTTGATGAGAGATTTCTAATGGTATATGACATGCAGTCATCAAAGATCAGATTTGGGAGAAAATCCTAACCCTAATTTTCTACTGATTTAGGGTTTTTACCTCATTTGATATGTCTCAACTTGGAGGTCATAATTTTTTTTAGATCATTCATCAGGTGGTCAAATAGTGGAATAAGCAAGTCAAAACCTATCTTTTATGATAATTTAAAAATAAAGCATAAACTACTAAAAAATTTGCGATTGAGTTTTAAAAAGCGATAAGCTTTATTTTGATTTACGAAAAGCAGATTTTTTCTCTAGAACACATGGTGGCCTATATAAGAAGCCTCTTGGTCACTTTTGAAGACATCCCAACCAATTCCAACGCTAGCTTATAGTGGAACTTGAGGACGTGGTGCTCTAAGCACTCATGGGGCAGCCATGATGCACTTTGTGAAGCTATGGAGCTATGTTGAGGAGCAGTCATGAAGTTCTTCTTGGAGAAGAGTGTGCTCACACTCTTGCTTATGGAGAAGACTTACCTATCAGCAGCTTGGTGGTTTGGATCATCCATATACATGATGTATTTGAAGATTGTCTTCTACATGAAGATCATGGGGTACTTCAAAGACATTGGATGGAGCTTAACATAAGATTGCATCTTATGTTAACTATTTAGGTACATATTCTCTTTATGCACACACGTACTACTTGGAGATTATGGAGGCGGTGGCATCCATATCTAGAGGAGTCCTATTTGGCATACATGGAGGTAGTGGCATCCATAAAGGAGAATCAGTACATGTATGTTACATGCATTCAGATGAGGTGTTAGAGAAAGTGTTTCCATATGAGTATGAGGATTTCTGTCTAGCAACATGTTAGCATGCTATGCTAAGTCTGTAAGTATGTGATCTTTCACACACACATCTGATTTAGGGTCTTCCATAACCTAAAATCACATTAGGATTTGCTGAATATGAGTTTCAAACTGATCTTTCCTCTTTCTGTTACTCATATACACTCTTCTACAAGCTATAATGTCATACATCTCATACATATTCAGTTTTCTATCCCTACATCTGAATATTCTTGTAAATTTTGTACATTCACTCTTCCATCTATTTCTGTTCACATAGAGTGGTTGCGATTTTGACTCCCACATTGTAATTTGACATTTGTATATATGATGGTGTGAGTAAGCAGTGGCTTACATAACACTTTGAAGATGTTGTCTAATCTCTCTCTATCTTTGTCTCATCATTGTATGATAAAGTGTGGTATGTTCATTTCGGAAGATACTGGAATCTGTGTTGTAGATCCTGGACTTATGGGACCTGTGGAATTTTGTTATGGGCCTACCTAATTTCCAATAGAATTGATATTCCATATCACTCAATCTATAGGACAGTAAAGACATAGGAATTCAATGGCCTCTTCTTCATGGATACATGTGGACTTGAGAGAAGGCAAGGAAAAAAATATGTTGATGATTTTTGTAGAAGATTATGCAAGACTTAAAATTTTGCACCATTTATTCATCCTATTGTGGAAATTCTCAAGCCTATTGGAACTTGCTGTAGAGAGTAGACACGCGGAAGCGAAATGAAAAGAAGAGTGTAATCACAAAAGAAAGAGTGTGACTCAAAATGAGTAGACCATCAAATGGGTAAACTCATGTGGATTAGAAATGAGCTTGCCAAGAGCATGGAGTAGGCTCCTCAAGCTTCTAACCAAGTACAAATGGGGAGAGAGTCCCTGCTTATATAGATTTGGGAGGGGCTCTCCAAAGTACATCTCATGTGGGATAATTCCTATGAAAGGAAAATGAATACAACTGGTAGAAGCAAATGGCAAGGTACCAAAATACAAAGGAAATACAATATAAAATTGAAATAAACTAGAAATGAGGTGCCTCCTAGATACAAAATGGAGATGCACTCATGTGGATACAAATGTAGATGATGTCAGAGTAATCATGTCATCAAAACCCCTCTACAACTCCATTTTGGAGTAGCTGAATGCTACACAGGTCCACCAAGCACTGGAGTGGAACTGGAGGTAGAGCGTTTGTGAACATGTCTGTTAGGTTCTCCTAAGAGGTACACTACTCTAGAGTAATCTCTTGAGACACAAGCTTCTTGCGGATGAAATGGTACTCGATCTTGATGTGCTTTGTCCGAGCATGGAACACTAGATTCTTGGCGATGGCCAAGGCGGACTGGCTGTTCGTGCTCATGCGTGTCAGAGTAACCTGAAAAACACCGATGTGAGATAATAAACATCAAACCGAGATGACCTCACATGCTGCAAAGCTGGATGCTCGGTACTCAGCCTCAATGGATGATAGAGCAACTGTAGGCTGCTTCTTACTTGCCCAAGAGATAGGTCATGAGCCAACAAGAATATGTACCCATAAGTAGACTATTGAGAATCAAGATCACCAGCCCAATTTAAATCTGAATATCCAGCAAGTTCGATGCCCCTACCAAAGACCATGATGTCGGGTGAGGGCAAGGTAGAGAAGTAGTCTCTGAGCAGCATCCCCATGGGTCTGACGAGGCTGATGCGCAAAGTGACTGAGTATACCAATTGCATATGCAATATCTGGTCTAGTGTTGGCTAGGTAAAGTAGAGAGCCAAAAGTTGTCTATAGGTATGCACATCTACAAGTGATGATGTATCCTCCAGTGTGAGCTTGATGTTGGGATCGTGGTTTAGGAACTGAGCGACACTGGTCCATGTTATATCTGGAAAGAAGATCAGAGTAGTACTTCTTCTGTGATAGGAATATGCCTTCTTTTGTTTGCCAAACTTCCATACCCAAGAAGTAGTGAAGTAGTCCAAGATCTATCATAGAGTACTCAAGGTGAAGCTTTGTGATGACGAATTGGATGCGTTCTTCATCTGATCCTGTCAAGATCGAGTCATCTACATAGAGGATGATGATAGCCACAAAGGACTCATTCTTATAGATGTATAATTTTGCACTGGCACTAGTCCTTTGAAATCCCTTATCTTCAAAGAACTTGTGAATCTTTTCCTACCAGGCCCTGGGAGCTTGCTTGAGTCCATAAAGTGCTTTGTGAAGTTTGTATACTTGGTCTTTCTTTCCTTTGATCTTGAATCCTTCAGATTGTTCAACGTATACTTCTTCTTGAAGATCTCCATTGAGGAAAGCACTTTGGACGTCCAGTTGATATAATTGGGAAAGAACAATAGAAGATGCTTTCTAGAAAATCTTGGTAGGAATTGAAGGATATCGCTCTAAAGCTCATTGTACATATACCAAAAACGTTTTTAGTGAGCAAGGTTTTGAAGAATACATACCAGCTGGTAAGTATGTATGACTTTTTACATATGGATGCTCAGTTTCGGAGTAAGATGCTTAACAACATTGCTTCATGGGGAGCACCAATTATGGTAGGTAGCAGTCTCAATTATTGTTTCATAACATAGGCCCCTCTGATCGACTACTACAATCCTTGGGTAGTAATCAAGATAGTTGGGCAAGAAATTGCTTGAGTCATTAAAGGTGTAGTGTTAAGCATAAATATGATGCTTGAATTGACAATGCAAAGGCTAGGACTTGGAATGACCAAAGAAGCACAATTTCAATTACCATGGCGGATCATAGTATGGTAAAACCTATAAGAATCATTAAGAGGATGGAACATATAGTATGGGGCTCTAAATTCATTTTGGATTTCGTGGTGTTATGACTTCCTCTCGCATCTAGAGGATTTCCCTTATTATTAGGACAACCATGGCTTAGGCATGCGAAGTTCATCCATGATTGGGGAGGTAATTATATGTGGTCATATGATTAAGACATTATGAAGAAACTATAGATGGAGTTTGGTCCATATCACATACAAATGGCTATTGCTACATTAGCAAAGCTAGATGATGAAGAAGTTGACCCATTGAGGCTGACTTTTCTATTTGAAGAAGTTGAATAGCCAAGGACGTTATACATAGAAACTCCCCCATGTTATATTTCAGCCTGTAGCAAGACCCTATGCAGTGAAAAGACTCACAATATATGTGACAAAAAAATTTGGTCCAATTCTTGTGTTCTTCAATCTGGCATTACTAAACTCACATGCACACCCATAGATATCCGTATGTAATTAGGTGCATATACACATTTGCATAGGCATAGAAGTTCATCCAAGTGCTCCTAGCTAGGAACACATTCACGCATTTGCATCCACGCTTCTAAAAATTTGATTATTATGCCAACATTCACGAGCTAGATGATTAGTCTTACCACATATCCAACAAGCTTTGGCATTGTCCTTGTTGTTTCTGCCTCTTCCTCTACTTGTGCCACTTCCTCTTCCTCTTAGGAAGTTTGCTTGACTTGTTGTACCTTCATCTTCAACTGATTGTTGCTTTCCTTTGCTAGACTTCTTCTTATCCTTGGAATACATTGCTTGACCTGCACTCTTATCAGTATCTCCTTTGATATCATGCTCAAAAGTTAGCATATGTCGTAACAATTGATTCAAATCAGGAGTGAAATGATCTAATGAAAGTTTTGTTGATAATATGAAGGGCTTCCACTTCTCATCTCCTCTCAAACCTGTGAAAATTTATCTTACTAATTTATCTTGTTCAATGTCTTTATCAATTGCACCTAAAGAATCAGCAATGTCTTTCATCTTTGTCACATAATCAGATATTAATTGTGAGGCTTTCTTCTTGAATGTGGTAAGTAATCATTCATAACCATATAGATAATGTTCCTTGTTTGAGCATCCTTCTTCATCCAAACCTTCAATTCTACAAGCTCCTCCCTAGTTGGAACACTAGGATATTTAAATTCTGGCTTCTCTTCTTCTCGTGTGATGTATCCCATCAAATCTTTGCTCATAAGATGAGCTTCCATCCTCATTGACCAAGCTGGATAGTTCTCTCTATCCAATTTCTCAATTTGGAGACTATCTCCCATTCTTTCTTCACCTGTACTATCAAATCTTTAACTTTATGAACAATGAATATACCTTTGTATCCAAATTTACTCCTTCTGATAATTTTGAATTGATCTCATGTGTCTCCCTTTAGCTTTTCCTTCACACTTTGTCCTTTTGAATCTTCATATGTTGAAATTTGTATGTCTGCAACAGTTGGGGTCTTCCTTTCCTTCACTTTTGATAAAACCTACTCTGATACCACTGATGGAGAAGTTTAATCTCCAAAAGATAAGCTATACTTGAGTTTAGAACACTTCCATGTCAAGCATAGCTCAAGATCCTTACCAATTTTTTGAAATCTTTGCCAAATTATAATCACTTAATACTTCTATGAGCTATGACTTTACTCAGAAAAGTCTACCTCACAGAACTCACTGATTGATTGATGAAATCATTAAAGTTCTCCATGAAACTTTTGACATAACATTTTTTCAATGTTTGCGCAACTATTCCAAGTGGAATTTCTTCAAAATAAGTTAGAAAAATTCAGATTTACTTCAATAAGTAAACCTATGTCTGAAATAGGCTTTCTCTGCAAGCGACTTTCACATATGCAACTTTAAAGACATGGTTCTCACAATCTATATCCCATTTGATCAAATGCTTTTAGTCATAGGTTTATTACCTTCCAACTTAAATTTTCAATGCCTATCTGTGCATAACGTTACACTGTAGACTGCGATTTGATCAAATCTTTGACCATCAAGATTGCACCTATTTCAGGACTCACTTACCACTTATTACACATATGAATGTTCCTACACACAATTATCTTAGTCTGAATACAATTAGACTCTCAAACCTTCACCATAGATGCATCAACTATAGAATTAGACACACATCACAATTGACTAAGCACGAAAGGAGAAAGAAGAAAACATCAAGGTGCAACTTCTTGAAAACTTCTTTTATTTTGAGAAGAAGTTCATCTCATGGTACATGTGTATAAAGATTTTCTCTTCCTGAACCTCCACTTCACTTCATACTTCAAGTTAGATCATTCATGCTTGTGTGATATCTTTGGATCATTACTTATCTCCATTCACTTGGACTTGGTCACAGGTTATTCGTGATATGTTTGACCATCTTTAAGATTCATTCTTATCTTGTTTGATTGGTCAGTTTATAGGGGATACTTTGTTGAATGTTTTCCAAAATTCTTTCACATCTACTTGGTGAGTTTTGAGACTTGGTCAGTAGGATTATGCTCATGGTTTTATGGGCATTCTAGGTGTATGCACATAAAACCATGAGCATAAGCCTTTATGTTAGAAGAGTACTCTTGTAGATCCTTTATGCTAGAGTACTTTTCAGTTTTTACGCTAGAAGAGTAATCTAATAGATCCTTTATGCTTGTGTGATAGCTTTGGATCATTGCTTATCTCCATTCACTTGGAGTTGGTCATAGGTTATTTGTGATAGGTTGGACCATCTTTTTGGATTCATGCTTGAGTGGGAGATGTATCACCATTGTATTGGCATGTATTGCCATTAGTTTTTGGTATGTGTATTTGCCATTATCTTTGATTACATCAGTGATAGATGGTGATAGGTTATTCATTGTTCTTTTGCTATTGATTATCTTGTTTGATTGCTTAGTTTACAAAGGATACTTTGTTGATTTTTTTCCAAGATTCTGTCATATCTACTTCGTCAATTTGGAGACTTGGTGAGCAGGCTTATGATCCTGGTTTTATGTGCATGTTAGGTTCATGGTTATGTGATAGGTGGTTCACATGGTTTCTTCTCCAATGAGAAATTTGTGATGTGAGTAATGAATATGGATATGCAAGTGTGATCCTATTGGTGATAAAGTATTATATCTAGTCTCTTGCTACATTGCTGGTCTCTTCAATTGCCAGCATGGTTTCTTCTCAATTTGATGGCACTGACTTTCCAAGATGGAAAGATTAGATGTGGCTTCATTGGTTTGTGCAGGGTTACATATGTATGGGCATAGAGGTGCATAGAGGCATCGTGATATTCTTGACTACATATGGATGGATATGGATGCTTTGTCATCTCCACTATCCGATTACCATTTGTGGATTCTATATATGAGTCCATGATGTATGAGGAGAAGAGTAGTGCATTAAGGTAGAGACTACAATGGTATGTATTCAATTTGACCCATGTGGGACATAGATCACATCAATGACTTCAATGTTGGAATTGTGCTTCTGAGGGCCATAGTCGATGATGTTTCTCCAAGCGGATGCAATGATGACATCCAAGATATGAACATGATGCAAATTACGTAGTGGTTTCAGAAGACTTTATAGCAGTTGATTATGCTAGTGATGGTGATATCACTTTCTCTTGTAATCCATCTCAGGATTCCTCTTGTTCACTAGATAGCACACATATGGCTTGTTGCTTGATGCATTAGCCTCTTTTCATGTTAATCCACATCATGAGTTGTTTTTTTTTTAATTTTTAGGTGAGATTCATGGATCTGTGCACATGTTTGATGGTATGACATATGACATTGAGGGTGCATGAGATGTATGCCCTATGCTACCTAGTGGAGCATCACTTATACTCAAACATGTACATTATGTGCCTTCATTCCCTATGAGCTCAATTTCCATTAGCGAGTTATGGGAGAGTAGATGTTATGCATTCCTTGGTGAGCATCATTTTTAGTTGTAGTTGGACAGCTTACGCTTATCAAAGGTGCTAGGATTGATAACATGTAACTATTGTAGATACTCCATGTGAAAGAAAATCTTTTCTTAGTTGGAGATCAGCCTTATATGCAATGTGAGACTCGTCATGTATCATTTTGTCTACCTACACATAGGTCTATTGACATTCACGATGCACATGTATGGTAAGATTACGATGCTCGAATGATGCACATGTAGAGCATGTTTTCAATGCTTGGGATGATCATTTTGATGCTTTAGAGCATGATGTGGATGGTCATTTAGAGCATTGTGATGATACCCACTTAGAGTTAGATCATCAGACAAAAATTGGTATTGATGTTAGGCAGTTAACCCGTGTGGAGCTTGATGATACACTTAGTATGCTTGAACAGGATAGCTCTTATGATACACAATGTACGGTGTCGGGAAGAAGGAGGTCAAGCGAACGAGAAGAACAGGCACTGGGGTTGGATCAGGCCCCCTCTCGTGCGCGCTGTTCCCGCTGTCCTATGAGCGCGTCTGCACGCTGGGTGCCTCGCCTATACTCTCTGGAGTGTGGCGATCCTCGTAGTGCCCTATCCCTCGGAAGTGATGAGACATGCGTGTGCGTGAGACCGTAGGCATCGAAAGAGATAGAAAGTCCAGATATAGTAGTAATACACGGAATGCAGACGAAGCTCGATGATATAATGGAAATGTAACCGAAGTGGTCCAATCAAATCTCGGTAATACAGTGATGCCCGCTACAGTGCAGGTCCGTGATACAAAAATCCGCTACAGTGCGGAACAGGTGAATACAAATATATGCCACCGCTACAGTGTAGATCGGCCGAATACAATATGCCTCTCGCTACTGTGCAAAAAGGCACCCAGGATCTTCAGCTTCAGTCTTCGCAGATGGATCTTTTCTTCACTTTGGGTCTTCGGCCTTCAGTCAAAGCTTCTCTTCAAGTCTTCTTCAGCAATAGTTTTACTTCACTTTACTTCAATAGTCCATGGAGAATCAAATACCTAGAGAATAGATGCACCAAGAAGATCCACGAGGAGAAGCAAATGAGGCTTGGCCTCGTATTTATAGGCTTCCCCACCCTTCTCCCCTTGGGACTATCTTCTAGAAGTTTCCAACCTCCCTACTCAACTTTCCAATTTCAAACGACCATGCATGTTCACTTACTATTCTTGGAAAATACCATCTCTTAATTCTATTTTTTATTTTTCTCCTTTTTTATTTTAGTTTTGGTTTCACACTGTACGTACAAATTAATTAATCTAAGGGTTTGACCTAGGACAAGCACCAATTCCAAGGGTTCAACCTAGGGTTTTTGATCGGAAAAATTAGGGGTTTGCTCACAGTTAACTCAAGCTCATCAATTTAATGGTTTATTTAGAGTTCGAACCTAAACTCTAAGGGTTTCCAAGGGTTCAAGTCCATTTTTCATGGGATAAACCCATATTTTCAGTCATCTTCAATGGTCAAACCTAAGGGTTTATGGTTTTAAAAGCTAGCATCATGGGTATTTACGAATATACAAGCCTAATCAACAAGAATCACACAGTTCTGCATCTCTCGGTCAATCAAATCCGCCGAAACATATATAATTTTTGCCACTTTCTCATTGAAAACAAAACCACACAAAACTCATAAAATAAATCAACTTTTGAAAAAAAATCAATGCACACTCCCTGCGGGATTTCATCCCGACATTCACCCCCGCTAAACTTGCACATCGTCCCGATGGGCCAACCTGCAAGATCCAACAGAAGTGTATCAAGGTTCTTTTGAAAACTATTTTTACTTTTTATCTTTTTCTTTTCAAAAATAAAAGCATGATCTCATGTAGTACATGCAATTTTTATAAAGATTAGTTCGAACTTTAGAAAATTTAGGTAGATTCAAGCTTCGCAAACATCATACTATGTTTCTGTGTCTGCAATCTGACAAGTAATCACATGAATAAACTGTTGGCTTTCTACATCTTCTGTTCGTTCAACTAGTTCAGATCCAACTGCTCATTCTAAGTACTAGCATATACTTATGTTTCTACTAACTCAATTTGTAGAATATACCTCGATTTCCACTATTTATCTCCTACTTTCCAACTCTCCATCAGATCTTTTCTTTTTCTTTTTCATTTTCATTTTTATTTTTCTTTCTCTTTTTCTTTTTCACTTCATCTCAGCTCAACTTTTATTCTTTTTATCTTTCTTTTTCACAAATCGGCCTATGTCAAAATCGGGTGCGACTCATGGACTTGTCCGCTTGGCCAAGTTTACCCCACTTGTTTGCCGACCCGACATAGCGCACGACATACACAACATTAGCCCTACATGACATCGACATCAACTCGTGGCTCTGACCACCCGGCCAGAGTGATTCCACCTGCCTACCGACCCATGCAAGCGCATGACAACAAATAGGTCAGGCCTACAATGAAACTAGCTACGGCTCGTGGCCTTGATCATCCGACCAAGGTGGTTCCACCCGCCTACTAGCCCATCGTAGCGCACTTACAACATGCACACACATGTAAGCTGGCTTTAGTGTCAATATTTTTCATAAATCATTAATCATATGGAGGTAAGATCTCGCAGGAAGCAAATAGTAGGACCCAAAGAATCCCACTCACTAGGTGTTCAAATCAATCAGCATATACATGCACTCTAAGCATGCCATCACATTCCCAAGATTTCACTCCCAAAAGTCTCTAGTCTGCTAACTGATTTTGTTCATATAATTTTTAGTCATTCATACTTCATGCAAAACCATAATCGATATTTTCTATCTTCATTCTATATGATTTTCATAAATTCATACATATCTTTATCACACACTCAAATGCAATGAATATGCTCTTTTAAAAGGAAAACAGAAACCAAATAAGAAACATTTCACCTGATTATTTTATTTCATTCTTATCATTGATTGACCCAGTTTTTCTTCAACTTCATAGTCTATCATTCTTCATCAGCATCAGCCTCAGTGTCATCAGCATCCTCCAGAGTCATCATCATAATCATCATCATAATCATCATCAATCATCATCAATCATCATCATAAATCATTGTCCATAATCATAAACCATCTTCATTCATCATCATCATCATCAGTAATCACTAATCATCCATCAATCATCAATCATCATTCAACATCATCCATCGTCATCATTCATTAATCATAATTTTCATCGTCAACTATCATCATCATCATCATCATCATTCATCAACATTCAATAGCTCTTGATCATTCTCATGCATTTTCATTATGATTCTTCTTCAATCATCATTCAAGGTTTGCAAATATATCTTGAAAACTTAGATTTCTAGCTCTCTTATTCTTCTTCAAACTCTTAGAAGCCTTTGAAGTTGTCTTTATATTCCCATCAATTTGCTTGATAATATCATCAAGCAACTGTTTTTCCGCTTTGTTAACTCGTTTATCAGATTTTGTATCTTCTTGAATTTTTTCTTTACTCTTTTCTCGTTCAATTTGTTTATCAAAGTTTACTTGGGATTGTAATTTCGCAACTTTCTCTTGATCGAATAGATTCTCATTAGTTAAAATTTTTGGATCAGATGACACATATACATCTTGGTCTTTCTTTGATCTCTCTTGCATTTCCCTATCAAATTCTCTTTTATGATCAATTTCCATTTGTTCTCTCAATATCTGTTCAATATTATGTTTTCCAACCTTTATCTGTATACTTTTGGGTTCTTCAGCTGGCTTCTCTTGACTCTCAATAGATAGCAAGCTCTTTTGTTCATTTGATCTATTATCTTCATGTATTTTTGGTCTCCACATCTTTTGAATTGGCTCTGATATAGTCTTGGTCTCTTCAAAATATTCTTTCATCCCACCTTTTCCTACATTCAAATGCAAAGGTGTTTGCTCTTGATATTTACAAATTTTTCCTTCATGCTCACTTACAAGTCTATGTCTGCCTGCACTCTCATAGGCTAGACAATGCTAAAACATATGCCCAAACTGATCGCACCAAAAACATCTTATAGGTCTCTTCTCAACCCAACTTGATTTCCTAGGTATTGCTCTAGGCGTGAATCTTCTAAGACCTAATGACTCCTTTTGTGCAGATATTCCTTGGACATTTACCTCATGTTCTTGGTCACATTTCAATACTTGTAGATCATTAACTTGATTACTCAACAAGTTAACCTTTTTTTTCAATTCTGAAATCTCAGAATCCATTTCCTTCTTTACATCTTTAATACTTATGCCCATTATTTGAATAGTATATGATATTGCATTTATTGTTTGCATTAAGGTCATCACAATAATAAACTTTGATTTTATAGATTCATTCCTATTAAATTCTATTTCCTTAATTCGCTCTTCACATCTCCTAAACTGTTCCTCAATCATTTTGTTCATTTTCCTTTTCCTCTTCTTATGATCTAAACTGAGAAGTGGATTCTTAATCTATGCCTCAATGGAAAAGTGCACACTCGTATGATCAAAACTAATGCAAAAGGTGGATGATCAAAGTCAGGCAGTAAAATAGTCTTTCTCTTTAAAGTGCGTGGAATAAATGCAAATAATTCAAATAACTTAAAATGCTGGTACTTGGAGTCTCTGTCCGATGCAAAGGTTCCTGTTTGTCTTCTTATGGAGTGGGTGACACATCGAGGATCACCAGGCAACCGCCTCGCTTCACGTCGGGTTCAGGTGTCGGGAAGAAGGAGGTCAAGCAAACGGGAAGAATAGGCGCGGGGGTTGGATCAGGCCCCCTCTCGTGCGTGCCGTTCCCGCTGACTTGCGAGTGGTGTCTGCACGTCGGGCGCCTTGCCTATACTCTCTGGAGTGTGGCGATCCTCGTAGTGCCCTGTCCCTCGAAAGTGACGAGACGTGCGTGTGCGTGACACTGTAGGCATCGAAAGAGATAGAAAGTCCAGATACAACAGTAATAGACGGAATGCAAACGAAGCTCAATGATATAATGGAAATGTAACCGAAGTGGTCCAATCAAATCTCGGTAATACAGTGATGCCCGCTAGAGTGCGGGTCCGTGATACAAAAATCCGCTACAGTGCGGAACAGGTGAATACAAATATATGCCGCCGCTAGAGTGCGGATCGCTCGAATACAATATGCCTCTCGCTACTGTGCAAAAAGGCATCCAGGATCTTCAGCTTCAGTCTTCGCAGATGGATCTTTTCCTCACTTTGGGTCTTCGGTCTTCAGTCAAAGCTTCTCTTCAAATCTTCTTCGGCAATAGTTTTACTTCACTTCACTTCAATAGTCCGTGGAGAATCAAATGCCTGGAGAATAGATGCACCAAGAAGATCCATGAGGAGAAGCAAATGAATCTTGGCCTCGTATTTATAGGCTCCCCCACCCTTCTCCCCTTGGGACTATCTTCTAGAAGTTTCCAACCTCCCTACTCAACTTTCCAATTTCAGACGACCATGCATGTTCACTTAATATTCTTGGAAAATACCATCCCTTAATTTTATTTTTAAATTTTCTCCTTTTTTATTTTAGTTTTGGTTTCACACTGTACGTACAAATTATTTAATCTAAGGGTTTGACCTAGGACAAGCGCCAATTCCAAGGGTTCAACCTAGGGTTTTTGATCAAAAAAATTAGGGGTTTGCTCACAATTAACTCAAGCTCGTCAATTTAATGGTTTATTTACAGTTCGGACCAAAACTCTAAGGGTTTCCAAGGTTTCAAGTCCATTTTTCATGGCGTAAACCCATATTTTCAGTCATCTTCAAGGGTCAAACCTAAGGGTTTATGGTTTTAAGAGCTAGCATCATGGGTATTTACGAATATACTAGCCTAATCAACAAGAATCACACAGTTCTGCATCTCCCGGTCAATCAAATCGGCCAAAACATATATAATTTTTTCCACTTTCTCAGTGAAAACACCACACAAAACTCATAAAATAAATCAACTCTTGAAAAAAAATCAATGCACACTCCCTGCGGGATTTCATCCCGACATTTGCCCCCGCTAAACCTGCACATCGTCCCGATGGGCCAACCTGCAAGATCCAACAGAAGTGTATCAGGGTTCTTTTGAAAACTATTTTTACTTTTTATCTTTTTCTTTTAAAAAATCAAAGCATGATCTCATGTAGTACATGCAATTTTTATAAAGATTAGTACGAATTTTAGAAAATTTTGGTAGATTCAAGCTTCGCAAACATCATACTATGTTTCTGCGTCTGCAATCTGACAAGTAAACACATGAATAATCTGTTGGCTTTCTAGATCTTCTGTTCGTTCAACAGGTTCAGATCCAACTGCTCATTCTAAGTACTAGCATATACTTATGTTCTTACTAACTCAGTTTGTAGAATATACCTCGATTTCCACTATTTATCTCCTACTTTCCAACTCTCCATCAGATCTTTTCTTTTTCTTTTTCATTTTCATTTTTATTTTTCTTTTTCTTTTTCTTTTTCACTTCATCTCAGCTCAGCTTTTATTCTTTTAATCTTTCTTTTTCACACATCGGCCTATGTCGAAATCGGGTGCGACTCATGGACTTGTCCGCTCGGCCAAGTTTACCCCATCTGTTTTGCCGACCCGACATAGCACACGACATACACAACATTAGCCCTACATGAAATCGACGTCAGCTCGTGGCTCTGACCACCTAGCCAAAGTGATTCCACCTGCCTACCGACCCATGCAAGCGCATGACAACAAATAGGTCAGGCCTACAATGAAACTAGCTACGGCTCGTGGGCTTGATCATCCGACCAAGGTGGTTCCACCCGCCTACTAGCCCATCTCAGCGCACTAACAACATGCACACACATATAAGCTGGCTTTAGTATGAATATTTTTCATAAATCATGAATCATATGGAGGTAAGATCTCGCAGGAAGCAAATAGTAGGACCCAAAGAATCCCACTCACTAAGTGTTCAAATCAATCAGCATATACATGCACTCAGTCTAAGCATGCCATCACATTCCCAAGCTTTCACTCCCAAAAGTCTCTAGTCTGCTAACTGATTTTGTTCATATAATTTTTAGTCATTCATACTTCATGCAAAACCATAATCGATATTTTCTATCTTCATTCTATATGATTTTCATAAATTCATACATATCTTTATCACACACTCAAATGCAATGCATATGCTCTTTTAAAAGGAAAACAAAAACCAAATCAGAAACATTTCACCTGATTATTTTATTTCATTCTTATCATTGATTGACCCAGTTTTTCTTCAACTTCATAGTCTATCATTCTTCATCAGCATCAGCCTCAGTGTCATCAGCATCCTCCAGAATCATCATCATAATCATCATCATAATCATCATCAATCATCATCAATCATCATCATAAATCATCGTCCATAATCATAAACCATCTTCATTCATCATCATTATCATCATATCATAAATCATCATCCATAATCATAAACCATCTTCATTCATCATCATTATCATCATTAATCACTAATCATCCATCAATCATCAATCATCATTCAACATCATCCATCATCATAATTCATTAATCATAATTTTCATTGTCAACTATCATCATCATCATCATCATCATTCATCAACATTCAATAGCTCTTGATCATTCTCATGCGTTTTCATTATGATTCTTCTTCAATCATCATTCAAGGTTTGCAAATATATCTTGAAAACTTAGATTTCTAGCTCTCTTATTCTTCTTCAAACTCTTAGAAGCCTTTGAAGTTGTCTTTATATTCCCCTCAATTTTCTTGATAATATCATCAAGCAACTCTTTTTCCGCTTTGTTAACTCGTTTATCAGATTGTGTATCTTCTTGACTTTTTTCTTTACTCTTTTCTCGTTCAATTTGTTTATCAAAGTCTACTTGGGATTGTAATTTCGCAACTTTCTCTTGATCGAATAGATTCTCATTAGTTAAAATTTTTGGATCAGATGACACATATACATCTTGGTCTTTCTTTGATCTCTCTTGCATTTCCCTATCAAATTCTCTTTTATGATCAATTTCCATTTGTTCTCTCAATATCTGTTCAATATTATGTTTTTCAACCTTTATCTGTATACTTTTGGGTTCTTCAGTTTGCTTCTCTTGACTCTCAATAGATAGCAAGCTCTTTTGTTCATCTGATCTATTATCTTCATGTATTTTTGGTCTCCACATCTTTTGAATTGGCTCTGATATAGTCTTGGTCTCTTCAAAATATTCTTTCATCCCACCTTTTCCTACATTCAAATGAAAAGGTGTTTGCTCTTGATATTTACAAATTTTTCCTTCATGCTCACTTACAAGTCTATGTCTGCATGCACTCTCATAGGCTAGACAATGCCAAAACATATGCCCAAACAGATCGCACCAAAAACATCTTATAGGTCTCTTCTCAACCCAACTTGATTTCCTAGGTATTGCTCTAGGCGTGAATCTTCTAAGACCTAATGACTCCTTTTGTGCAGATATTCCTTGGACCTTTACCTCATGTTCTTGGTCACATTTCAATACTTGTAGATCATTAACTTGATTACTCAACAAGTCAACCTTTTTTTTCAATTCTGAAATCTCAGAATCCATTTCCTTCTTTACATCTTTAATACTTATGCTCATTATTTGAATAGTATCTGATATTGCATTTATTGTTTGCATTAAGGTCATCACAATACTAAACTTTGATTCTATAGATTCATTCGTGTTAAATTCTATTTCCTTAATTCGCTCTTCACATAAACATTCTTTCTCTTTAAAGTGCGTGGAATCAATGCAAATAATTAAAGTAACTTAAAATGCTGGTACCTGGAGTCTCTGTCTGATGCCGAGGTTCCTATCTGTGTTCTTAAGGAGTGGGTGATGCAAAATGCTTGGATTACAGTAGATGATGTTGAGCTTGAGGGGGAGTGCTGAGATATCAAGATCAACAAGTGATGATCTAAGATGACATGTATCACTTTTTCATTTATTTCACATGTATAGTGGTCATGCTAGTATATGTCAAGGATACTTCATTAAGCTTTACTAGATTTATCTACCAAGAGTGATGACAAATTTGTTTCTTGCGAGCTCACTAATTCACAGACATTAGGTTTCTCCTTATGTATTTTTCTATATATAATTCACTAGATGTATTGTTGTATTAGGTCATTCTTTTATATTCCTTTTATGTAATAGAAGAAGAAGAAGAAGAAGTAGAAGAAGAAGTAGAAGAAGAAGAAGAAGAAGAAGAAGAAGAAGAAGAAGAAGAAGAAGAAGAAGAAGAAGGAGGAGGAGGAGGAGGAGGAGGAGGAGGAGGAGAAGGAGAAGGATAAGAAGAAGAAGAAGAAGAAGAAGAAGAAGAAGAAGAAGAAGAAGAAGAAGAAGAAGAAGAAGAAGAAGAAGAAGAAGAAGAAGAAGATCATTCTTCCTTGCCTCAATCTCTATGTGCTCCTCTTGAGTGTGAGAGAGAGTGAGTGAGCTCTCTTCCTTATCTTCTTTCTCTTGACAATATCAGGTTGTTGCCACTTGAGCTTGAAAAGAGAACCTACCTTAATCATCTCTAACGTGCCAAAAACATTTGATGAAGAGAATAAAACATATGTATGTGTGTAAAATAAAACTCTCTCATGTAAAAGTTGAGAAAGAGGGACTTATGAAAAGTCTAGTGACCCAACATCTACATGCAATGCTTGGAAAGTACATGTAATACTATGAAACGATTGCTTCTCCACCAAAAAAACATACAAATACATTAGAATAGGAACCAATTAGAACTATATAGTAATACTTAGAATTGATAGTATATCTCATTTTGTTTGAGTTTTCCAATTTCATGTTTGAGATTGTAAAAACATGTTGTACAATGGCAACAATCCCACTGCTTTTGAGATTTTTGAAGCCTAATAACTTTCCCTTCTAATGAAGATCCAAGTTTCCATGATGTCTAACATGATTAGAGCGAATACCATAGGGTTGCATGTACACCCATGCACCTTTGCAGAACTCATGTTCTAACAAATGTCCTTCGACAACCTTCATATTCTGACATTTTAATGTGATAACTTCATTTTCACCTGAACATACAGGAATCTTGTTCCCTCTTCCCCCTTCATCCTACTAGTTTATATGCGATAAATTGTGTCCACCACCCTTCTCCAATCGGTGTATCACTAATCACTCATTAATTTTCACCTGAACATACGGGAATCTTGTCCCCTATTCTCCCTTCATCCTACTAGTTTATAGGCGATAAATTGTGTCCACCACCCTCCTCCAATTGGTGTATCACTTAATCCAAAATGCCCATTTGAGGTTCATTTTTTTCCCTAATGGATCAATAAAATATCCTTACATGTAGTTATAGTTATAGCTTTACTGGATGGGCCCATTTTACCCAGCTAAATTAGTGGATGTAGAGTAAAAATCTATAGTAAACCTCTTATTGAACCATTGCTTGACCATTTACTACAAGCCTAAAATTGAAAATATGAAGAAGAGTGAATACATGAAGAAACACAATAGGAGACCTTATAATGCATTACAAAATGATAAGAATGGATGCAAATGGTGGATGAAAGATCAACATGATATAATCAAGAAGTCTCTATGGCAAAGTAATAAGGACAAGTGGAGTGAAAAGGAAGTTTTTTGTATAGGGTACAATTTTGAGATTAGGCATTGGAAAAAAGGATTGTTTTTTGAGCAATTCTTAAAAAAGAATTTGAAACTTTCCTAGCATCATAAGAGCCTCACTAATGGAAAAGCTAGCTTTAACATTTTCCCTTGTGGAACTTTACATCATTGTCATTGGGGGAAACCATATCAGATTCTGCAAAGAAAAAACACTTCCAATTCACTTATGTAACTCTAGGATGATGCATTTGTTGGAGGAGATGGTGGACACCTTTAAGAGATGAGATGGTGCTGCAAATTCTTGCTTCAAGCCAACCACAATTGAGTTGAGGACTACAAAGTAGACCTCTTGAGCTTTCTACGAAGCACAAATAATCACCCAATGACTTTGGAAGATGATCCTCAAATCATTGGATAAAAATAGATAACTTGGAGTTTCATTGTGAGCCAAAAACTTTCTATTTTGGCCACTACACCTATTAAAAAATGATTAGTACTCCTTCCCAAGTAATACTTGGACAAAATCCTTTTGGGAATATCCAACTAACTAAGATAGCTAAGCTTCACAAGTTATTTCACTTCAAATGATCAACTACGCTCAGAGAATAATGCTTAGCAAAACTGAGATGCATCCCGACATTTTAGGGAGTTAACAGTATGCAGACCAAAGAGCAATGTTTTGATCATATCTCAAGAGTGGAAAAGGCAATTGACATGAAACTTTGTAGCATACAAATAGACTATCTAATGAATCTATACCGACTTCAATCACTGCAAATGATCACGTACATGCTGAGAAATCAATCAGAGAGGCTCACTAATTTGAGTAGTATATGACACAGTAGAAGAGATGAAACATGCTATAATGTGAGCTCAATATGCCACACAAATTCCTCTGAAATCGCTACCATATCTCCCTCATTTCCATGCGACTAGGTAGTCCTCTTTTATAGCCTTTTGGTTGAGCCAAGATTCAAGTTTGAATTCAAATCTTTACCTAAAAATGTTCCAGATTTTTAGGGCTTGATTTGCTATAAATCCTCACAAAATAATTCCTGGAAAGATTCTCCTAAGAACTTGTAATTGGAAGTGATTCCACCTATGCACTTTTACAAGGAGTAAAAATCAATCTTTTACAAGAGATCATTCATGTGCTAATACATGAATGTACATATGAACTTTAGGATAAGTGATCAAGCATTTAGGCTTGGAGTAATTGCACGAACAACTCCCCCTCAAGCCTAATATGCTTGGGCTTCAATTCTCTTTAATCTCCTACAATCTAATAATCATCTTGAACCTGTTCAATTTAGTTCCATCCAAAGATTTAGTTAGCATATCTGCACATTGCAAGTTTGTTGATACATAGGACAATTGTATGTCCTTGCTGAGTAGCTTCTCTCACATAATGATAATGCACTTCAATGTGCTTAGTACTTGCATGATGTACATGATTAGCAACCAAATGTACTGAGCTAGTATTATCTTCAAAGATCATTGGATTGTATGTATGTAGTCCCAAGTCTAAGTAGAGTAGCTTTAACCACATTGCCTCTTGTTTTGCATTTGCTAGGCCCCTATATTCAACTTTAGTTAATGACAATGCCACAATTGGTTGTTTCTTTGATGTTCATAAAATCAACTTAGACCTTGCAAAAGATAAGTAGCCAGAGGTGCTCCTCCTATCATCTTGTGAGCCAACCCAATCTGCATTAGAGTATAGTTTGATATCCAAGTCAGATGTAAATAAATAAAATAGCCCTTCATTTATGGTACCCTTTAAGTACTTTGAGATCCTTTTGGCAGCTTCCATGTGAGGTTTTCTTGGTGTATGCATGAATTGACTCAATATACTCACCCCATATCATATATCCACTCTTGTTAGGGTTGCATAATTGAGACTCCCAAAAAGCCTTTGATAACCTGTAATGTCTTCAAGTAGCTCTCCTTCATGAGCACTGAGTTTGTGATTCAATTCCATGGGTGTGCCTGCAACTTTTGCATTTTCCATTTTGAACTTGACTAGTATATCATGGATGTACTTTCTCTGAGTAATGAAAACACTAGAATCTGTATAAACAATCTCCAAACCAAGAAAATATGTAAGCAATCCAAGATCATTGATCTTGAACTCCTCCTTCATCTCGATTTTAATCTTCTTGATGCTATTGGCATCATTTCCTGTAATGATAAGGTCATCCACATAAACACATATATAAATAAAATTTGAATTAGTCTTCTTAATGAACAATGAAGAATTTGCCTTGCTTACAACAAAACCTTGGTCTTGCAAGTATGTGAACATCCTATGGCTCCAAGCTCTAGGAGCTTGCTTTAAACCATACAGTGCCTTCCTTAATTTACATACATAATTAGGTTTCTGTTTGTCTTCATATCCTAGTGACTGAGCCAAGTAGAGAGATCCACCCATTAAAGAATGCATTTTTAACATCAAATTGGTACAAGTTCAAATTCTTTGAAGCACCAATACTTACTAAAATTTGATAGTTGGCATCTTGGCTATAGGTGAGAAGGTCTCCTCATAATCCACTGCATGGTTTTGAGCAAACACCTTTGCTACTAGCCTTGCTCTATACCTGTTTATTGTGCCATCTTACTTCTTCGGCTACTTGCTAGTAGGCTGAGAGCATAGTTCATTATACTCAACATGTGCAGAGACTAAATTAGCAAGTCTATGCCCTTGGATCAATTTCCTACTCATCTGTTTTGATCCATTGATTAGTGGATCATGTTACAAAGCACATAGGTGATTATTTGTGATCATCAGGAAGCTAAAGAGGCCCACTACACTCTCCACCACTTGTTCTTGGCTAGTGTGAAGTAGGTTGTTGCAACACCACTTCATCTCTAAAGATTATTCACCATCTCCTCCAACACATATCTCCAATTCAAATAGGGTTTGGTCCTTATAACTGAAGAGAGCAATATTTCTTGTATCTTCAACTTCAAAGCTAAAAATTCAACCATTTTCTCACCTTTCGCAATCCTCTTGAAGCCTTGTTGAGGGTCCTCCACATATGCTCCATGCCTTGTGAATCTAACCTATAAACCCTTCTCAACAATCTGTCCAACACTGATTAGGTTCTTAGTTATTGTTGGCACATACAATACCTTTCTTAGAAGATTCATGTTACCATCAGATGCTTTAACATTTCCAATCTTCTTTACTGAGTGCCTAGTGTCATCACCTATGTGAACTTCATGCTTTCCTTTGGGTTCTTCAAGGTCAGACAATAATGCTACATTGCTTGCTACATGATTGGAGCAACAAGAATGAATATAAAGTAGGTACTCATCATCTTTACCTTGCTTGGATGTCATATTCATGAGTAAATGATCATCTGTATAGTTGTTGTTGTCTCTTCTTCCTCTGAAGCCTCCTAATTAGCACTCTTGGTCTAAGGGGAAGATGCATATGAAAGCCTTTATTTTGCTCAAACCCCTCGCAATTGGTCCACTTGGATTACTTAGAGCCCGTAATTATCTCAAAATGGATTCTTCCTATGTCTATGCACTAGTTCATATGCTTCCCGGCAAACGCACCAAAATGTTTAATTCTAAGTCCAAGGAAAAGTGCCTATACACAATGATATTTTACCCAACTCTCCTTACTAGGTCAATTTTGGTTTTCCCTAAGTCCACAATTTCACTCCAAAGTTTTGATGGAGGAGGCGAGAAAACGCATGCACGATTGGATATCCACCTCCAGTGGTCACTTCCTGTAACCTCCCTTTCTTCACTCAACCCCCTCCTTTCACGTCGGGTTCACGTATGTGGTCGGGTTCACACGCGCTTAGGGGTGCACACAGAGTGGCAAGAAAGTGACAAAGGAGGGAGGTGTTAAGTGAAGGTTGCACGTGGGATAATAATAAAAGGAATCCTTGCCATGACAATGATGGTCAACAATGTTGTGAACATAAAATTCCTACTTCATCACCATGGACAACATTGGTAATTAGCAGCTTATTCAATCACGAAAATCAAAGTGAATTTTGAGACCAGACAATCAATAAAGCCCAACATTTTTTCACGAGCCAAAAATCCATTGCAATGAAAGAAAAATCTCAACCAAGAGTAATAGCAGTTAGGAAAAATGGTCAGCATGCATGTGAACCACTCATTAGAGCTACTTCCAATGGTTTCCTAAACCTTAAGGGCATTGCATTAGTGAACAATAAAGCTCCTGGGCCATCAGCAGATAAACTAGTGCAACATCAGAATGGGTGAATGTACGAATATATCAGCCAAGCCAAGATGTCATCCACTTTGAATATTGAACAGATTCTAGCGCTACAAAATATAGGGGGTATCTCATACTAGTGAAACATCCCAAAGAAAACAAGGAGGGCCTATATTCTTGAATTAATCCAAGCTTCAAGAACAACGCATTGAGCAAGTTGAGCAGATGCTAGGCTCCACCATGATTAATAAGCATACGGGACAAAGCATCACAGGCAAATGACATTCATCAAGGGTATATGGTCAGAGTATTGTGCAAATTATCACGGAAATCTTAATCTGAGGCAAATCGTAACAATAATTTAGATACGACTTACAAAGCTAAGCCCTTCTTTGGGATGTTCGGCAAGGTCTCTGTGCTACAGAGTCTAAGTCACCCTCTTCTTTCTTCCAAATTATCATCGGGGTTACTTGCTCCAAAGCTTAACGGCTCCTCCCCTGATGGCAACCCCCCTGTCGACCATAGCTACGAACTCCCCAAAGAACATGAAGAGGAAAGCTCTCCCCTATTCTCGGCACCTGTACCAGGAGAGGTTGAAGAATACACCAAAGCCTTTGAAATTTTCGAGAACAAACGCCTCTGCCTTCCTTGATCGCATACAAACCATCACAAGAAAATGAGCTGCCTTCCTAGAAACGTCCTCTCATAATTTGATCGTTGGGGTTTTCTCAAAACCGACAATAGGAACAGGTGGCACAAGTCTGCGAAGGATACCACACAGGAAGCCTCCTTGACCAATAACCTCTACTTCCACAGCCCCCTCCTCTTCTTTTTCAGTGATAGGAGAGAAGAGACGAGCAGCACAAGAACACCAAAAAACCTTCAGTATTCCGCAGGTGAAGAGAACCCCCCTCGTTGCTAGCGTGCACCCAAAAACAGAGGACTCCCCCCCTTCTCCGATAGCTCTCCAAGTCAAAAAACGTGCTATCCCTTCCTTCTCAATAGCCGTTCGCCAAGGAACTGCCCTCGCTCTTTTTCGGCTGGCTCCCACAGTACCCTGCGATGAAAGTTCATCAATCCCCCAATTATGGTCGAAGGATGGCCTTATCCTGAGTGTCCCCTCCCAAAAAATGGTCGCCACCTCTCCTTTTTGATAAGATGAAGTGGGGAGAGATAGAGTGTTTTAAAAAAAACTTCCCCTCTTGAAATTGCATGAAAATTAGCCGTGGTCCATCAATGCCTATGGACTCATCAACAAACTTTGCCACAAGCTTCCAACAGATCAAACGGGTCAATTTCTCCATTTCTTTCCAGATTTCTACGTCCTCATCCTCTGTCCAATACACCGGTGTAGCAGACCACACCAAATATCCCCCAGGCCTCATGTCCGTAGGAGGGGCTCTACACACTCCAAATACTTCTCATCAATCGTCAATTCCACTCTTCAAATACCTGAAGTCAAACGTATTTTCCTGCCAAATAGAACCACATTAGTGCATCAACACCAACCATTTTGTGAGCTAACATACTCCCGTCTTCTTATTTGCGAAGTCGTCCTCGACGAGCCACTACATGCTGCAATAAAATCCAAACAACCATGAACATGTCAATTTACAATTGGTTCGCATACCTTTGCATCGAGCCATCATCCCAATTGGACCTGCACTCATTGAAGCTATTAGTGCTAAAAAAAATCACTCATGAATACATACAAATCAGTCACTTCCAAAATGATCCCAGAGCATGCACATATATGCAATTCCCCTTCAACCATGCATCAATTTGCTCATGCATTCCATTATGAAATTAGTCTCAACCAAAATATCACATTCATACCTTTTTATGTTTTACACATGCAACTATCATTACGAACAAACAGAAATGGAAATACCAAAATAAACAACAATAACTGAAATGAATTCAAGAGGAGATGGAACATACCCAAAATGCATACTCCTGTTATTGACCTACTATTCGCTATGTACAATTATTCCATGACTAGACGTTCCTGAAGAATCCCCATCGTCGTCCTACAGAAACCATCGAGACCCGAGTACCAGTCAGGACCTACATAAAACCCTAGAGTGTCCCACACACTAGAAAACCCTCGGATAGAGCACACAAGTTATAAAGCAAGACCGTTGCATTACCTCGCTAAGGTCTCATCCATAAGTACATATAGAGTCTCCGTGCCTTCAAGAATGTTGATTCAAAGTGAGCTGATCTGTCGCAAGCCACATATACCAATCACACAAGCAAATAACGTTCCCTTCCAGGCGATCTTCGCCCTCTACTCTCTCTCTCTCCCCCTCAGGAGTGGGGAATAACTTCATGTGTAAATTTTTATTTATTTTCACACGTTGGCCTACATTGACATTGGATGTGATTCGTGGACCTGACCACCCAATCAGGTTGATTCCACCCATCTACCAATGCAACGCAGCGCACAACACACAAACACACAATGATAACACATAACATATATCAGCTAGCCCATAACGATGCTGGATGCGGCTCATGGTTGTGACAGCCTGGCCACAATGGTTCCACTTACCTACCAACCCGTTATGGCGCGTAGCTAAGACATAAACATATACATCCCAAGCCTATGGCGAAACTAGCTGCGGCTCGTGGTCCTAACCACCCGGCTAAGATAAATCCACCCACCTACTAGCCCACCATAGCGCATCGGTACGATCACAACAACACAAATTTTTTCTTTTCTTTTTTTTTTTTTTCATAGTGAATTAATTTACCCAAGTCCTGAGAATTAGGGAGAGGAAGAAAGGAATTTTCCCACTTACCCACACATGCATGCAAACATATACACTCTAGCCTTTGACAGATCAGCCACCTCTTCACTCCATTCTCTCAATCACAGATACTACATATGTATTCATTGAGTTGACTTTTCACTTGGTAACTACAGCCGGCTATGCCTTAGTCCCGCGTATACCTATCCTTAGATGTTCTAGAATGTGAGTCTCCGGGATGTCTCATGTAGCCTCACATCGTACTCGCATCCCGACAACTTCCCTAGGGCGAGTCAGGCTTAACTTCAGGAGCTCCGTCATCACTTCCTATCGTTAACACATCTGCCCAAGCCCAAGTGATATCGTTTTCCTTGTTAGGCATTTCCCTAGAAGGATCGAAATAGTAATATCGATCTCCCGCCCATCCTACATGTCGAGCCAGGTATTCCTCAAAACATTCAATGTAAAATGCAACGCCCAAACCCTGGTTTATAAAGCATACCAGCCAATGCGCTTCCTCTACATCATATTCCGTCTCAAAGTCGTCGACATCTATGTCCATGTGGGCGAATGTTTGGTCCGAGAAATATATCCTTAGCTCGTACAAATAGAGTTGCGTTATTTGGTCTGCCATTTTGTTACTTAGCTCCTAACAGTCTCTGCATAACACAAAAAAATATTAGAAGTCCAAAATTCTTGAGCTAGCAAGGAAGAATATTTATGACACACAAAAATCATAACTAACATATGCGCATATAATATATATATATAACTATACATGTATGTACAAGGATTCTACTACGTCCTTCCGTTGGATCTCATCTGGCTTCTCTCGTCTTAATATCACTTGAAATATGGTTTCACTCGAAGCGCGTTAACCTTCACGGGAGCATATTCTTCTCCTAAATCTTGAATTTGCATGGAGCCATTGGAATTGAGTTCCACCACCTTAAACGGTACTGCCCATCTTGTCTGTAACTTCCCCGGGAATTTATAATATTTACTATCATAGACTAGTACTAAATCCCCTTCCTGAATCGCATAGGTCTTGAGATTCTTATCATGCCTCTCTTTACGTCTCTTCTGAATAGCTTCCAAACTTTGCTGTGCGATGAGTCTCTTTTCTTCCAGCTTGACCAGTTGTATGTACCTTTCCTTCAATGATTCTTCCTCGCCCAACCTAGCCTCGATGGCCACTCTTAAGGTCGAAACTTCTTTTTCGATGGGAAAGATGGCTTCCTCGCCATATACTAGAGAGAACGGAGTGCTCTTAGTCGTCACTCGGTAGGATGTTCTATACGCCCACAAAGCTTCCAAAAGTCTCTCATCCCAGTCTCTCCTATGCACAGCTACTGTCTTTGTCAGAATCTGTTCAAGAACTTTGTTGGTGACCTCCACTTGTCCATTTGCCCTCGGGTAATATGGAGTGCTTTTTCTATGTTTGATATTATATAATTCCATTAATTCTTCGATCAGTTCGTTGACAAAATGGGTTCCTCTATCACTTACTATCTCCAACGAGCATCCGAATCGGGTGATGATCTGTTCATACAAAAATTTAGCAACATCAACAGCTCGGTCAGTCTTCAGAGCTTTGGCTTCTACCCACTTGGTAACATAGTCAGTGCAGACCAGAATATACCTATTGGATCTACGTCTTGAGGGAGGATCAATAGGCCCCACAAAATCAATTCCCCATTTTTCAAAAGGCTTGAGAGCAAGCACTAGCGTAAGAGGAGCAGCATGTGCTAATGTGGGTTTGCCCATTCTTTGGCATTTGTCGCATTTCTTACAGTATGTGTGAGAGTCTTTGAACAGCGTTGGCCACCAATACCCGGCCAATAAGATCTTTCTTGCCGTCAATTCACCAGCAAAATGCCCACCGCAGGGTTCATCATGTAAAGCCCTCAACACTAGAGGTACTTCTTCTTCCTCAAGACACCTCCGATAAATGCCCTCATGGACAAAATATCGATAGAGTTGCCCCCCAATGATGCTATGGTGCTTCGCCAATGCTAACAGTTTTTGCTTCTCTCTCTTGCTTGCTCCTGGCGGGTATTTAGTGGTGCACAAGAAATTCACCAAGTCGGCATACCAAGGTACTTTAGCATCAACCTGGAATAGATGTCCATCAGGAGCATCGTCGGGCACACCAGAGATTGGCTCCTCATTAACAATTCGAGATAAATGGTCAGCCAATATGTGCACTTTGCCTGGTCTGGTTACCATTGTGAACTGAAATTCTTGGAGAAGTAGCATCCACCTCATCAGTCGCCCTGACAGCTCGGGTTTATTAACGATATACTTAAGGGCTTCATGATCCACATAAAACGTGAAATTCTTTCCCATCAAGTAATGCCGATACTTGTTCACCGCAAAGATCATCGAGAGGCATTCCTTCTCTGTAGTCGTGTAGTTCCTCTCAGTGCTATTCAAGTTGCGACTTGCGTAATAAATAGGGTGGTCCAACTTCTTTTCATCGGCTTGGCATAGTACTGCTCCAACCGCAGTATGAGAAGCGTCGGTATGCACATGGAATTCTTTCGTCCAATCGGGTGCTACCAAGATTGGTGCATTTATCAATCTCTCCTTGATCGAGTCGAATGCAACTTGACACTCTTCAGTCCATTGGTATTGTTGGTCTTTCCTCAAAAGATTCGTCAGTGGTGCCGCTATTGATGCAAAATTTAATATAAAACGTCGATAATAATTCGCATGGCCCAAGAATCCTCTGAGTTGCCGCAAGTTTTGAGGAGGTGGAAGTTGTCCAATTTTTTCTACTTTATCCTCGTCAACCGCGACCCCTTTTTCGGAAATAACATGTCCCAAAAGCAATCCTCTTCGTACTCCAAATGTACACTTTTCAAGATTTAATGCGATGCCTTTTTCGATGCTTCTTCTTAAAATAGCTTCCATCCTCTCCATCATGTTTTCATCATTGCCCCTGATCACAAAGTCATCGAGAAATATCTCCATCCAATCCTGCAAATAGTCTTGATATGCAGCTATCATTGCCCTCTGGAATGTGGCCGGTGCATTGCATAATCCAAATGGCATCACACGATATGCATACGTACCCCATTCTGTGGTGAAAGTAGTTTTTGATTGATCCTCTTCATGGATTTGGATCTGGTTGTATCCACTGAAACCATCCAAAAATGAGTACAATTTATGGCCAGCCACTCTGTCCAAGATTTGATCAGTAAAGGGCAAGGGGAAATGATCCTTCTTCGTGCGCTCGTTCAACTTTCGATAATCTATGCAAATACGGATTTTCTTATTTTTCTTCGGAACAACTACAATTGGTGATACCCATTCGCTGGATGCGATGGGATATATGAATCCTGCTTCCAATAATTTGGTCAATTCCAGCTTGATCAATTCCGAGTAGACTGGATTTGTCCGCCTAAGTCGTTGACATTTTGGTTGAGTACCTTCTTCCAAGTCTATATAATGTTGGCAGATTCGGGGATCAATTCCTCTCAGATCACTGTATGACCATGCAAAGGCCTTGCTGAAATTTTTGAGTGCCATTTTAATGCAATCTCGTACTCCACCCGGTAGCTCTGACCCCACACCCAAGAACTTTCCTGGAAAAACTTCCCATTTTTCCAACTGAGCTTCTCGCGAATATTCTTTATTCCTTGATGACACTATGATTGGAAAGTGTTCCCCGATCACGCGTGCATGGTTGGCCAATAAATCATTGTTTTGTTCTGTTTCGATTGAACCTAATTTCTTTAATTCAGCTTTTGCAATGGCTTCCTGCACTTTAGTTTTACTTTCCGCTTCTCTGTCTGATTGTCGATTTCTCCTTAGAAGCTCTTCTTCTAGCATTCTAACCCTTTCTCTCAACTGTTGCACTTCCATTGCCGGAGCTAACTCCAGCTTCAACTCATCTTTTGAAGTTCCCTTCTCCAGGGATTGGGTAGCTTTATTTTCCTTTGCGTCTATACTCAACATGTAGCAATCAAATTCACTTGTATGTGTCAACCATCCTAGCAACTCCTGATCGGAATCGTCGTTATAGAGCAATGGATTTTGATATTCTCCCATCTTCATGTCTTGATTCTTAAAGAGCTGCAAGTTGAACCCGTCTTGAAGCAGATTCTTGTAGGTGTCCGTGTTCAAAGAAAACCTAGCTCGTGCAATCTCTTGCCTTGCTTTCTCCTTTTCTTTCTTTTCCATCTCATCGACTATTATTGTCTTCTTCTTGTTGCTTGAGGGTGGGGATACTTGTATTTGAATCCGATCAGACTTTGGCCCTATTGAAATAAATCCTGTGCGCCAGTCATGCACACACTCGGCTTGCACCAGCCATGGCCGTCCAAGTAGGATCGAGAAAGTAGCCTCTGAGGTCCTCGGTCTTACTATCAGATAATCAACTTTAAACTCTAGACCGCCCACAACTGTGCTTACATTCTTCAGAAGGCGTGCAGGCTTCACTTGTGTTTGATCTGCCATTCTCAAGGACATCGGAGTTTCTTCCATGTGGTTGAGGCCCAAAGCTTTCATCATGAACTCAGTCATAAGGTTGACTGCGGCTCCACTATCTAACTAAGCACCAGGGACTGCATACCCTTTAATCTCGACTCTCACAGCTGGAGCGTTCGAATCAATTTGCGTCGTAATGCTTTGAATGATCCCTTGGACATCTTTATCTTGTCTCTTTTTATCTCGAGCTTTCCTCGGCTTCTTAATATATTCATTGTAGAACTATTTCCTATAAGCAGGTGAACATTTTAGCAATGTGCCAATGTCTAGCGTGACTTCCGTGTCAGCCAACAATTTTACGATATCCACTTCCTCCAAACCCTGTCTTTCCTTCCTACACCTCAGAGCTCTTAATCTTTCAGGGAACGGTGCTATGCCTGACACAAACTCCTTGGTCACTGGTGGAAGGATCTCAATCTCTTCCCCATCCTCAAGCTCTTGCTGCTCAACAAATCCTCCAACTTGGTTTTCTACCTCTCCCTGTTCGGTTATCTTCTCCTGGCTAGCTTTTTCGCGTTCGCCTTCTGGATGCTTCTTTGAATACTCTTGAGTCCTTGTGACTACTGCCACAGTTGGCTCTTTATGTGGTTTCTTGGCCTCGTAAGCATCCACAAAGTGCATTGGCGAGCTAGAGCCTTCTTGAGGGTTCGGTGTCTTGAACACTACTCCGATTGTAGGGACGTGCTCTTGAGCTCTCGTTGTGGAATGCATATGAGTGTCAACATAATTCGAGGACCCTACTGGTCCTTTTTCCTTGCCGGCGGCAGCTCTTTGTTTAGGACAATCTTCATCAAAGTGGCCCTCTCCACTACAGTACCTACATAGTGGGGTATAATCAATTGGTTTCTTTTCGTTTGGACATCTAGATTGAGTATGGCCAAAGCCATGGCCTCTCCAGCACTGGATTGGGCCATCTCTCGTTTGATCACGCGCGGCTCCTCTTGGATAGTCTCCTCCTTGACCCTGAGCACCATATCCATAAGTAGGTCTGTTTTCCCAACGAGATGTAGGTGGGACACTTTGAGCGGGCAATCCCGTGTAAGGTCTTTCTCTTGTATCTCCGGATTTCATGGTCCTCTCTTCATAGGCTCTCTTGTTATAACATCGGTCCTCTGTGTGATTTGTTCTTCCACAAAAAGTGCAACGCATTCTAGGTGGTGATCTATCTGTGAATACTCTCGAGACTGTAGGGCATTCTGAAGCCAAATGGCCGTAACCATGGCACTTTCCACACCATGTGTTTGATCGAAACACTTGATTGGGGTTTGTAGTCACCTATGGTTTTACTGTATATGTTTCCTCGGTCATTGTGGTAGCTTTTATAGCTTGTGTGACCAACTCCAATATTCGTTCTTCAGTTAGCGCAGGCTTTACCTCGCCTGGCGTGCTAGTGGCAGCTACAAAAGCTGGGGTCGTCAATGCGGGACTTCCTTGGCCCGGATCTTTCATTGGTATGTTTCCTAGGCCTCCCATTGGCTCGTATAAGAGTTCCATCTTCCTTTGTTGGCATAATTGTACTTCCTCCCAAAGCCTTGCTTGTTCCTTAGCATCCATTAAAGTTGCAGGTCTTGTCAGGCTGATATGCTGCTGTGCCGTAGGATCTCTCAATCCCGAAATGAATCTTCGTTTCAATGTCTCATTGTTTGGGGCATTCGCGCCCATCTTTCTTACCAACGTTTCCATTCTCTGAATGTAGTTATCGATGCTTTCATTGACTCCCTGTCGCAAGTAATCCATCTGTTGGGCCAATCTATCTTGGAAGCCTTGTTGTCGAAACTTTGCCAAGAAGGCTTCCTTGAGCATCTGATAAGTTCCACGCTCTTGTGGTGTCAAATTCCCATACCAATTGGCTGCCTCATCTCGGAGAATAGCCGGAAAAATTCTCAACCTTTGACCCTGGTCAACTACCTCATTGGCCTCACAAGTAACCTCAAACAGCTGGATAAAACTATCTGGATCTTCGTCCCAAGCACCTGAAAACTTGGTGAAGTCCCCCAAGTGAACCGAAATCCGCTGAGCCATTTCGAATAGAGGTGTGATGTCAATATCACTTCGATCCCAGAAATTTAGCACACGTGGCCTCAGGATCCCTCCTTCAAACTTCCGCACTTGATTCGCGACTCTCCTACGGGAGTACACGTTTTTGGCTGATTTCTTCGAGCCAATCGAGGTCCACTCTCCTAGCGGTTCCCACCTTCTCCTTTCTCTTTCAAGGGCTCTTCTCTGAGCACGTTCCTCTCTTTGCGTTTGTGTTGCTCTTGACGATGAGCTCCCCTTGCTCATGTACTAGATCTTGGGGTTCGCAAGCTCGGCCAACGTGTGGCGCTAGGCGAACCTATGGCACTCTCTTATAGAGACGTGTCAAGCTAGTTCCCGGCAAACGCACCAAAATGATTAGCACTCTTGGTCTAAGGGGAAGATGCATATGAAAGCCTTTATTTTGCTCAAACCCCTCGCAATTGGTCCACTTGGATTACTTAGAGCGCGTAATTATCTCAAAATGGATTCTTCCTATGTCTATGCACTAGTTCATATGCTTCCCGGCAAACGCACCAAAATGTAAAATTCTAAGTCCAAGGAAAAGTGCCTATACACAATGATATTTTACCCAACTCTCCTTACTAGGTCAATTTTGGTTTTCCCTAAGTCCAGAATTTCACTCCAAAGTTTTGATGGAGGAGGCGAGAAAACGCATGCACGATTGGATATCCACCTCCAGTGGTCACTTCCTGTAACCTCCCTTTCTTCACTCAACCCCCTCCTTTCACGTCGGGTTCACGTATGTGGTCGGGTTCACACGCGCTTAGGGGTGCACACAGAGTGGCAAGAAAGTGACAAAAGAGGGAGGTGTTAAGTGAAGGTTGCACGTGGGATAATACTAAAAGGAATCCTTGCCATGACAATGATGGTCAACAATGTTGTGAACATAAAATTCCTACTTCATCACCATGGACAACATTGGTAATTAGCAGCTTATTCAATCACGAAAATCAAAGTGAATTTTGAGACCAGACAATCAATAAAGCCCAACATTTTTTCACGAGCCAAAAATCCATTGCAATGAAAGAAAAATCTCAACCAAGAGTAACAGCAGTTAGGAAAAATGGTCAGCATGCATGTGAACCACTCATTAGAGCTACTTCCAATGGTTTCCTAAACCTTAAGGGCATTGCATTAGTGAACAATAAAGCTCCTGGGCCATCAGCAGATAAACTAGTGCAACATCAGAATGGGTGAATGTACGAATATATCAGCCAAGCCAAGATGTCATCCACTTTGAATATTGAACAGATTCTAGCGCTACAAAATATAGGGGGTATCTCATACTAGTGAAACATCCCAAAGAAAACAAGGAGGGCCTATATTCTTGCATTAATCCAAGCTTCAAGAACAACGCATTGAGCAAGCTGAGCAGATGCTAGGCTCCACCATGATTAATAAGCATACGGGACAAAGCATCACAGGCAAATGACATTCATCAAGGGTATATGGTTAGAGTAATGTGCAAATTATCACGAAAATCTTAATCTGAGGCAAATCTTAACAATAATTTAGATACGACTTACAAAGCTAAGCCCTTCTTTGGGATGTTCGGCAAGGTCTCTGTGCTACAGAGTCTAAGTCACCCTCTTCTTTCTTCTAGATTATCATCGGGGTTACTTGCTCCAAAGCTTAACGGCTCCTCCCCTGATGGGCAACCCCCCTGTCGACCATAGCTACGAACTCCCCAAAGAACATGAAGAGGAAAGCTCTCCCCTATTCTCGGCACCTGTACCAGGAGAGGTTGAAGAATACACCAGAGCCTTTGAAATTTTCGAGAACAAACGCTTTCTGCCTTCCTTGATCGCATACAAACCATCACAAGAAAATGAGCTGCCTTCCTAGAAACTTCCTCTCATAATTTGATCATTGGGGTTTTCTCAAAACCGACAATAGGAACAGGTGGCACAAGTCTGCGAAGGATACCACACAGGAAGCCTCCTTGACCAATAGTCTCTACTTCCACAGCCCCCTCCTCTTCTTTTTCAGTGATAGGAGAGAAGAGACGAGCAGCACAAGAACACCAAAAAACCTTCAGTATTCCACAGGTGAAGAGAACCCCCCTCGTTGCTAGCGTGCACCCAAAAACAGAGGACTCCCCCCCTTCTCCGATAGCTCTCCAAGTCAAAAAACGTGCTCTCCCTTCCTTCTCAACAGCCGTTCGCCAAGGAACTGCCCTCGCTCTTTTTCTGCATAGCTCCCACAGTACCCTGCTATGAAAGTTCATCAATCCCCCAATTATGGTCGAAGGATGGCCTTATCCTGAGTGTCCCCTCCCAAAAAATGGTCGCCACCTCTCCTTTTTGATAAGATGAAGTGGGGAGAGATAGAGTGTTTTAAAAAAAACTTCCCCTCTTGAAATTGCACGAAAATTAGCCGTGGTCCATCAATGCCTATGGACTCATCAACAAACTTTGCCACAAGCTTCCAACAGATCGAACGGGTCAATTTCTCCATTTCTTTACAGATTTCTACGTCCTCATCCTCTGTCCAATACACCGGTGTAGCAGACCACACCAAATATCCCCCAGGCCTCATGTCCGTAGGAGGGGCTCTACACACTCCAAATACTTCTCATCAATCATCAATTCCACTCTTCAAATACTTGAAGTCAAACATATTTTCCTGCCAAATAGAACCACATTAGTGCATCAACACCAACCATTTTGTGAGCTAACACCTCCTTGATAGTTGTTGTTGTAGCCTTATTTGTAATTGTGGTGGTAGTTGTTTCCTCCATTATTGAACCTACCTCTTGATTGTCCATAGCTTTCTCTTGGGAAGCCTCTTTCTCTCTGATTCTTTGTGTTCCGGAAGCATTCATCTGTGGTATGATTGGTCATGCCACAAATGTTGCAAGGTGAAGAATTGTATGGTCTCCCCCTACCTTGATTTCCTCCTCTGCCCCTTCCTCTAGTACCTCTTCCTCTACGTATGAAATTCACTTGAGAGGTACTTGCATCTTCTTCATTCTTCTTAGCTTTACCTTTATCTTTACTCTTATTTTTATCTATGTAAAGGGTAGAAGATTGATTACCTCTAGAAGTATCTCCATTCGTGTTGAGCTTTTTCTCATGTGTGAAGAGTTATCCCATCAATGTATTGAGTTGAGGTATCTACATGTCCATATATAGGTCCATTGTTGTGGTAAATGACTCCCATTTTTCATCAGCCTTGATGCCATTTATGATTTGCCTCACTATCTGCTCCTCATCTATTTCTTCTCCAATACTCCCAAGTTAATGAGCTACATCCTTTACCTTGGTCACATAGTCTGCTACACTTTGCTTTGGTTGCTTCTTCATGTTGGTGCAAGTACCAAGCCTACACACTTGGCTATATACAGCAAGACCTTATGTGCAAGTGATTGAAGACCCATTGCTATGGATTCTTTACCTTTTACCATTTGTAAAAGTCAAAATGACTTGGAGGAATATTTGTAACTACCACTAAACTCCTGGAGTTTGTTAGATGAAAAGATACAACTTCATTTGGAGAGAATATCTCCTAGATTAGGGGATCACTTTTAGTGAGAGCCAAAGTTGAATTCAAATTCAAATTTTTAATAGAAAATCTATAAAAGATGAAGGAAGAAACTCGCGGTTAGAGATCACCAGAATCTCGAGTTTTTGATTGATTACATTGCAAGAGAGTGAGGCTCACATCATAGCTTACACCTCTGTCTATCATTGGGCATTGATTATCATGCCAATGATCATTTTTTACATCCAATTGGTACATGTTCCAATTCTTTGATGCAGCCACACATACCAATACCCTTATGGTTGGCATTTTGGCTACAGGTGAGAAGGTTTCTTCATAATCAACTCCTTGGGTATGTGCAAAACCCTTAGCCACAAGTCTAGCCTTGTACCTGTTGGAGATAGACATCTGCGGAAGCACGCAAAAAGCACAAGGAAGAAGAAGAAGCTTGGAGCACAACACACAAGAATGAATGTATTACTAGAGAATGTACAAAGATAAGTAGCCCATTAGGGCAATAGGCGTATATACAAGCCGGGGGAAAAAAACCTCCTAAAGAGGGAAAAAAGTGCCCCGGCGGTCCTAGAGTGTTCACACACATCACTACCTAAATATATCAACAAATCCCCCCTGGGAGTGATGCGGTGAACAAGGAGCTGGCACTCATGTATAAGGAAGTTCCAAGCTATGTGGAAATCACTCCACAAAAGGAAGTAAGCCCAAAGCTTTGCGGAAAGCTTCAAACTTCTCCCTAGGCAGAGCCTTCGTGAAAAGGTCTGCAATGTTCTCCTGCGTGGGCACATATGCCAAGTTGATCTCCCCAGCAGAGAACCTCTCCCTGACATAGTGATAATGCACCTCAATGTGCTTAGTGCGAGCATGGAACACAGGGTTCCTTGCAACTGCCAATGCGCTCTGACTGTCAATGAAGATGGTGGTGGCAGAAGATTGGCCAACACCCAAATCAGCCATAAGGCGTCTGAGCCACACACACTCAACAGTCGCTGTGAAAGCTGCCCTATACTCAGCCTCACAACTGGAAGTGGCCGCAGTAGGCTGCTTCTTGCTCAACCAAGATATACATGAGCTACCAAGCATGAAGCAAAAACCACTGGTGGACACACGAGTGTCATAGCAACCAGCCCAATCTGAGCCAGAAAAAGCATGCAAATCTAGCGGTAGTGATCCCCCCTTGGGATAAAACAGCCCAAGTAGCCGAGTACCACTCAAGTAGCGAAAGATGCGCTTAACCGCTTTCCAATGCGTGACTCCTGGGCAATGCATAAACCTGCTCATCTGTGAGACAGCAAACTGAATATCTGGCCGAGTAATGCATAAGTAAATCAAGCATCCAACAACCTGCTGATAGAGAACAGCATCAAATGCATCTCTAGCATCATGAAGACTCAATCGTAAACCCGTCTCCATAGGAGTGGCAATAGGCTTACAGTCTTCAAGGCCAAAAGGCTGCAATAATGTGTCAATATATTTCGTTTGACACAAAGCCATTCCACCATCGACATGCATAAACTGAATGCCCAAATAGTGATGCAAATGCCCCAAATCAGACATCTCAAATGAGGCATGCAAATCAGCCTTAAAATCATCAATATGTGTCTCAATAGGACCATTGAGCAGCATGTCATCAACATAGACAACAATGATCAGAAGCACATCATTAGCACGCTTAACATATAAGGTGCTTTTAGTTGGACTATTCTCAAAACCATGTGCAATCAGATAGGCATGTATCTTCTCATACCAAGCACGTGGTGCTTGCTTTAAACCATATAATGCCTTCTTTAACCTGCAAACTTGGTTTTCATGCCCTTTCTGCACAAAGCCACAGGGCTGAAAAACATACACTTCTTCATGCAAGTCACCATTCAGAAATGCTGTTTTAATGTCCAACTGATGTACATTCCAACCATGATGGGCTGCAAGTGCACAAATGTTGCGAACAGTAGTCATACGGCACAAATGTTGCGAACAGTAGTCATACAGTAGTCATAAGGTCTCATCAAAATCAATGCCTCTTTCCTGTGCATAACCCTTTGCAACAAGCCTAGCCTTATACCTGTCAACTGTACCATCAGGTTTACGCTTCAGCTTGTATACCCACTTAGTGCCAATGGCCTTCTTGCCAGGAGGCAAGTCACATAAAGACCATGTACCATTCTTCATTATAGCATCATATTCAGATTGCATAGCAGCCATCCAATTTTCTGAATTTTGTGCTTCATCAAAAGAAACAGGCTCATTCTCATCACAGAGACTAGATGCAGCCATAGCATAGCAATCTGATGCAAAGGAGGCACTATGAGAGCCTGAACGAGTACGATATAACAAAGGTGCATCTAATTTGCTGTCACGCAAAGTCTGCACCAGCCATTTTGGCATAGTTTTTGCCTGCTCAATATCAGCTCTCTCATCAACAAGTGTATCATGTAAATCTGCATCAGAAATGGAATGATCTGCATCATCATATGAAACCTGCAAAGGTTGAGAAGTTGCCTCATTAGGACCAGCACTAGCCTGTCCACCTGTAAAAAGAGGCATCAAAGTATCATACATGTCTTTGGAGCTAACAGATGTCTCCTTAGTACATGAAAGCAATGGCTGAATAGCATCTTCCACAAAGACAACATCACGGCTAACCAGAATGTGTTTAGTCTGTGGATGATACAGACGATAGCCTTTACTTTCAGAACTGTACCCAACAAAAATACATTTTACTGCCTTATCATCCAATTTTCTGCGATGTTGTTCAGGCACTAATGCATATGCCAAACAACCAAAAACACGCAGATGAGCAACAGATGGCTTGCGGTCATGCCAAGCCTCATATGGAGTGATAGACTGCAACGCTTTAGTGGGACACCTGTTCAGTACATATGCTGCACACATGACATCCTCAAGCCAGAAACTATGTGGTAAAGCCTGACTTTTGACCATGCACCTCGCCATCTCCATGAGTGACCTGTTCTTTCGTTCAGCAACTCCATTCTATTGAGGTGTATACGGCACTGTACACTGGTGTTTTATCCCACGTTCAGCCATAAATGCATTAAAATCTGAAGACATATATTCCCCCCCTCGATCAGAACGGAGGGTGCCCATTTTACATGCTGACAGATTTTTAGCCAAAACCAAAAACTGTTTGAAGCACATGAACACTTCGGACTTAGCTTTGAGTGGATATACCCATGCATGCCTGGAAAAATCATCAATGAAAGTCATGAAGTAAAGGTAATTTCCAAAAGTGGGTGTCTGCATAGGACCAGAGACATCACTATGTACAAGCTGCAATTTCTGCGTAGCCCAAACTGAACCATCTTTTGGAAAGGAAGAACGCTTCATTTTGCCCAAAATACAGCCTTCACAAACATGTTTTCCAGGTGCCTCAAGTTTGGGCAAAGAGGACACCATTTCAGATTTCTGCAGGCATAACAAACTAGCAAAATTCAGATGACCAAATCGTGCATGCCAAAGCTTTGCATCTGACATAGCCTGAGAATCATGAACTGCACATGCCGAATCATTCACATATCTTTCATAGTCTATGAGCTTATACAGCCCACGACATAAAATGCCAGAAGCAATAATCACATCGCCATTTGAGAGATCATGGACTGTACACCTGTCGTCAACGAATTTCACAACCAAGCCAATCTTGGCTAATGCAGAAACTAATAACAGGTTCTTTTTGATCCCTGGCACAAATAAAGCATCTAACAAAGTGAAAGAACTACCATCAGCAGTAGTCAGAATGATCTTACCAACTCCCATAACAGGATAAGAGGAGTTATTGGCGCATGTGACAGTATTCCCTGTAGGGGCAGGCGCATTTGTAAATGGTTGGATCTCAGAGGAGGTGTACATGTCTTAACCTCCTGGCTATGAGGAGCCAAGCAAGGTAACACATGTGTGTAAACTGAACAAATCTCTTTATGGATTGAAGCAGGCACCTAGGGCATGGAACCATAGTTTTGACTACATACCTTTAGAATCAAGGATTCATGATGAGTAAAGCAGATACTTTTCTCTTTGTTAAGAGAAGTAATTCAAAGGTGATATATCTATGTGTGTATGTGGATGATATCATACTTACAAGTAATGATGCTAATGGAATCAAGAAGATTAAGAATCAAATGATGTAGGAATTCAAAATTGTTGGTGCAATTCCCAAGCCTACACATTTGGCTTGTAGTTCATACACATAAGAAGATGCATAGGAACCAATGCTAATGGTTAATTACCATTTACTCTTTTGTAAAAGTCATATTTGACTTGGAATTTTTTGTAACCACCTACCCAAGGAAGTCGTGGACTTCATTAGTTGTAAAAGCATCAATCAATTAAGAGAATATCTCCTAGGATGTAGGAGCATGATTATAGAGAGCCAAAAGTTTGAATTCAAATTCAAACTTTGAACTCAACTGTTATAAAAGTGATCATCAAAAAGTCGCGGGCAGAAGAGTCACTTTCCAAGCTTCTCATTATCATTTCTGGGTGTGTGTGAGGCCTACACTCTAGCCCATACCTATCTACACCATTAGGCAATGATCATCATGCCAATGGTATTGTACAACATTGTTCATTAATACATGTATCTACATTGTCTATTTCTGAGTTCTCTGTCATAGTCCCTGAAAGTCTGTCAACTTTTGGAGATCATATCTCACTCATTTCTTGACCAAATTCAAATATCTACAGCTTGTTGGAACCAGCTCAAAGTACTCTAAATGCTATCAAAAGTTGAAGGCTTTCTATTTAGCCATTTCAGAGAAACGTCCGTCGAGGTGATCACTCGTCAAAGTCTGCAATAGTCCTTAAATATCGGTGGTAAAGGTTTACTTGCTAAATTGATTTCTCTGAGTATAGTTAATCTTTTTAAGTCATTCTACTTGGAATAGTTAGCTTGCTAAGCTAAGTAGATACCCCTAAAAGTAATTTTTCCAATTCCTACTATGCTGGTCATACTGAGCAAAAGAAGCAGTAGGTGTCTTATAAAAAATAGAAGGTTTTTGAAGACTTGAAGTTCAAAGTTGTCTGTTTTGATTCTATCTTTTCATACATCATTTCCAAAGTACATAGGCCATTTTATGGTGTCATTGGAAAGCTAAGAAGGTCTACTTATCAACTCTGAAGCATCAAAGGGCTGGTACAAAGCAACATTTGACAATACCTACTCATTCTCTTGAAGTGTCCATCCATCATTCCCAACAGTGGTATCAGAGCAAGTTAAGGTAAAATGGGAGATGGGTTTCCTTCATTTATTGATAAATTGGACAGGAACAACTATCAGGCATGGTCTCTAAGGATGAGGACATACCTACAAGGAAGGAGTCTTTATGGATACATCTCAGGAGATGAGGAATTGCCCTCATTCAAAACCAGAGGACTACAACAAAGGAAGAACATGAAAAGCTCATTACATGGTGTGCCAAGGATGCATTAGCAAGGTCTTACTTACTCAACTCCATCTCTGATTTTCTTTTGCCACATATTAGAAACTATAAGACATCCCAAGAGACTTGGGAAACCTTCTCATGCTATTTCTCTTCCAACACAAGGGCTAGAAAAAACCAATTATGGATTGAATTTACCACATTAAGGAAGCAACCTAAGAAAGCTATTTCAGAGTTTGTGACTAAGATTAAAGATGTACCAGATCAGTTAGCAAGCATAGGAGAAAAGATTGAAGAAGAGCAGATAGTAAGGCAAGTGATCAATGGAATCAAAGCTGATGACAAATGGGAAAGCTTCACCACTACCATGGACTTATACATGGACATGCAAATTCCAGATCTTACAACTCTCATGGGACAATTGTTCACTCATGAAGCCAAGCTCAACAAGAATGGAGACACATCCAAAGGTAATAGCTCTTTTTCCCTATACACTAATAAACGTAAGTCTAAAGATAAAGGCAAGAACAAGAAAGAGAGGATGAAGGTACTACCTCCCAAGCCAACTATGCAGGGAGAGGTAGATCATCAAGAGGAAGGGGTAGAGGAGGTAAGCAAGGTAGGGGGGAGATCCTATAACCCCTCACCATGCAACATTTGTGGTTTATCAAATCATACTACAGATGAGTGTTTCAGGAATTACAAGAATCAGAGAGGAAGAGGATATCAAAGAGGTGGATACTCATAGTCAAGAGGAAGATTCAACCATCATCAAGGGTACAACAACAACTACAACAATAATTACAACAACAATTACAATGGCAACTACGAAGGAGGATTCAAATCCAGAAAAGGTTACAACAACTACACAGAAGAGCAAGATGATTCACTCTTTATCATGAACATGACCTCAAAACCAGGTACAAATGATGACCATCTCTTCTACATTGACTCAGGATGCTCAAATCATGTGGATGGCAATGTAGCTCTACTCTCTGACCTTGAAGAACCAAAAGGTAAGCATCAAGTACAAACATGTGATGACACCAAGCACTCGGTAGTTAAATTTGGAAATGTTAAGACTTGTGATGGAAATCATAACTTGTTGAGTATGGTACTATATGTACCAACCATTACAAAAAACTTGATAAGTGTTGGACACATTGTGGAAAAAGGTTTGCAGGTCAGATTCAACCAATTTGGAGCATTTGTGGATGATCCCAAGCATGGGTTCAAGAGAATTGTTAAAGGAGAAAAATCAGGTAGACTTTTTACATTTGAGCTAGAAGATACAAAGAATATTGCACTATAAAATTATAAAGATAAAAAACTTTCAGAGCTTGAGATTCGGCATAAAAGATTAGGGCATGTAGGAGAAAGAAGCTTGAAGCAAATATGCAGGGATCAATGTGTAATTGGAATACCCAATGTTTCCAAACAACACATGATATATAAATGTGGTGCTTGTCAGTTTGAGAAGTCACACAGGTCACCCTTCTCAAGGAAAGGCTACATGCATGAGGACTACCTAGAACTTGTCCATACAGATGAATGGGGACCAAGCAAAGACCCCTCAACTTTAGGATCAAGGTACTATGTATCTTTTATTGATGATTATAGCAGGTGGACTGTATTGTACTTTATGAAGCACAAAGATGAAGTGTTCAATTGTTTTAAAAAATATCTTGCACTTGTTGAGAATCAGACAGGAAGAAACCTAAAGAGGCTAAGGTCAGATGGAGGAGGTGAGTACTTCTCCAATGAGTTTGAAGCTTTCTTGCAGGACAAAGGAAGCAAGAGAGAGATCACCACAAGGTATACTCTTGAACAGAATGGGGTAGCTGAGAGAAGAAATAGGTTGATTGTTTAAACAACTAGGTCAATGTTAAATTAAAAGAAATTACCTAACTACCTATGGGCAGAGAGTGTATCTAGTGCCACTTACCTCATAAATAGGTTAACATCTAAGTCCCTTGATGGGATGACCCCTTATGAAGCATGGCATGGGAAGAGACCCTCACTTGATCATTGCAGGATATTTGGATGTGTAGCATATGTACACATTCCTTCTCAGATAAGAGGTAAGCTAGACCCTAAGGCTGAGAAGTGTATTTTTTTATTGGATATGTTCTAAATCAGAAAGGGTACAGGTTCTATAACCCTTCAAATAAAGGATTCTATGGTTAGTATAGATGTTTTCTTTGATGAAAATGATTCTTGGTATGAGAATGAATGCAGGAAGTGTAAACTACCCTATGACTTGGAGGAGGAGTTTCCAAGTCTTGCTAAGGAGGAACCTACTCAAAATGAAGACACCACTTCAGATCATGAAGATATTATCAATCTTGAAGAGTTCAAGGCATGGAAGTCCAAAGGCAAAGTCAATATGAAGAAACTTGAAGATATACCTGAATCTTCAAATCAATCAATCAGAAGATCACAAAGGGAGAGCAAGAAACCTATTAGATATGGGTATGATACCTCTCTTGTCACTAAACATTCTCTTTATCTTTCCAAATACTTGTCAATTGAAGAACCAAGATCATATGAAGAAGCAAAGACCAAGACAGAATGGAAAGTAGCTATGGATGAAGAGATTGAAGCCCTCAAAGAAAGTGACACATGGGAACTAGTACCAAAGAAAGAGTCCATGAAGGTAATTGGATCCAGATGGATCTATAAGCTCAAAAGGAATTTTGATGGGTCAATAAATAGGTATAAAGCTAGATTGGTGTCCAAGGGTTTTGCACAAACCCAAGGCATTGACTATGAAGAAACATTCTCACCTGTAGCCAAGATGCCAACCATCAGGGTGTTGGTGAGTGTGGCTGCATCTAAAAATTGGAACATGTATCAATTGGATGTAAAAAATGCCTTTTTGAATGGATGGATTTCAAAGGAGGTATATATGTCACAACCTTCTGGCTATGAGGATCCAAACAAGGTAACATATGTGTGCAAATTGAATAAAGCTCTTTATGGATTAAAGTAGGCACCTAGGACATGGAATCACAAGTTGACCACATATCTTCAAGACCAAGGTTTTGTCATGAGCAAGGCAGACACTTCTCTATTCATCAAGAGAAGTAATTCAGAGGTAATATACCTATGTGTATATGTTGATTGATATCATACTTACAAGTAATGATGCCAATGGAATCAGACAAATCAAGAACCAAATGATGAAGGAGTTCAAGGTCAATGATCTTAGTCTACTAAAGTATTTTCTTGGACTTGAGTTAGTCTATACTAACTCTGGAATCTATATTACTCAAAAAAATACATACAAGATATGTTGAAGAAGTTTCATTTGCAGGATGCCAAAGTTGCAAGTACTCCAATGGAGGTAAACCTAAAACTAAGTGCCCATGAAGGTGATGAACTTGATGATATTACAGGTTACCAAAGCATAGTAGGAAGCTTGAACTATGCTACCTTAACAAGGATAGATATTGCTTATGGAGTGTGCTAAGTCAGTTTATGCACAAGCCAAGGGTACCTCACTTAGAAGCTGCTAAAAGAATTCTTAAGTACCTAAAGGGTACTCAAAAACATGGTTTGTATTTCCCTTACACTTTAGACTTGGATATCAAGATTTATTCAGATGCAGATTATATAGGATGCAAGGATGATAGGAGGAGCACTTCAGGATACATTTCATTTGCAGGTGATAAACCAATATTGTGGTCTTCAAAGAAGCAACCTACTGTTGCTTTATCTTCTATAGAGGCAAAGTATAGAGGATTGGCAAATGCCACTCAAGAAGCCATATGGATCAAGTTATTGTATACAAAATTGGGTTTGTATACTACCTCACCATTGATATTTGGACACAATACAAGCTCACTTCACCTTGCAGCTAATCCTATTTATCATGCTAGGAACAAGCATATAGAGGTCCATTACCATTATGTGAGAGAGAAGCTATTAAGCAAGGGCATTCAATTAACATATGTATCAACCAACATGTAGTGTGCAGATTTGTTAACTAAAGCATTGGATGGAACCAAACTTTGTAGGTTCAAATCAATGATTGGATTGCAGGATATACATGAAGATTGAAGATGAAGACCAAGCCAAAATGTTTCGCTTGAGGGGGAGCTGTCGGTGCAATTGGCTTGTAGTTCATACACATAAGAAGATGCATAGGAACCAATGCTAGCGGTTAATTACCATTTACTCTTTTGTAAAAGTCATATTTGACTTGGAATTTTTTGTAACCACCTACCCAAGGAAGTCGTGGACTTCATTAGTTGTAAAAGCATCAATCAATTAAGAGAATATCTCCTAGGATGTAGGAGCATGATTATAGAGAGCCAAAAGTTTGAATTCAAATTCAAACTTTGAACTCAACTGTTATAAAAGTGATCATCAAAAAGTCGCGGGCAGAAGAGTCACTTTCTGAGCTTCTCATTATCATTTCTGAGTGTGTGTGAGGCCTACACTCTAGCCCACACCTATCTACACCATAAGACAATAATAATCATGCCAATGGTATTGTACAATATTGTTCATTAATACATATATCTACATTGTCTATATTTGAGTTCCCTGTCATAGTCCCTGAACGTCTGTCAAGGTTTGGAGAGCATAGCTCACTCATTTCTTCACCAAATTCAAAGATCTATAGCTTGTTGGAACCCCCTCAAAGTGCTCTACATTCTGTCAAAATTTGAATGATTTCTACTCAGCCATTTCAGAGAAAAGTCTGTCAAGGTGATCACTGGTCAAATTCTGCAACATTCCTTAAATATCGGGGGTAAAGGTTTACTTGCTAAATTGATTTCCCTGAGCATAGTTAATCTTTTTAAGTCATTATACTTGGAATAGTTAGCTTGCTAAGCTAATTAGATACCCCTAAAAGGAATGTTTCCAATTCCTACTATGTTGGTCATACTAGGCAAAAGAAGCAACAGGTGTATTGTCAAAAATAGAAGGTTTTTGAAGACTTGAAGTTCAAAGTTGTCTGTTTTGATTCTATCTTTTCATACATCATTTTCAAAGTACATAGGCCATTTTATGGTGTCATTGGAAAGCTACAAAGGTCTACTTATCAACTCTGAAGCATCAAAGGGCTGGTACAAAGCAAGATTTGGTAGTACCTACTCATTCTCTTGAAGTATCCATCCATCATTCCTAACAAAAGTCAGTGATCTAGGATCACTAAAGTATTTTCTTGGACTTGAGTTAGTCTATACTAACTCTGGAATTTATATTACTCAGAGAAAGTATGTACAAGACATGTTGAAGAAATTTCATTTGCAGGATACCAAGGTAGCAAGCACTCCAATGGAGGTAAACCAAAAGTTAAGTGCTCATGAAGGTGATGTACTTGAAAACATTGCAGGATACCAAAGCATAGTGGGAAGCTTGAACTATGCTACATTGACAAGGATTGATATTGCTTATGGAGTAGGTATATTAAGCGAATTCATGCACAAACTTAGGGCACCTCATTTGGAAGCTTCCTAGAGGAGTTTGAAGTACCTTAGGGGAACTCATAATCAAGGTTTATATTTTCCTTATACTTCAGATTTAAACATTAAGATATACTCAGATGCAGATTGGGCACGTTGCAAAGATGATAGGAGGAGTATCTCAGGATATCTATCTTTTGCAGGTGACAAACCTATATCATGGTCTTTTAAGAAGCAACCTCCTATTGCTGTATCTTCAAAAGAGGCAGAATATAGAGGATTGGCCAATGCTACTCAAGAGGCCATATGGTTTAGATTGCTATATACAGATTTGGGTTTGCATACTACATCTCGAATGATTTTTGGAGATGATACAAGTTCTTTACATCTTTCAACAAATCCTATTTATCATCCTATTTATGATTGCTCTATGTATAGTACATCATTTTAAGTGATTCCACTTGGAATCATTTGGTACAAAGCAGGGTTTACCAAATCATTTTCTGGAGTGTCCATCCATCTTTCCCAACACTTCAAGGTTGTGAACTCCATCCAAAGCTACTTCTTTTTGGCCCTTGTATTTGATGAGAAGTATGAAGATAGTACTTCTCGAGTCTCTTCAGAAGTCTTACAAATCTTAATATGAGGTAACAAAAAATCTGATATTGAATTGAGTATGTAAGACCTGGCTAGAGCATCCTTTGCACACCATCCAACTAGTCTCTCTTGCTCTTCTCTTGTAGATTAGTTTTTGCTTCTAAAGGTTGGCATTTCTTCATCTCCAGATATGCATCCATACAAGCTTCTTCCTTGGAGGTAAGCCCTCATCCTTAGGGACCAACATGGATAATTACCTTTGTCCAATTTGTCAATGAATGATGGAAATCCATCTCCCATTTTGCCTTGATGTTGCTTTGATACCACTTTTGGAGGAGATGGTGGATACCTTCCAGAGAGAGATGGTAAGTAGACCTCTTGAGGTTTCTAGGAAGCACAAATAATCACCCAAGTACTTCGGAAGATGATCCTCAAATCATTGGATAAAAACAAATAACTTGGAGTTTCATTATGAGCCAAAAACTTGCTATTTGGTCACTACACCCATTCAGAGAAATGAACAGTACTCCTTCCTTGGTAATTAGTTGGACAAACTACTTTTGGGAATATCTAATTAACTAAGATAGATAACCTTCACAAGTAATTTCACTTAAAATGATCAACTATGCTCAGAGAATAATGCTTAACAAAACTGAGATGCATCCTGACATTTTAGGGGGTTAAGAATCTAGAGAATAGAGAGCAATGTTGTGATCATATCGCACAAATGGCTGAGGCAATTGACATGAAACTTTGTAGAATACAAATAGACTATCTAGTGAATCTATATAAACGTAAATCACTACAAATGATCAAGTACACGCTGGAAAATCAATCAGAGAAGCTCACTATTGTGAGTAGTATATGACAAAGTAGAAGAGATGAAACATGGGAAGATTATATGTATTAATGCACATGAATTACATTGACATTAGCAATGAATGATTGCACAATGTTAGGGAAATAAAAGAGCTATAATGTGAGCTCAATATTCCACAAAAATTCCTTTGAAATATCTGCTATATCTCCCTAATTTCCACGCAACTGGTAGTCCTCTTATTTGCTATAAATCTGCACCAAATAATTTGTGGAAAGATTCTCTTAAGAACTCATTATTTGAAGTGATTCCACCTATGCACTTTTACAAGGAGTAAAATTCAATCGTTTACAAGAGATCATTCATGTGCTAATACATGAATGTACATATGAACTTTAGGATAAGTGATCAAGCATTTAGGCTTGGAGTAATTTCACCAACATCATTCTCTTATAGTATGTGAGAATAAGGATATACTAGACGATCTCATCCGTAGACAAGGATGTATTTATGATTATGTGATCATCCTAAATATACCCAAGGGCACCAATTTGTATGTCAAATTCGTGAGTGATTCCTCAACAGCTCCCCCTCAATCACTAATTTGACCTCTTCCGGTCTTTCATATATCTTTCTTTCTTTTATACCTGCCATTTCTTTGAATCTGCTTGTCTTTGTTCCATCCAAGCTTTTTGTCAAGATATCTGCTATCTGATCTTTCGTAGGAGTGTAGACTATTTCTATCTCCTTCTCCATTACCTTTTCCCTCAAGAAGTGATACTGAATTTCTATGTGATTTGTTCTTGCGTGAAACACCGGATTCACTGCAAGATATAGAGAGCTCATATTGTCTCCATGTATAATTGGTATACCTTGATCAATACCCATGCTTTTGAGCAAGGTTTGCATCCATATTACTTCTTTCGCGGTTTCTACCAGTCCTTTGTATTCAACTTCTGTTGACGATAAAGCTATTGTATGCTGTTTCTTTGAGCACCATCTTACTAGCTTATCCCCTAGGTATATCATATACCCATGTGTCGATCTTCTGTCATCTTGACTTCCTGCCCAGTCTGAGTCACTGAATGCTCTCAGCTTTATATCTGATGTAAATGGATAATATAATCCTTCCTTTATAGTTCCTTTTATATATCTAAGAACTCTTTGTCCTGCAACCCAATGTTGATCTGTCGGACAATGCATAAACTGTGAAAGAACTCCCACCGGATAGCTGAGATCCGATCTTGTTAGCGTAGCGTAAATTAAGCTTCCTACTAACGACTGATACTTCTTCATGTCTTTGAACTCTATACCATCATATTTACTGAGTTTATGATTTACTTCAAGCGGTGTTGAAGCTTCTCTGCAATTCTCCATATTAAACTTCTTCAGTAAGTTTAGGAGATACCCTTTTTGCGTAACATTTACACCATGATCTGTATATGTGATTTCCATACCTAGAAAGTATGATAACTTTCCCAGGTCATTGATTTTGAATTCCTTTTTGAGCAGTTTCTTCACCTCTGTGATTCCTGCATCTGAGGTACCTGTAATTATTATGTCGTCTACATAAATGCAAATGTAGATCATTCCTTCTTCTCTTCTTTTGATGAGTAGACTTGCATCTGCCTTCGAACTTTGGTATCCAAGTTCATTGAGATACTTCACAAGTCTGTAGTTCCAAGCTCTTGGAGCTTGCTTCAGTCCATAAAGTGCTTTTCTTAGTCTGCACACATGTTCTGGGTATCTGGAATTTACGAAACCTTCTAGTTGTTCCATGTAGACTTCGTCTGATATATATCCATTCAGGAATGCATTCTTTATATCTAGTTGACTTAGCTTCCATCCTTTTGATGCTGCTATAGCAATCACTGTCCTTATGGTTGACATCTTTGCCACCGGACTAAACGTCTCGTCATAGTCTATGCCATGCATCTGAGCATAGCCCTTGATAACCAGTCTCGCCTTATGTCTGGCTATCCTTCCATCTGCAAGTTTCTTAACTTTGAAAACCCATTTATTTCTGATTATTTTCTTACCATTTGGTTTAGGAACAAGCTCCCAAGTCTTGTTCTCTTCCAATGCGCTGAATTCTTCTTCCATTGCTTCTTGCCATTGCTTCTTGCGTTTAGCTTCATCATAGCTCTGAGTTTCATCATCATCTTTGACCATATATGCATAATCTTTCTGAGTTATATACGATGTATCATACGAGTACCTTTCCGGTTGTCTTCTTACTCTGTTTGACCTCCTTAGCTCATATTCTTCGTGTGCATCTGAATACACGCCTTCATCTTCGTTTCTCATACCTGATCCGGTTCTGGACATACTTGCCTGCATATAATCTTCATCTTTATTCACCTGTACGATTGATTTACCTTTCTCCTTTCTTTTTATCTCTTCTTCAAATTCTTCAGCTGTATGACTCTGATCTGCATACCAGCTTTTCTGTTCATCAAATGTTACATCTCTGGAAACAGTAAATTGTTTGGTTAGAGGACTCCATAACCTGTAACCCATATGTTTTTCATCATATCCGACGAACACATATTTCTCTGCTTTCGGTTCAAGCTTATGTCTCAGTTGAGACGGTATATAAGCATAAGCAACTGATCCAAACACTTTACAATGATCAAGTGTTGGCTTCTCTCCCCACCAGGCTTCATAAGGGGTCATTCCTTCTAACACTATACACGGTAATCTGTTTACCAAGTATGTAGCTGTATTTACGGCTTCAGCCCAAATATAATCTGGACAATTCTTTTCTTTCACCATAGCTCGTGCAAACTCGACTAGAGTTCGGTTCCTTCTTTCTGCTACACCGTTTTGTTGTGGTGTATACCTACAGGTTATATCTCTCTTGATACCTACATTCCAAAGGTAATCATTGAACTCTCGGGAGAAGTATTCTCCACCTCCATCAGACCTCAGTCTTTTAAGCTTTGGACCTGTGAGTCTTTCAGCATATGCATGAAAATGTCTGAAAGCTCCAAACACTTCTGATTTCTCTTTCAAAACATAAAGAGTTATCCATCTTGTTGCATCATCAATGAAAAGGACATAATACCTTGATCCGCTAATAGATCCTTCCTTTGTCGGTCCCCATACATCTGTATGTATGAGTTCTAGCACACCATTATGTTTGAATCCTTTCTTCTGGAAAGGTAACCTGTGGGCTTTTGCCATTTGACAAGCTTCACATTTATGAATCATATGTTGGTTCTGTACGTTCGGTAATCCCAGTACAGACTGATTCGCTATCATAGCTTTGATTCCTTTTTCATTGAAATGACCTAATCTCTTGTGCCAGAGATCAAGTTTTGTAATCACCTTTTCATCATATGTGAGCAACGCTTGGCCGATGTTCCCTTGTACTCTTAAGGTAAAGAGTCTTCCTTCTTTCTTACCAGAGACGATATGATTATATCCGTTCTCGGGATCTTCTACAAATACTCCTTTGTTTGTGAATCTGACCTGAAAACCTTTCTCAACTATCTGTCCCACACTAATCAATTTTTTTGGTATTGTTGGAACATACAAAACATTGGTTAGCAAATCTACTCCACTCTTACATTTCACCTTTCCAATTGAATGCACGCTATGTCTAGTATTGTCACCTGTTTGAACAGTGTGACTCGAACTTCCTTTTTCCAGTTCTGACATCAGTTCTATGTTTCCTGACAAGTGATTAGAACATCCAGAGTCAATGTAAAATACCTTTAGATCTTCGTTATCTGATGTGCTGATTGAGTTCATCATCAATGATGTATGATTGTCATTCTGTGTGTCATTTGCGTAGTTGTTGTAGGTGGTGTTGTAGGATTGGCCCTGTCCCCAACTTCTTGTTCCACCTCTACCGTAGCCTCCTCTTTGATTCTATCTACCCTTTTGGAGGTTACCTTGATATCTTCCGCTTCTACCTCTGTTATTACTGTTCTGATTTTGATTTGATCCCTGTTGGTTGTGCCAATAGTCATGCGCCAGATGATTACTTAGTCCACTAATCCAGTAAGCTTTCTTGTTGGTATTCTGACTACTTCTTCCTCTTCCAAAACCTCTTGCGTTGCCGGTGCCTTTACCTCTAGCATAATAAGCATGAGCGCTCGACTCTTCTTCATCTTTTGACTTACCTTTGTCTTTCTTCTTGTTCTTCATGTACATTGCAGAGCTTTGTCCTTTATCTCCATCTCCTTTCAGATCTTGCTCATACGTGGGCATCAAACCTAGTAACTGATTTAAATCTGGTACAAAGTGATTTAAAGAAAGTTCAGTTGAGAGTACGAAGGGTTTCCACCTTTCATCTCCTCTCAACCCTGTTAGCAGTTGCGCTATCAATCTGTGATTTTCGACATCTTCTTTTATGGATCCAAGACTATCTGCTAGATCGTTCATTTTAGTGACGTAGTCACTAATGCTTTGACTCGGCTTCTTTTTGAATGTTGTGAACTCGGACCATAAGCTAGCCTTTCTAGCTTTCGTAGTATTTTGGAAGTGGTCTTCCAATGCGCTCCATATGTCCTCCGCTTTTTCCAGACCTCTAATGTGTGGTAGTAGATGATCTGAAACAGTGTTGTAGATGTAGGCTCTTGCCGTTGCATCTTTCTTCTGCCACAGCTTCAAAGCTTCTAACTCTTCTTTTTCCGGTTGGCTATCATCTTCGAAGGTCGGCTTCTTTTCTTCTCCGGTCACATACACAATTAAGTCCTTACTCATAAGTAAGGCTTCCATACGCATTACCCACGCGGGATAATTATCTCTGTCCAGCTTATCAATTTGGACATGATTTGCCATGATCTTCTTGTTTGCTTTAGGTTGCCTTTGAGAGTCTTTTGGCTCTGATGCCACTCGTGGAACTAACCTGCTCTGATACCACTTGTTGGCGATTATCTTTCGCCCTGATATCGCTAATGATGGTCGTCACGGCAAAGGCTTGAACCTTGTCAGGCCTGCGAAAATTGCCACGCCGCCAAATAGAGAGCTAAGCTAGAGTGATATAGAACACTTCTATAATCAACAGTAGCTTAGCAGGATTACTGTCGCTTAACTATCTTAAACTGCGACTTGAATTCCACCAAAACTTCACCAAACTGTCACTGGGACGTCACCGAAACTTTGCCGGAATATCACTGGAATGAACTTTGATTCTGCTCGTGATTACTTCAAATGAATTATATGAAGTAAGGAAGTGATACGTGAACTTCCTTTACTGAATGGACTTCTTCTTGAAGTTTAAGGAAAACTTCACAGTTCTGAAGTGCCACTTTTCGGTTAGACTTTGTACTGTGTGTACACATTCATTCCACCGAAAACTGTGATCAGCTTAAAGTAGAGACATCTAGCTACAAGATGAGCTATCTCTCATACAAAGCTTCGAATTCTACTGCGAGATATACTTCGTTGTTCTACCGGAAAAACTTGCTTTTTGAAAAAGTATAACTAACCAAAAATGCATTTACTGAGATATCTTTGACCGAGACATTCATTTACTGAGAGAATACCGAGGGACACGTTTAGTAACGAACTGTAACTGTTAATGGTTAACGAACTTTCTACTGTAGCACGAAAAAACTCAGATTCTTCACATGCGAACATGCACGCAAACTTCCACATGAACATGTGTTTTCTATTAGAGAAGATGTGTACAAACAAGCTTGGCCTCTTCTTGCTCAAGCTGTAGAAACTCTCCTACACTGAGTAGTTTCTTATTACCATCTCTCTCAGATGAATACCTGACATTCCAGGTTTCTGTTATTCATCTGTACATACGCGATCTATGGCGTCTTCTGAGAACTTCTCACTCTCTCTTCACTCATACGCGATCTCTCATAATCCTCTTCTTCTCATCCTCACATCTCTACTTTTCTCTTCAATCCTTGGTGTATATATACACTTTTTCTTCTACGCTCTTCCCGCTCTCATTCTTTAATTCACGTTATGCGCGCATTATTGCGCCCACCGCGGTTTATTGCTCTGTTACTCGTACAATTCTTAATTCTGGTTAACGGACTGATTCCGCATGCTGTACAACTGACGCTTTTGATTTTCTGAAGATTCCGCTTCTTTTCTTTTCTTTTTATGTCTGTCTGTATGTCAAATTCGTGAGTGATTCCTCAACACTTATCACAGCTCCAACACTTAGTGATCACTTTACATGAGCTAAAACTCCAAGAAGATGGCCCGAAAGAAGTCGGGATACATGCTCCTTTTATAGTGAGAAGTGTGCCCCTAAAATCTAAGAACTACCTTTCCAAATCAGCCTCCTAACTTGGAGGACTTAGTTGAGATGACTTGGGGAGTGGTTGAGTGACTTTTCTTGATGGAATCTCATGGATTTTGGCTTCCTTTGATTGCTCCACATGTCCATAAAATATTCCCCATGAATTTGTAGCTTGAAGCTTGAATTTTAACACTCCCCCTCAAGCTTCAATTCTTCCTCCTCATCTAAGCTCCTTCATGTTGATGCATTGCTTGAATTTTGAAATCTTCATCCCATCCAAAGCCTTTGTAAACATGTCAAAAACTTGGTCCTTGGTACCAATATGATGTACTGAAACTTCCTTGGATATCACCTTTTCCCTTATGAAGTGATAATGCACTTCAATATGCTTGGTTCTAGCATGATAGACAGGATTCGATGCTAGATGAATGCTACTCATGTTGTCACAAAAAATTTGATATGTGTCAAACTGCAAATTAAGCTCCATAAATAACTTCTTAATCCACATTAGCTCACATGTGACTTGAGCCAAAGCTCTATACTCAGCCTCGGTGGAAGATAATGCCACCGTGGGTTGCTTCTTTGAAATCCATGAGATGATCTTGCTACCTAGCATGACTAGGTAACCACTTGTACTTCTTCTATCGTCCTTGGAACCGGCCCAATCTGCATCAGAATAAGCTTTGACCTGCCTATCATCATCAAATGAATAGAACAATCCTTCATTTATAGTGGCCTTGAGATATCGTAACATTCTTCTTGCAGCTTGCAAGTGTGTAGTCCTTGGACTATGCATAAATTGTGATAACACTCCAACTCCATATGCTATGTCAGGCCTAGTTATTGTGGCATAATTGAAAGAGCCTACAATAGATCTATACAAAGTTACATCCTCTAATGGCTCTCCATCAATGGAGCTTAGCTTTACATTAACTTCCATGGGATTTGAAATAGGCTTGCAATGTAGCATCCCAAACCTCTCAAGTAGGTCTAGAATATACTTCCTTTGTATGAGCATAATACCTTCTTCTTTGTATACAACTTCAATGCCAAGAAAATACCTAAGATCTCCAAGATCAGATATCCTAAACTCCTTTCCAAGCTTTGCCTTGATCTCCTCAATGCCCTTTGTATCATTACCTGTAATGATAAGATCATCTACATACACACACATGTAGACTACAAGTTCTCCTCTTTGTTTGATGAAGAGAGATGGATCTGCCTTGCATTGATTGTAACCACATTTGACCAAATAGTCCACCAATCTTTGGTTCCAAGCCCTTGGAGCTTGCTTTAGGCCATAAAGTGCCTTCCTCAACCTACAAAAATGATGTGGAAACTCTTTATGAACAAAACCTAGTGGTTGCTCCATGTATACCTCTTCTTCCAAGTCTCCATTGAGAAAGGCATTCTTGATATCCAATTGGAAAAGCTTCCATCCTTTGCTAGCAGCCATTGCAATGAGTGTCCTAATGGTGCTCATCTTTGCCACGGGGCTGAATGTCTCTTCAAAGTCCACTCCATAGGTTTGTGCAAAACCCTTGGCCACCAATCTTGCTTTGAACCTAGAAATAGATCCATCTGAATTCCTCTTTACTTTATACACCCACTTATTACCTATTACCTTCATGTTCTCCTTCTTGGGCACTAGAGTCCATGTTTGATTTTCCTCAAGTGCGTCGATCTCTTCTTGCATTGCCTCTTTCCATTCGGTGTACCTGCTTGCATCTTCATAGCAATCGGGCTCATGATCTTCTACTACTTTGTTCATATATGCATAATGTGTTGCCATGTATGAATTATAAGTAAACCTTTGAGTTGGATACTTAACTCTAGAAGACTTCCTTTCTTCACCTTTTGGAGGAATAAACCTCCTTTGCCTTGGGAACTTGATCTCTTTCTTTGACGTGGCTTCTTTTTCCATCATGTGTCCTTCATCATCTTCAACTTCATTACCTTCTTCATCCAAATCCACCAATGTTGCTTTGCCTTTGTTGATTGATTGTGCTTCATAGCTTGATGAAGATCTCCCCCTCCATGGTGAGTTCATGCTTGAACTATCTTCATTGATGGAACACCTTGGGCCACTTAGCTCTAGGTCGATTTGTTCTTCATCATGTCCATGCTTTTCTTCTTCATAGTCCTGCATACAATCATAATTCTTATACCAAGGGAGTAGCTCATCAAATGCTACATCCCTTGATATCCTCAAGTCCTTTGTGTTTGGGTTGAAGCACCTGTAACCTTTATGATCATTTGAATATCCTAGAAACACACACTTTTCTACCTTTGCTTGTAGCTTGTGCCTCAATTCACTTGGCACATGTACATAACAAGTACATCCAAATATCTTCGAGTGGGAAAGATCAGGTTTCTTACCATAATAGGCTTGATATGGTGTCAAGCCATGGATCCCTGAGGTAGGAGCCCTATTCATTAGATACACGGCGGTATTTGCTGCATCACTCCAAAACATGTTAGGTACATTCATCTCATTAAGCATTGCTCTAGCGATCTCGGCAATGTATCTATTCTTTCTCTCTGCTAATCCATTTTGTTGGGGTGTGTACCTGCATGTTACTTGCCTCTTGATGCCTTAATCCATTAAAAAATTAGAAAAATCATTGGAGAAATATTCTCCCCCTCCATCGGACCTTAGCTTCTTGATATATGTACCTGTTTCCTTCTCTACCATTGCCTTGAATGCTTTGAAACATGTAAACACATCTGATTTGTTTTTTATGAAATAAACCCAAACCATCCTTGTGCAATCATCTATAAAAGTGACAAAGTACTTGTTACCTCCAATGGATTGCTCTTTGGTTGCCCCCACACATCTGTATGTATCAACTCCAATGGATGTTGGCTTATGTAGCCACTCTTCTTGAATGGAAGTCTTGCTTGCTTCCCTAGTTGACAAGATTCACATAAATGCTTCATACCTTGTCCTTGGAAGTTGGGAAGACCTTCAACCAGCCTCTTGAATTGCATTTCCTTCATTCTTTGTATGTTGATGTGACCTATCCTCTTGTGCCACAAGTCCAACTCCGAAATCCTCTTGTTTCCATATGTGAAGTAGACATGTTGAGTGGAATGAGAATTTACCTCCAAAGTGAAGAGTCTCCCTTGCTTCTTTCCTCTTGCTATGACCTTGTAACCTTGCTTAGGGTTCTCCACAAAGCATCCACCTTTGTTGAACCTTACTTGATAGCCTCTTTCAACCATTTGCCCAAAGGACACCAAGTTCTTTGTGATGGTAGGTACATGCAAGACATCCTTGAGACATCTTCCTTCCTCCTTGTCATCCAAAGCTACATCTCCAACATGGGAGATCTCATGGGCTGTATCATCACCTTTTTCTACATGTCCTTTACCTTTGGGAACATGTAGGTTAGTAAACCAAGAAGCATTGCAACTCATATGGTTGCTACATCCACTATCAATATACCAAGTGTTATCTACTTTGCTTGAATTCCCATTCATGTGCATCATCAAGAGATTGTCATTTTCTAAACTTGTGGAAGCATAATTACCTTGGCCTTTGTATGAAGATCCTTGATTATAGCCCCTTTGGTTTCCTCCTTGGTAGCAATCTCTAGCATAGTGGCCAAACTTGCCACATATGTAACATCCTTCGCCATCTTGATTCCTGTTTTGTTGATGTCGTCCTCCTCTTCCTCTTGTTCTTCCTCTCCCTCTTTGTGATGAGGTGCCTTGGTCATGTCCTTGATTGTTTGAGTGGTCTTGCCTTCCTCCAAACCTTCCTTTGCCCCTTCCTTGTCCTCGTCTTCCTTTGCCCCTTTGATTACCTGCATAGAAAACTTGTGCATCTTGCTTTTAGTTGAGCTTTGACCTATGTTCATTTCTTCGGTGACCATGAGAGCAACCAATTGCTCAAAATCGGGAAGATTATCCCTTACATAAACTGAAGTGGTAAAGGGTTTCCACTTCTCATCATCTCTCAAACCATTGAGAGTATAAGCCACAAGATCGTCATCGTCTACGTGGCTTCCAATGGATCCCAATGCATCTGATAACTCCTTGACCTTAAGTATGTAGTCATTTATGCTACTCCCTGAGCTCTTCCTAATGTTGTTGAGCTCATTCTTGAGTTGGATCTTCCTTGCTTTGGTGCTTGTTGAATAAAGCCTTTCAAGTGTCTCCCATACCTTCATGCTTGAATCCAAGTCTTGGATATGGCCAATCATGCTATTGCTAATGTGTTGGGAAAGAATAAAGATAACCCTCTTGTCTCTTTCATTCCATTCCCTAAAGGCCCTTCTCTGGTCATTGGTGTTGAAGAATCACTCACGAATTTGACATACAGACAGGAAAAGAAAGATAAAGTATTCAGAAAATCAAAGCCTTAGTGAAGGGGCAAATTCACAACCGTTATGTACAGCGTAGAAACTTCCGGAATTAGAGTTTGTTAGAGTTCGTTACACCGGATCAAAACTGTATATAAAGAGAGACAAGAACAGAAAGAGTATGCGAGAAAGAGAGAGAGAGAGAGAGAGAGAGAGAGAGAGAGAGAGAGAGAGAGAGAGAGAGAGAGAGAGAGAGAGAGAGAGAGAGAGAGAGAGAGAGAGAGAGAGAGAGAGAGAGAGAGAGAGAGAGAGAGAGAGAGAGAGAGAGAGAGAGAGAGAGAGAGAGAGAGAGAGAGAGAGAGAGAGAGAGAGAGAGAGAGAGAGAGAGAGAGAGAGAGAGAGAGAGAGAGAGAGCATAAGTGTGCGTGAGAAGAGCGCGCAGAGCGAATGAAGCGCATATAGAAATCAAGAATAGGTTTAGAAGACGCCACAGATCGCGTATGTAAAGATGAATAACAGAAACCTGAAACGTCAGGTATTCATCTAAGAGAGATGGTAAGAAGAAACTACTCAGTGTATGAGAGTTTCTATAGCTTGAGCAAGAAGAGGCCAAGCTAGTTTTGTACACATCCTCTCTAATAGAAAACACATGTTCATGTGGAAGTTTGCACGCATTGTTCGTATGTAAAGAAATCTGAGTATTTTTCATGTTACGGTATAAAATCAGTTAACAGTTATAGTTCGTTCAGTAAACATGTTTTCCGGTACTCTCTCAATAAACGTATTTTTCGGTCAGTTACAGTTTTATCAGTAAACGTGTTTTTCGGTAGAACAACAAAGTTATCTCGCAGAGTAAATTAAAGTTTTGTATGAGAGATAGCATATCTTATAGCTAGACATCTCTACTATCAGCTCATCAAAGATTTTAGTGAAATGGATATGTACACATAGTACAAAGTTTGACCGGAAAGAGGCATTCTGAACTGGTGAATTTTTTTCTTAAACTTCAGAAAGAGTTCATTCAGTAAAGGAAGTTCACGCATCACTTCCTTACTTCTTGTATATTCACTTGAAATGATTACAAATAGAATTGCAGTTGATTCCCGTAAGATTCGAGTATAATTACGGTGACAGTCCGGTGACAGTCCGGTGAAGTTCCAGTTGAATTTCAGTGAATTCCAAACACAGTCTCATATGTTTGAGTGACAGAAACTTTGCTAAGCTACTGCTGATTATAGAGGTGTTCTAATATCACTCTAGCTTAGCTCATCTTTGTTGGCGCGGCAAAAATTCCGTAGGCTTGACAAGGTTCAGGCCTTTGTCGCATCATCAACAAGTGGTATCAAAGCTGGTTAACCACACAAGTGGTTTCAGAACGAGAAAGATTCTGAAGAGCAGAAAGATTCTCAAAGAGCAAACGTAAGTGTAGATACAAGAGAATTCGAAAAAACTTTCATAAAGAAAGGTGAAGCTGAAGAGATTGATAGCAAACGACATCAAGAAGTGTTCCGAAGTCATTCTCAAGGTAAAGATCTACAAAAGGTAAAATCCTTTTAACGTTATACTCACCAGAAGTAACAGAAACAAGAAGATCATGGTAGATCATGTCCAAATTGACAAATTGGACAGAGATAATTATCCCGCATGGGTAATGCGCATGGAAGCCTTACTTATGAGTAAGGACTTAATGATGTATGTGACCGGAGAAGAAAAGAAGCCAACCTTTGAAGACATTAGACAACCAAAGGAAGAAGAATTAGAAGCCTTGAAGTTGTGGCAGAAGAAAGATGCAACGGCAAGAGCTTACATTTATAATACCATTACAGATCATCTACTACCGCATATTAGAGGTCTGGAGAAAGCGGAGGACATATGGAGTGCGTTGGAAGATCATTTCCAAAATACTACAAAAGCTAGGAAGGCTAGCTTATGGTCCAAATTCACAACGTTCAAAAAGAAGTCGAATCAAAGCATTAGTGACTATGTTACTAAGATGAAGGATCTAGTAGATAGTCTTGGATCCATAAATGAAGATATCGAAGATCACAGGTTGATAGCACAAGTGCTCACAGGTTTGAGAGGAGATGAAAGGTGGAAACCTTTCGTACTCTCAACTGAACTTTCTTTAAATCATTTTGTACCAGATTTAAATCAGTTGCTTGGTTTGATGCTCACATATGAGCAAGACCTGAAAGGAGATGGAGATAAAGGACAAAAGTCTGCAATGTACATGAAGAACAAGAAGAAAGATAAAGGTAAGTCAAAAGATGAAGAAGAGTCGAGTTCTCAGGCTTATTATGCAAGAGGTAAAGGCACCGGTAGAGGAAGAGCAAGAGGTTTTGGAAGAGGAAGAGGTAGTCAGAATATCAACAAGAAGGCTTGCTGGATTTGTGGACTAAGTAATCATCTGGCTCATGATTGTTGGCACAATTCCCAAGGATCAAGTCAGAATCAAAATAACAATAACAAAGGCAGAAGCGGAAGATATCATAGTAATTTTCAAAGAGGTAGAGAGAATCAAAGAGGAGGCTATGGTAGAGGTGGAGCAAGAAGTTGGGGACAGAATCAATCCTACAACACCACCTACAATAACTACGCAAATGATACGCAGAATGAAAGTCATACATCATTGATGATGAACTCAATCGGTACATTAGATAACGAAGATCTAAAGGTATTTTACATTGATTTTGGATGTTCTAATCATTTATCAGGAAATATAGAACTGATGTCAGAATTGGGAAAAGGTAGTTCCAGTCATACTGTTCAAACAGGTGAAATTACGAGACAAAGTGTACACTCAATTGGAAAAGTGAAATGTAAGAGTGGAGCAGAGTTGCTAACCAATGTTTTATATGTCCGAGAGTTCAATGACTATCTTTGGAATGCAGGTATTAAGAGAGAAATAACCTGCAGGTATACACCACAACAAAATGGTGTAGCAGAAAGAAGGAACCAAACTCTAGTTGAGTTTGCACGAGCTATGCTCAAAGAAAAAGATTGTCCGAAGCTGTAAATACAGCTACATACTTGGTAAACAGATTACCGTGTACAACTTTAGATGGAATGACCCCTTATGAAGCTTGGTGGGGAAAGAAACCAACACTTGATCATTGCAAAGTGTTTGGATCAGTAGCTTATGCTTATGTACCATCACAACTCAGACATAAGCTTGAACCAAAAAGCAGAGAAATATGTGTTCGTCGGATATGATGAAAAGCAGATGGGTTACAGGTTATGGAGTCCTCTAACAAAACAATTTACTGTTTCCAGAGATGTTACATTTGATGAACAGAAAAGCTCGTATACAGATCAAAGTCATACAATGGAAGAATTTGAAGAAGAGGTAAGAAGAAAAGAGAAAGGGAAATCAATTATGCAGGTGAATAGAGATGAAGATCATATGCAGGCAAGTACGTCCAGGATCGGATCAGGTATGAGAAATGAAGATGAACAAGGATTTGATGAAGATGTGTATTTAGATACACATGAAGAGTTTGAACCAAGAAGGTCAAACAGGGTAAGGAAACAACCAACAAGGTATTCCTATGATACTTCATATATAACTCAGAAAAATTATGCATATATGGTCAAAGATGATGAAGAACCTCAGAACTATGATGAAGCTAAAGGCAAGAAGCACTGGGAAGAAGCAATGGAAGAAGAATTCAGCGCACTAGAGGAGAACAAGACATGGGAGCTTGTTCCGAAACCCAATGGTAAGAAAGTGATTGGAAATAAATGGGTTTTCAAAGTTAAGAAACTTGCAGATGGAAGGATAGCCAAATACAAAGCTAGACTGGTTGTCAAGGGCTATGCTCAGATGCATGGCATAGATTATGATGAGACATTTAGTCTGGTGGCAAGGATGTCAACCATAAGGACAGTGATTGCTATAGCAGCATCAAAAGAATGGAAGCTAAGTCAGCTGGATATCAAGAATGCATTTCTGAATGGATATATATCAGATGAAGTCTATATGGAACAACCTGAAGGGTTTGTAAGTTCCAGATACCCAAATTTTGTTTGTAGATTAAGAAAAGCACTTTATGGATTGAAGCAAGCTCCAAGAGCTTGGAATTACAAACTTGTGAAATATCTCAATGAACTTGGATACCAAAGTTCAAAGGCATATGCAAGTCTACTCATCAAGAGAATAGAAGAAGGTATGATCTACATTTGCATTTATGTAGATGACATTATAATCACACGTACCTCAAATGAAGGAATTAAAGAAGTAAAGAGATTACTTGAAAAGGATTCCAGATCAGTGATCTAGGAAAGTTATCATACTTTCTTGGAATGGAAATCACATACACAGATCATGGTGTATATGTTTCACAAGAAAGGTATCTCCTAAACTTATTGAAGAAGTTTAATATGGAGAATTGCAGAGAAGCTTCAACACCGCTTGAAGTAAATCATAAACTCAGTAAATATGATGGAGCAGAGTTTAAAGATATGAGAAAGTATCAGTCATTAGTGGGAAGTCTAATTTATGCTACACTAACAAGACCGGATCTTAGTTATGCAGTGGGAGTTCTCTCACAGTTCATGCATTGTCCGAAAGATCAACATTGGGTTGCAGGACAGAGAGTTCTTAGATATATCAAAAGAACTATAAAGGAAGGATTATATTATCCTTTTACGTCAGATATAAAGCTGAGAGCATTCGGTGACTCAGACTGGGCAGGAAGTCAAGATGACAGAAGATCAACACATGGGTATATGATATACCTAGGAGATAAGCTAGTAAGCTGGTGTTCGAAGAAACAACACACAGTGGCTTTATCGTCAACAGAAGCAGAATATAAAGGACTTGTAGAAGCAGCTAAAGAAGTGATATGGATGCAGACCTTGTTCAAAAGCATGGGTATTGATCAAGGTATACCTATCATACATGGAGATAATATGAGCTCGTTGTATCTTGCAGCAAATCCAGTATTTCATGCAAGAACAAAGCACATAGAGATTCAATATCATTTCCTGAGGGAAAAAGTAATGGAGAAGGAGATAGAAATAAAATACACTCCGACAAAAGATCAGATTGAAGATATTTAGTCAAATTAGTGATTGAGGGGGAGCTGTTGAAGAATCACTCACGAATTTGACATACAGACAGGAAAAGAAAGATAAAGTATTCAGAAAATCAAAGCCTTAGTGAAGGGACAAATTCACGACCGTTATGTATAGCGTAGAAAATTCCAGAATTAGAGTTTGTTAGAGTTCGTTACACCGGATCAAAACTGTATATAAATAGAGACAAGAACAGAAAAAGTATGCGAGTGAGAGAGAGAGAGAGAGAGAGAGAGAGAGAGAGAGAGAGAGAGAGAGAGAGAGAGAGAGAGAGAGAGAGAGAGAGAGAGAGAGAGAGAGAGAGAGAGAGAGAGAGAGAGAGAGAGAGAGAGAGAGAGAGAGAGAGAGAGCATAAGTGTGCATAAGAAGAGCGCGCAGAGCGAATGAAGCGCATATAGAAATCAAGAATAGGTTTAGAAGACGCCAGAGATCGTGTATGTAAAGATGAATAACAAAAACCTGAAACATCAGGTATTCATCTGAGAGAGATGGTAAGAAGAAACTACTCAGTGTAGGAGAGTTTCTATAGCTTGAGCAAGAAGAGGCCAAGCTACTTTTGTACACATCCTCTCTAATAGAAAACACATGTTCATGTGGAAGTTTGCGTGCATTGTTCGTATGTAAAGAAATCTGAGTATTTTTCATGTTACGGTATAAAGTCAGTTAATAGTTACAGTTCGTTCAGTAAACATGTTTTCCGGTACTCTCTCAGTAAACGTATTTTTCGGTCAGTTACAGTTTTATCAGTAAACGTGTTTTTCGGTAGAACAACAAAGTATATCTCGGAGAGTAAATTAAAGTTTTGTATGAAAGATAGCTTATCTTATAGCTAGACATCTCTACTATGAGTTCATCAAAGATTTCGGTGAAATGGATATGTACACACAATACAAACTTTGACCGAAAAGAGGCATTCTGAACTGATGAAGTTTTTTCTTAAACTTCAAAAAGAGTTCATTCAGTAAAGGAAGTTCACGCATCACTTCCTTACTTCTTGTATATTCACTTGAAGTGATTACAAATAGAATTGCAGTTGATTTCGGTATAATTACGGTGACAATCCGGTGAAGTTCCAGTTGAATTTCAGTGAATTCCAAACATAGTCTTATATGTTTGAGTGACAGAAACTTTGCTAAGCTACTACTGATTATAGAGGTGTTCTAATATCACTCTAGCTTAGCCCATCTTTGCTGGCGCGGCAAAAATTCCGCAGGCTTGACAAGGTTCGGGCCTTTGTCACGTCATCAACAATTGGTTGGATTCTCATCCAACCTAGGTCTTGGTTCACTTCCACTAATCAACCCCCAAAGGCCCTTGCCGATAAGATAGTTGGAGACCCTAAATCTCCATGGTTGATAGTTCCCTTTGTCTAGCTTTTCAATTTGAGTGTTGAAGTCTCCCATATCTAGTCTTTGATACTTGACCTAGCCCTTGGCTAATGCTCCAATGTGTGTAAAATGAAAATGAGGCTCTGAGGTTACCTCAATCCAAAGCTTTCCTTAGATGGACACCTTGTGCTCTTGAAACTTTGCGTAGAATAGCTCCCCCTTGATGTGAGCTACGTCCAAGAAGCTTTTGTTGATGCAAATCTTCAACCACAAACTCCAAGAGGTCTTCTTGCTTGTATGTGATACCTCCAAGATGCCCAAATGCTCTCATACCACTGATGGGGGAAGTATCTCAACCCCTAAGCAACAACAAAGCGCGAATGACCTCCACAAGTATCCTTCTTTGACCTCTGCACACCAAAAATGCTCTTACTTAGAGCTTATGCAGACAACTCCAGTGAGTGTTTGTAGACCTGTAGTAGACACCAAGGGCTTTCCAAAAAATCAAAATTCACTTCAAATGGATGCTTACACAAAGAGACACAATGTCTACAACATGAGCTAGTTGAATGCTCACAACTGCTAGTCAAGCAGAGACCTCACTTCACTCCAGCAAGCTTTTCTCAGAGATTATACAGAGAATGAATCTCAAACTTGGGTCAACTTTAAAGCACTCTAGTAGCTACCCAATGACACCAAAAGCATAGCAAATGGATAAATAGAGAAGGAGAACCAGCCCTTACAAGAGAGAGCAAAATATTTCCAACAGAGCCTCCACACAGAGAGAGATATCAATCACACAACTTCACTAAAATGAATGTTGCTCCCAGACTACTTAGAGAATGCTCTAGAGAATTGATGAGCATAAAATAGACTTTAATAGCTATCTAATGAGACAAGAATTACATCAAATGCATAAAATATGAGGGAGAACCAATGCTAACAACTCAAGGGTAGAGAGTTGCAACACTGCTTGCGCACACACATAGATATGCCTACTAAAAGAAAACAAACAAGCAAGCAAGGGGCTAGCTTAAGCAAGGGGCTTGCTTATCACAGCTCCAGCACTGATTACTCACTTTGCATGAGCTAAAACTCCAAGAAGATGGCCCGAAAGAAGTCGGGATACATGCTCCTTTTATAGTGAGAAGTGTGCCCCTAAAATCTAGGAACTACCTTTCCAAATCAGCCTCCTAACTTGGAGGACTTAGTTGAGATGACTTGGGGAGTTGTTGAGTGACTTTTCTTGATGGAATCTCGTGGCTTTTGGCTTCCTTTGATTGCTCCACATGTCCATAAAAGATTCCCCACAAATTTGTAGCTTGAAGCTTGACTTTTAACATCTTCTTCATCAAATATCTGAACCTTTGATTTACCTTTCTTTTGATTCAAAACTTCTTCATCACCTGCATGATTATTGATTATACCTGCATACCAAGTACCTTGCTCATCAAATGTAACATCCTTTGATACAAGGAATTGTTTTGTGGATGGATTCCACAACCTATATCCCATTTGTTTATCATCATATCCAATGAACACATACTTTTCAACTTTAGGTTCCAATTTATGACTCAACTGAGATGGCACATATGCATAAGCCAAACATCCAAACACTTTGCAATGATCTAAGGTAGGTCTCTTACCCCACCAAGCTTCATATGGTGTAATACCCTGCAAAGCTTTACATGGTAACCTATTAACCAAATATGTGGCTGTATTTACAGCCTCAACCCACAAATAATAAACAATTTTTCTCCTTCATCATTGATCTTGCAAACTCAACAAGAGTTCTATTTCTCCTTTCTGCTACACCATGTTGTTGAGGAGAGTACTGGCAAGTAACTTCCTTTTTTATACCTGTATTCCATAAGTAATCACTGAAGTCATTAAAGAAATACTCTCCCCCTCCATCTGACCTTAGTCTCTTCAACTTTTGACGTGTGATTCTTTCTGCATACACATGATAATGTTTAAATGTATTGAATACCTCTGATTTATCGTTGATCACATATATAGTGATCCACCTGGTAGCATCATCAACATAAATCACATAGTATCTTAAAATATTAATATTGAAATCCTTTGATGGTCCCCACACATCTTTGTGTACCAATTCAAGCTTCTCTGAATACATGAAACCATGCTTAGAATATGATTGCTTATGAGCCTTACCTAATTGACATGCCTCACATCTGTATGTCATATGTTGACCTGCAACATTAGGCACTCCAAGCACTGATCCATTGTTAACCATATCCTTCATACCTCTTTCATTGAAATGTCCAAGTCTTTTATGCCAGAGATCTAACTCAGAGATCTTATGTCATTTATAAGTGAACAAGGCATGACCAACATTACCTTGAATTTTCAATCTGAAGAGTCTTCCTTCTTTCTCCCTTGAAACAATTTGTTTATACCCATTGCTAGGGTCTTCCACAAAAACTCCATCATTAGTGAACCTTACTTCATAACCTTTTTCAACAATTTGCCCTACACTTATTAGATTCTTTGTAATTGTTGGAACATACAAGACTTTACTCAGGAGAGTACTTCCATCCTTGGCCTTCACTGATCCAATTGACGTCACATTGTGCTTTGTATTATCACTTGTTTGAACTACATGATTAGTTACCTTATTCTCCAAAACAGTCATCAAGGCTATATTACCACTCAGGTGATTGCTACACCCTGAGTCAATGTAGAAGACTCTTTGGTCTTCACTTTGCCTTTCATAAGTTTCATTCATAATCAAGGTTTAATCCTCCTTTTGATTTGAAGCATAATTGTAGTAGGTATTGTTGTAGGATTCACTTTGGAATCCTCTACCGACATTTCTTCCAAAGTAGCCTCTACTACCTCTACCTCTGAAATTACCTATTTGGTTTCTCCCACCTCTTCTGATTATATCCTCCATTATTCTGATTATTATGCCAACAATCATGAGCTAAATGATTTGTCTTGCCACAAATCTAGCAAGATTTGGCTCCATCTTTATTGCTTCTGCCTCTTCCTCTACCTTTGCCACCTCCTCTTCCCCTTAGGAAGTTGTCTTGGCTAGTTGTACCTTCTTCTTGATTTACTTGTTGCTTGTCTTTGCTATTCTTTTTCTTATCCTTTGAATACATTGCTTGACCTGCACTCTTATCACCATCACCTTTGACATCCTTCTCAAAAGTTAACATATGTCCTAGCAACTGATTTCAATCAAGACTGAAATGATCTAGTGACAATTTAGTAGACAAAATCAATGGCTTCCATTTCTCATCTCTTCTCAAACCTGTGAGAATTTGCCTTACCAATTTATCCTCCTCAATATCTTCATCAACTACTCCTAATGCATCTACAATGTCCTTCATCCTTGTTACATAATTAGAAATGGATTGAGAAGCTTTCTTTTTGAATGTAGTGAACTCTGCCCATAAGGATGCCTTCCTTGACTTTGTAGTATTTTGGAAATGCTCCTCCAAAGCATTCCATATGTCACTTGCACTTTCAATTGACTCCCATGTAGATGATGCTCCTTGCTTGAGCATCCTTCTTCACCCAAGTCTTCAAATCTGAGGTTCATCCCTTGTTGGAACTAGGATCTCTGAATTGTGGTTTTTCTTCTTCACCTGTGATGTAACTCATCAGGTCTTTGCTCATGAGATGAGTTTCCATCCTCATTGTCCAAGCTGAATAGTTTTCTCTATCCAATTTCTCTATCTAAAGAGAATCTCCAATCCTTCCTTCACCTCTGTATTAAATTCTTCAAGTTTTATGAGAAATAAGTGTACCTTTACTGCGAATGAAGTTCCTTTTGATCTTTTTGATATCTTCAGACCTCCTTCTCAAGCTTTGCCTTTAAGCTTTCACCTTTTGAACCTTCAAATGTTGATTCCTATATGATTACAGCAGTTGGGGTCCTCCTTTCTTCTATTTTGATGATTCTTGCTCTGATACCACTGATGGAGAGTGTTAATCTACAAAAGAACAAGCTATCCTTGATGTTAGAACACTTCTATATCAAGAACAACTTAAAACCTTGATCAATTTTGGAAGACCAATGCCAAACTATTAGAATTTGTACTAACTGTGAAGAGAGTCACTAGTTAGAAAAGTGTGTAGCACATAACTCACTCATTGACTAACCAAATGTTTAAAGTTTTCAATGAAACTTTGTATGAGGTGTTGGCTAATGTTTTGCACCTTCTCCAAGTTAAATCATCTCAAAAGATTTAGTAGATCGTGAGAAAGGATCTAAACAATCCACCTATGTCTAAAACTCTACTTTTCTACAATCGACTTTGACACCTGTAACTTTTAATGCATAGTTCTCTCAAATTACGATCCTTTTATTCAAATGCTTTTAACCATAGGTAGATTATTGTCCAACTTAAAGAATGACTACTTGCTTGCTCAAAACTTTACACTGTGGAAGGAGAACTGACCAAAACATTAACATCAAATTTTGCACCTGTTGCAACTTCACTTCTTCACATTTACACATAAAGATGTTCCTACTTTCAATTCTCTCAGCCTGATCACAATTAGGATCTGAAAACTTGTACCTAGGTCAAGCAACTATAGAATTAGAATTGTACAAAAGCATTTCACAAAAGATTAAACACAAATGGAGTATTGAGCAAAAGATCGGGTGCAATTTTTCTTCTTCTCTGAAAACTTTTACATCTAAATGATGAGAGAGTTCTTCCTCACTTCTAAAATGTCTAATGACTCTTACAACTTTTAATTCTTCTCATCTCATGCTCTCTCATATTTGCCCCAACTTTTTACTTGTATATATAGACATATATGTAGAAGCTCATGACCATAACAAAGGTATAAGTGAGCTAACTATAAGTTTAATGTACATATGTATACAAGCCTTCATTTTCTGAATATGCACTATCTTCAAGCTTCATAGGCTAATCTTTTCTTCAATCTTTGACTTCAATCCTTCATCCAAAACTAATTGGTGTGACTTGCACCAAAAATATAGTTAAGAGGGTGGTATTTAACACTTGCAATGGGATTATGGATGCCATCAAAGTTTTTTCGAGAAGGGAAGGTGTAGTTAGAATGATTTTGGCAACATGAATATTTATTAAGGGGGTCCATTTTTCAAGAAGAAAAATGTAAGTGGTTCTACAAATGATACCTACCACCAAAGAATGCTCCATCTTGGAATGAACCAAAAAATGAGGTCCAAAATGCAACTTGGAGGAAGAGGAGTCAAAATTGTGTTGGATATTTATTGAGCAGCAAAAGAAAGTAGTTGATGAAGACTAAAATGAGGTGGAAAGAATGTGGAGGGCAAGAAGTCTAGAAGTTGTGGTCCAAACTGTAAAGGACTATGCTATCGAAGGAACTTTTTTGAAAAATATCTTTTTAATTTTACAAGTACATAAATATAAGAGGGGCCAAAACTATGTCATAAAAAAAATTGATGGACACAAAAGTGATTGAGTCTAGATTCTATAAGTTTTGGGTCTAGAAACATTAACAAGTGGAAGTGGCTCATCCTACATAGTAGTGATCTGGGCTGCTCCCTGACTTAACAAAGTAATGAACTTGTAGGGTCCTTCTCAGAGTGGAGAGAAATTTTTGTAGATTTACATATGTTTGGCTGGCTTGTAAAGTAGCACTAGTGAGCCTAACTAACCTTTATAGGGCCACAATGTTTTTTCATGTTGTGCGTTGAGTTTGTCTTGGGCTATCTCCAAGATAACTCGATCTTTCTCTTGAATTTCTTTGAGTTTCTGTAGAGCAACAAGTTCCACAACTAGAGGAGTGTTGTTGTTGTGCACTATACTGTCATGTAACTAGTTGATGCGGGTAGATCCTACCAAGATATCTAGTGGAGCAAGTGTTGTGAGTCCATAGATCAAGTGAAAGGGTGTATGTCATGTGGTGGCATTATAAGTTGTTCTATATGCCTAGACTGTGCTTGCATATGTGGAACCCATGTCATAGGACTTAAGAGACATTCCTTCTAAATTAATAAGATTAAAGTATTATTCATGCTCTTTTCTTGCCCACTACTGCATGGATAGTATGCACAAAAAATTCTATTAAGAATTTTATATTTAAGAAAAAGTTCACGTAGAAAAATATTAACAAAGTATCTGCCTTGGTATGAGGTGATCCCTATAGGATAGCCAAAATGTGCAAATATGTATTCAAACAAGACTCATGCCATAATGGATGTAGAACAATCTTGGGTGGCCTAAACCTTAACACATTTGTTTGAATAATCCATGTTGACTAGTAAACACGTCTCCTACCAAGGCCATGCTAAGGGACAATTTGGGCTGACAAAATTGATGCCCCAATGCTCAAACGACTGCAAGACCATACAAATGGTAGGAGGATTTTGGTGCCTTTCTCAAGGGCAAAGTCCACATCTCTCGCGTGCATCGCATTGTTTGGCTCAATCATTGGCTTGTTTAAAAAGATTTGGACAGTAGAGGGCTGCATCAAGTATGTTCCATGCCATGATGTGTTTGAGAGGATGTCGAGATCTGATGTCTACATGCGCCTCTTGTAGAACTGCTTGTGTTTCATGAGGGATTAAGCATTTGCAAAGAGTTACATCATACATTTTCTTGTAAAGTGTCCCAACTATGTGTTTGTAGTTTTTTGCATTTTAGTAGTAAACTTCGTTTTTCCAAAGATCTTGAGTTTCGAGGAAATGTACTAGTGGACGACATTGCATAGTTCTTCACCAAGAGGGAGAACAGCTAACCATAAATAATGAGACATCCAAGAATTCTTCAAGAATTCCATATATGGTTGTTGCTTTGAGAATCACACGAGACATATGATCAACTAGGACATGATTGCTTCTAGGATGTATTCTTATTTTGAAAATGAAATCCTTAAATAAGGGGAGTAATCATCATATCTGTTCAATAACATGGGCTTGTTGAGTAAATATTTTAAGGTATGATGATCAATTATTATCACAATTTTGACACCTGGTAGGTAGTTTCATAACTTTTGCAAGGCAAAGACAATGACCAAGGCCTCCCTTTCTATAATGTTGTAATTGTGTTTCAATCTATATAACAAATAAATTGCATAGTGAATTGGATGATCTGTTTTTTCTCCTTCTCTTAGTTTCGTTAAGATAGCACTGAATTCCTTGAGATTGGTGCTCACATGGATGTGGAAAGGGTGACTCTAATTAGGCATTGTTAGAATTTGCATGTTGATTAGATCGAGAAAGGTCTTTTCTTCACTCTCTATTCACTAGGTGGTGTCTTTTCCTGTAATCGTGGAGAGGGCCTTGCTATATTAGGTTACATTCTAATGAATTGACAATGATAGCATGTGTGTCCCAAGAATCCTTGTACATCTTTCCTATAGATGGATCTGGGAATCCTCATGATTGCCATGATTTTATCAGTATCAAGAGCCATATCTTACGTGGATACTACATGTCCTAGCAAAGTGCCTTGATTTACTAGCAAGTGACATTTATATGGATTCAGCTTAAGGTTAGTATCCCTAGATCTATGGAAACAAGGGAGAGATGTACCAAATGTTTGCCAAAACTTTCAACTAGATTGATCTTATTGATTCTTGAAAATGTGGAGAATCATCCATAAATGTTTTTAGGGATCCCAAAAATAGATTACCAAAAATGATTGATACTATGTGGTTGAAGGTTGGTGGTGCATTCCTAAGTTTGAACACCATCTTTGTATGAATGTAGGTCACCCATGATGTTACAAAAGTTGTCTTCGGTTGATCCTTGTCATGGATAGCTATTTGGTTGTATCCATTGTATCCATCCACGAAGTTGTAGAGGGCATGGCTGGCCACATCATCAACTATTTGTTCTAGAAATGGTGTAGGGAATCCATCATGAATTGTAACTTTGTTAAGGGCTCAAAAATCCACACATATTTTGATTTTGCTTGACTTTTTCTTGGGTGCAATTACCGTAGAAGAATGCCAATCAGAGTGCTTGACATGAACTATGATTCTGGGTGCTTCCATCTTATTAGTCTCTATTCACACTGCCTCTACATACCAACATTTTTTGTCATTTTTTGAAAATTTAGCAGCTCAAAATGCACCCCAAATTTCCATCTATTTAACATTGAAATCTCCAAAATCTATATGAGAAATGTAAAAGTGATAAAAAATCTTATATAGAAAATAAAAATTGAACGTGTGTTTGATGGAGGTTCTCTGATAGTGATTCAAAAATGCAATAGAACATGGTTTCATTATGGGAAGCGCTTTGGAGTATTTGTATAAGCACGAAAGATGTGGTAGATTTTCAAAGTAACTCGCAACTTTCTTGGTCTATGTCTACACCCCCATCATTGGATGCAGCTGATTCAGTATGAGTCTATTGGGAGCTCTCCTTTTATTCTTCGATATGAACAAGAGCCCTATCCTCATTCAAGTACATACCAAATTTTGTAGGATCATGCATAGATCTTCTTGTTTGCCTATGATTATCTATCCCACATACATCTAGAAGCTTTTTCTTTATCATATTGATGGTTGTTTTCCTCAAGTGCAATATTTTTGTCAAGGCAAGATCATAAACAATAATATCTGCATCATCCATGTTAAGAGTGGATGTACTTTGAATATTCTTTTTCTTTTTGAGCCTGTTCATTTGGTGTCCCATCCCATTTCTAAGCTATAACTACCCATGAATGTATTAATACTTTTTGTATAATACTAATGGACTATCAAAGTCTCTATTCTTGTTTGATCAATTCTTTAATGACCTCTAAAACTTTTGCTATCCAAAATCTTCTAGTAGCCTCATCACCATCAGCAAGGATTGCAATAAGTGTTCCACCATTTACTTCTTCCAAATTTCCTTGCCATCATGCTTCAGCCTATCTTGTCATCCTTGAGCCTAGATAAATATTCCTTTCTAGTGGATGCATAAAGCTTTGAAGTGTATCTACATTTCATGTTTGGTCCACATTCATTGATCTTTGTGTGCTAAAATTCCATCTGAATGGAATATCAATTGGCCAATGGCTTGCAATTTATGGTATTATTTATAATCTCTTGTTAATGGTTAAAAGAATTATCCCACCAAGATACATCTTGATCTCCATCATATTTTTTTGCACGCTCAATCTATCTCTTCTTCTCAATAAGTGCATGTCCACATTTTACTTTGCTCAACCACATTTCCACATCATTCCATATTGCTTTTATCTTCACATGCTATTTGTTTTGCACCATACATAGAAACATTAGCCACATGCAATAAAAATCTACATCCATCTTTAGGATCCCACCCAAGAGAATACCTCGTTGAAACTAAAATTATGCAATGGAGCCAAAACCTTAGTACTGTTATCAATACCTGCTAAGCAAAACTACTTGAGGCCATAAATCTATGTTAGGTGTTGAACTTTATGCTTTGGAGTATGTGCTTTAGAAATCAGCACAGAAAATATTGGAAGAGTAAAAGTATTATGGCATGCAAACCTCTTAGAGAACGTACTTAACATTTGATCAATGAGATCATGAGTGTGTCGAACCAAAAGGAAAGTTACCTTAACCTTTTGAAACACTTTTCTATCAACAAGCATGCATAAATATCCAAAGATAAGAATTTTTATTCTCTCTTGCAGTATAATCAAGCTGCAAATACAAATTTTGTGGCAAAAGATCCTCCCATGATTGAAAAAAATGTATGAATCATAGTAACCGTGAGGTTTGGATGATTATGCACATTGGGATATGTGAAGATGACCATCTTTACGATTCCATTGTATACCAAAGCACCAACAAAATTCATTTGCACAAGGAATTCATCTCCAATATCTTAGGAATTTCTTTCTTTCTTTCTAAAGCTTGAATCTCACGATGGGTCTTAAGAACACTTTTAAAATTATCTTTTTCTTGTGTTGTTGTGCCCCCCTTTGCCATGTTTTTCAAAGTGGCACAAACTAAGCATTCACCCATTCTAACTTCACAATGAATACTCACATTGTCAAAAGACTCTTCTTCCCATAATCGAGTAAAATTTCGATACAAGACATACTTCTCACTTTTACTTTCCATCTCTTCTTTATAGGCTTGAAATACGTCTTGAAGAATAAAGTTATCAGACAAGTGTAACCTTCCAATTGTAGGCATAACTTCACAATGCAAACTAAAATAGTTCATCATCCAACTCATTCATGAAGACCAATAGATCCTTTGGTCCCAATTCCCTGATATATATCTAAAATGCGATTTCCACTGATAAGACCTTGTTGAATCTTATGTATTCTACAATTCCCCATGCCCATCACAGTTTCAAATGCATCCCTACAACATTAGATCCCTTGACTAAAGTAATATTCAAAAGAAACATGTGTTGCTAACATGGTATCCTCAATCATTTGTATGTGAGAGACAAGGTATATATCTTGCCTTTCACTATCTAAATCGTAGAATTTCTATCTTAGCTACTTTAGTGTTAGAAGAAGCATTTTTTGAAGAGAAATTATTTGTAAAATGTCAAAAACTTGTAGAAATATTTATACAAATGATGTAAAAATGAGGAAGAGTCTTCCTCATGTAAATTAGAAACATATGTGTTTTTTCTAGAATTTTTGGAAGCTCTTTGATAGCATATTTTTAAATTACAAGGGAAAAGGACCAAAATTCAAGTGTGAAAAGGGACACTTGAAAATGTATAAAAGATAATTTCCTCTATTTTGAGAGGGTTGGTTGTATTATTTTTGCTATCCAAGTAATGTGAAGAGCTCTTCTGCAGAAAATCGTGTTTTCTCTTTTCATGCACTTTCTTTTGATTTGTTGAGTCTATTCTTTGTGTAATCCATGGAATTTGTAAGCTTCAGTTGTGTATTTCTGAGTAATGTGTATGAAGAGAGGTGATTCTTGATGTATTGAGTGAGAAAGTGCAGAAGAACAAAGCTGGACATGGAAATTCTCAGTTTTCACAGAATCCCGATTGTCTCGTCTGTGTGATATAGGTATTGTTTTTAAGGTTTGACTTCATAATTGTGTTCTACTGTGAAAATGGCACACTTTAGGCACAAAGATCATTGAAAATGCTGTTTTATAGCTCAAGATAATCAAAACCCTAGATAGTTCTCTCCTTCTTCATAATTTCTCAGAAAAACAGTCATTTAACTCTTCTTCTTGGATTCCATTAACTAGAAGGGGCTGTGGTCTTTGTATATTTCCCGGATTGACAATTTAAAGATGTGTAGTTGATCCTTTATGCTAAAATGATTGGAGAGGACAACTCCAAAGGGTAACAACAAACATTTTTTGGCACCGTTGCCGGGGAACAAAGCAAAAGCTTCATTGAAGTTTGGACCTTGCTGGATCTTCCATTGTTGATGGTATTTAAACACATTGAAAAGGTAATACTCTATAATCAAGAAAGAAACAATGAAAAGGTAGGTTTCTTTGCTTGTCTTTTGGGAAAATATAGCATGAGTCAACCTTTTGGGATAAAGAAGTTGTGAAATTCTTGCAAATTGATAGTTGCTCATATCTTTTTAAGAGTAAAGTGTAGGTGTGTGAAGAAATTGAATCATGATTGTTGAAGGGAAGGTAAAATGTGACTATCTTTGCATTTGTAGAGTGCTTTTTTGACCAAGTACCAAGCAAATTTGTTAATCTTGGAAAAGATGACATGATTGCAATGAGGAAAGTCAAGTAAAGTAGCTAAGTGCAAATTGATAGATCTATTTGTTTAGCCAAGGCAAAACAATAATCTTGAGAGAAGATTTATTTGCATCTTGAAAAAAAAAGAGAGTGTTTGAGTTTATCTTTGCATGAATTGATAATTGTACTTCTTAGCACATATTCTCTTGGAAAGCTCTACTTCTAAAGTGATTAGATTGCAAGCATAGAAGAGTATAACCAATCATGAAACAAAAGATCAATGGATCTTGAAACAAGAAACCCCTAAATGAAGTGTTTACCTTGATTTAGGGCAAATACTAAAAAAATTCATTAAAAATTCAAACAAATTTATTTTTTCTTAGAAATTTGGATAGGAGGACTGCTATGGGAAGAGGGAAATGAAAAGTGAAAGAAACAAAATCTGAAAATTGAAGGAAAATAAAAGATATCTAGAGTAAAAGTTGTTGTTTAAATTTTTCAAAAAAATACTCTTTGAATGAGTTTGATGGTGTATAATTGCAGGTGACAAGTGATCTGGAGTTGGTGAAGAACATTGAAGAGGACCAATTGGAAGGAAAAGTCAAAAAGTGCAAAAGCTGGAAGTTCAGAGAAAAACATGATTCTCTTCACAAGATCGCGATTTTCAGAAAGATAAGGAATTTGACTTATTTTGCACTATTGGGTACTGAGGTAAGTGATTTTAAAAGGTTTCATAAGTTGCATGAGTAAAAAAAAATCAAAATTTCAAAATTTCAGTAAGAATTGAGCATCAAGAGATTAGATTGGAGAATTGGGTACAAAATCCCGATTTTCATCAGTAGGATAAAGAGAGCAAATTTTGTTGGAAAGGATAAGATTTGTGAATCAAAACCACAAAATTGCTAAGGGGCAAGAATCATACAGTGAAAAGTTAAAATTTTGTAAAACTCACACACAATCGCGATTGTCTGAAGACTATAAAAGTCAGAAATCTCAGAAAAATGTTCATTTGAGTGAAAAAGAGAGTGAGAGGAGCTGACAGAGTCGCGACCTTCTACAAAAACAAGCTTTTTGGAGTTTTCTTGATCAGGCAGCAAGGTAATTGTCTTACAATAAATTTTTGCATAATTTCAAGTTTAGTATTTTAGTACAAGCACAAAAAACACAAAAAATTGTTAGAAAACACGGAATCGTGACTTCCTGTTTTTTTGAATTTTTTGCTAGAAAAATCATTGTTTTGACAAAAGTTCTTTATTGCATGTTATTATATTGCTAAGGCGCTTCCATAAGAGGAAAAATTATCAAAAAAATCAAAAACCAAAAATAAAAAAAAAATTCAGAATCGCGATTCTGTAATCAAACACAAAATTGCGACTCCCTAATCAAATAAAAAATCGCGATTCCCAGAATATGATTTTCATAAGAAAATGGTGTTTTTTACGATTGTGAGCAATCACCATTGTCTGGGAACAAAATCGTGAAAAACACGATTCTATACACAGAATCGTGAAAAACACGATTCTATTCATAGAATCATGATAAACACGATTCTATTAATAGGATCGTGAAAAACATGACTCTATTCACAGGATCATGGAATTCACGATTGTCTTCACAAAATCGTGAAAATCATGACTTCCTTCATAGGATCGGGGAATTCACGATTGTCTTCACAAAATCGTGACAAACACGACTCCCTTCACAGGATCGTGGAAATCATGATTGTCTTCACAGAATCGTGAAAAACACGATCCTATTCACAGAATCGTGAGAAACACGATTCTATCCACAGAATCGTGGAAATCATAATTCTATTCACAAAATCGTGCCAAACACGACTCCCTTCACAGGATCGTGGAAATCACGATTGTTTTCACAGAATTGTGAAAAACACGATCCTATTCACAGAATCGTGAGAAAGACGATTCTATTCTCAGAATCGTGAAAAAGATAATTCTCTTTCACACAATTGTGAGACAATCTAGAATCTTCTCAAGATCGTAGAAAAGACGATTTTAATCACAGGATCATGGTAAACATGATTCTCTACATAGAATCATGAATTTGTTGGATGATTCTGAGATCTGGTAATAAATTGTTCACACTTGATAAACAAGAGTTAAAAAGGAAGGAGATAGCGCCAGTAATAGGAGATTTACAAGAAAAAGATTTAGGGCAGGAAAATAACATGGAAAACCTAAATGAAATCAATGAACCCTCTAAAACTAGTGATTATAGAAATATTCTCAAATATATGTATACAAATAGGTTTTGAACCTATGTGTATCAGGATGGGGTGCATAAGTTTCTCATTAGGTTTAGAAACTTAGAAGTTCCCTTAAATATAACATTAGTGGCACAATTTAAGGATGGTAGATATGAGGATAGACAGGGATGTGTATACATCTTCTCACAGGATCCAGAAAAATCTAATGATTTAGGGCAATGTGCAGACAAGAGACCTTGGGAACAAAACCTAGGGCAACCAGACTTGCCAAGACAAAATGAAACTCACATTAATATTGAACAATAACAAGGTAGGAGAGTACACACTTCCCCAAATCCTTTTGAAAGAGAAGTAGAAGGAATGAACGATTTTCCATTCAGAAGGAGACATCAATGGCAAAATCAGGGAAGAATGCTTAGGCCCTATCAAGTAGCAAAATGCATGAAGAATCAATATGAAGGATATTCTGATCCTCATGCTCATGCTGCAGAATTCAAACAATTAATTAGGGCAGAAGAAATAGAAGATTACAAGGTACAATTTGAAGCATTTGGTCTAACCCTAACTGGACTTGCACTATCATGGTTCATTCCATTGACAAAGGAAATGTATCCAAATATTGAATCTTTCCTTGAAGCCTTCATAGGGGAATTTTCAAAAACTGGACTTAAACATAGCACAACTACCTTGATACATAGCTTTAAACAGCAAAAAGATGAAAATGTCAGAGAGGTAGCTAGGATATTCAAGCAATACATTGATAGATTTCCAAGAGAGGAGGTACCATCCATGGCAAGACAAGTATCTCTATTCATAGAAGGACTGAGAAGTGCACAATTAACAACCTTGGTGTATTATAGGAGATGTCCCGACCTAGGAGCATGTGTGAAAGAGGCAATAGACTTGGAGGATAACAGAAGACAAGATCTATTAGCATTTGATCAACCTAGAACAAATGAAGATAAAATCCCACCAGCAAAAGAATTAGCACAAGCCATTGCTAAAGCCCTAGAAGTTAGCGCCAAGAAAAATTTGATAAACACCAGGATAGCAACAAATAAGAAATGCTATAACTATGGAGAAAATCATTTGGTTCAACAATGTCCTTATATAAAAACCACAGCATTTGCAAGATAGAAAATTACTCAAATACTATACGTTGGAAAGAAAATGGACAAATCATACCAGAGAAGAATGCTTCTACAATAAAAAACCCATTAAAGAAAGAGAATATGTGAACCAACACAACTTACAAAGAGAATCTAGATTTGTTGAGCAACCAAGACCTGTACTTGGACAGCAACCACCTTTACCAACAAATGTAGTACCAGTGAAAAACCTAGCAAACAAAGACACTATACATTTAATGACAAATACTTTGCTAAAATAAAGGAAGACATTGACAAGCTGCTGGTTGCCAATTTCATCTATGAGATTGAGTACACAGAGTGGATATCTCCTATAGTGGTGGTACCTAAAAAGAATGGCAAACTCAGGGTATGTATTAACTTGAAAAAAGTTAATGCTGCAACTATAAGGGATAGCTATTTATTACCCCTAACAGACCATCTTTTGGAAAGAGTTGCAGGTAAGGAGGTCTATAGTTTTTTGGATGGTTTTTCAGGATACAATCAGGTACCCATAGCTTTGGAAGACCAACATAAAACTGCTTTTTCCACAGAATGGGGAATCTATGCCTTTAGGGTTATGCCCTTTGGTTTAACCAATGCCCCAGCAACTTTTCAAAGATTGATGTGTCACATCTTCCAAGAATTCCTTAGAAATATAATGGAAATCTATGTGGATGATCTTTGTACGTGTTCTTTGTGAGACAAGGGAGAATGTTAGGTCACATAGTTTCCAGAAATGGAATTTCAACAGATGAAAGAAAAATGAAAGCCATAGTGGAACTTCCGAGACCAATAAATGTAAAAGAACTTCAAACCTTCATGGGACATTGTGGGTATTATAGGAAATTTGTACACAAGTTTGCAGACATTGCAAAACCCTTGTATGCTTTGATCACAAAATTTGAGTGGACCAAAGAGTGTGACCAAGCTTTTGAGACTTTAAAAACTTGTTTGGTAACAGCACCAATTCTAAAAACTCCACAGTGGAAATTTTTTTTTGTCCATGTGGATCCTTCAAATTATGCTTTGGGATGTGTGTTAGCACAACCAATAGAAGGGAGCAAATTGGACTTTCCAATTGCTTATGCTAGTAGGCAATTGAATTCAGCAGAAAAAAATTATACAACCACTGAGAGGGAAGGGTTGGGAATGATATTTGCTGTGAAAAAATATAGACATTATCTTTTAGCCAACAAGCTTAAATTCTTTGTGGATCACCAAGCTTTACTCTACTTAGTGAACAAACCATGCCATACAGGTAGGATAGTCAGATGGTTTCTCCTACTGATGGAATTTGAATTTGAGGTAGTGGTCAGACAAGGAAAAACTCATTTGAGAGCAGACCATTTGTCCAGGATCCAAACCAAAGAGCCAAGTTCACCTTTAGATGATGACTTACCAGAGGCATATCTGTTCAAAATACAAATTATTCCTGCTTTAGTACCTTTGCTAACCATGGGACCTTGCAGAACATCTGAAAACAACACACATCTAGTATTACAAAGTAGGAATTTTGTGCTACTAGATGGACATTTGTATCATCTCAATCAAATGGGCATATTGGAATATTGTACTCCAGAAGAGGAGCAACATGAGTATTTAAGAAGAGCTCATTGTTGGAATCCCTGTATTCATGCTTCCATGATAGTCACCCTAAATAGTCTCAATAGGATGGGAGTACATTGGCCTAATAAGATTCAAGATGTAAAAAATATATTTCCAACTGCTGGGAATGCCAATCTTTGCAAAATTCAGAAATTATAACTTTATATTGGTTTCAAAAAAATCCAGATTGGAGTGCAAACATAATTGAAGAGTTGAAAAGAAACAAGAAAGGAAAGCCAGTAAGAGCTAGTGCAGACTCAAAGAATCTACAAATGATTTCTGAAGAGTATCAACTGATAGGAGATCAATTGTACAAGAAAGGGATGGATGGATATTTAAGAATCTGTGCTCTTGAAAATAAATATATGGAAATGTTAGAGATGGCACATTCTAGAGTGGCAAGAGGACATTTTTCAAGTGAAAGAACTGCTAAACTCATATTATATTCTGGTTTTTGGTGGCCAACTCTATTTCCTGATGCAAGAACATATGTGAAAAGATGTGACATTTGTCAAAGAGTGAGTCAACCAAATAAAAGAGACAATATGCCATTAGTACCTTTGATTTTAGCAAGAGCATTTAGTAAATGGGGGTTGGATTTCATTGGACCCATACATCCTCCTGCAAAACAATCCCATGCTGAATATATACTAGTAGCCACAGATTACCTGACCAAATGGGCAGAGGCCAGGGCTACAAAAAGGAATGATGCTCAAACCACTGCAAGATTTCTTTATGAAAATATCATCACCGATTACCAATTGAATTGGTAAGTGATAGGGAGACTCATTTTTTGAACCAAATAATAGAAAACATAACTGAGTATTTCATGATGAGTCATAGAAAGTCAGCCCCATATCACCCACAAGCCAATGGTTTAGCAAAAAGTACTAATAAAGTACTTTGCACTGTTTTGTCAAAATTGGTAAACACAAATATAATGATTGGGATTTGCAACTTAATCATGTCTTATGGGATTATAGAGTGGCATACAAAACTGCACTTGGAACCACACCATTTAATTTGGTATATGGACAAAATGCAGTTTTGCCTTTAGAATTCCTTATTCCAACACTAAAGGTGGGTAGTCAGTACAAATGGACTGGACATGAGTTATCTGAGAGAGTGATGGAATTCGAAAAACTTGGAGCTTCTAGAATTCAAGCAATCATGAGCATATATGCAGACAAGAGAAGGAAAAAAGCTTATCATGATGTTCATATTAAAGAAAAAGATTTGCAAGAAGGAGATCTAGTGTTGGCATACACAGTAAAGGAACATCAGAAAAAATTTCAAAAAATGACATGGGCCTTATATTATCAATCAGATTAGTAATAGTGGAGCTATCCAATTAGCTAATATAGATGGAGAAATCATGGCAAACTTCATAAGTGGATGCAGAGTAAAAAGGTATGATCTTCCATTAACTGTTTCTTGTTGAGAGTGATGGATGGATGCACTCAGGAAATCAGTTGGTGCTGCAAAACCTGCTTCACACCTGCCCTCTTTTCTTTCCAGATATGCTTAGTACACAAGTTTAGCTTCCTAATGACATAAAGAAATCATATATGTACTTTGGAAATGATTTGGGTAATGACCAAATCAAAACAGATAACTTGGTACTTCACAAATCAAGCAAAACCTTCTATTCCTGTAGTGATACCTGCTCAGACTTTTACTCAGTGTGTCCAGTACACTTAAAATTGGAACAATTCCTTTTGGGAGTATTAATGTACCTTAGTAAGCTACCAATCACAAGTGGAATCACTTCAATTGATAAACTATGTACTGAGAAATAAGTTTAGCAAAATTATAATCACCCCCGACTTTTCAGGAACTCTGCAGACAAATACCAGTGTACACCTCGATTCGATTTTCTCCCAAATGGCTGAATGAAATCCTTTGAAATTTTGTATGCTTGTAGTAGACTTTGAGCTGGTTCCAATGAGCTATAGAACACTTGATTTGGTTCAGTAGATCCAGAGAAATGCCCTGATGAAGTTGACAGACTTGGAGTAGGTGAGACAGACAAAACAAAGATGATGAATGTATACTTCTATTGATATATGTGTTTGTACAATCTCATTAGCTTGCCAAGCACAGCTAAATGAGGTATTGTGATATTGGCTATGGAGTAACCTTCACACACAATGAGTTACAATAAAGTTTTGCCTCGGGGAGTGAGCTAGAGTGAGAGTGTAACCCGCGACTTTTTCACTACATCCTTTATAGGAGATTGATCTTCATTTGAATTTGAATTTCAAACTTAGGCTCCCTTGAATCTCTCCTCTAAAAGTAGGGAGATATTCTCTCCATCTCAACATTCATATTTCCACGACTCTAGTGGTAGGTGGATGACTTAAAGTGATTACAAACAAATGATAAGTCACTTAGACTTTTACAAGGGGTAAAGTAGTAAGAACATATAAGCATATGTTCACATGAGCCTTGCTTTGAATGAAGCCTTGATAAACCTTTATCCATGCTAATCTTCCAAAAAATCCAAGGGTCCAAGCCAATGTGTGTAGGCTTGTTTTGCACCAACAGCTCCCCCTCAAGCCAAACACTTTGGCTTAAGTCTTCTTCTTCATTCTTCAATTACTTCCTGTAGTCCAATCATAGACTTGAATCTGCATAGCTTGTTTCCATCCAATGCCTTTGTAAGTAAATCTGCACATTGCATATTAGTAGAAACATAGGTCAATTGTATATCTTTACTTAGCAATTTCTCTCTCACATAGTGTTAATGAACCTCTATGTGCTTTGTTCTGGCATGATAAATTGGGTTTGCTGCAAGATGAAGAGAGCTAGTGTTGTCTCCAAATATAATTGGTGGTCTTGTGAATAGACCTAACTCTGTATATAGAAGCTTCAACCAAATAGCTTCTTGAGTAGCATTTGCAAGTCCTCTATACTCTGCTTCAGTGGATGACAATGCCACTGTAGGTTGCTTCTTAGGTGACCAAGAGATAGGCTTATCCCCTGCAAAACAAATATAGCCTGAGGTGCTCCTCCTATCATCCTTGCATCCTACCCAATCTGCATCTGAGTAAACCTTTATGTCAATATCTGATGTATAAGGAAAATACAAACCATGACTTTGAGTTCCTTTGAGGTACTTCAAGATCTTCTTAGCTGCCTCTAGATGAGGTACTCTAGGTTTGTGCATGAATTGACTAAGCACACTTACTCCATATGCTATGTCAATTCTTGTCAAGGTAGCATAGTTCAAGCTACCCACCATACTTTGGTATCCTGTAATGCCTTTGATTTCTTCTCCTTCATGAGCACTTAGCTTTTGGTTAACCTCCATTGGAGTAGTAGATACCTTAGCATCCTGCAAACCAAACTTCTTGACCATATCCTGTACATACTTCTTTTGAGTAATGTAGATACCTGAATTTGTATAGATCAATTCAAGACCTAGGAAATATTTTAGTAATCCAAGATCACTTATCTTGAATTCTTTCATCATCTGTCCTTTGATGTGTCTAATCCCATTGACATCATTACCTGTAATGATGATGTCATCTACATAGACACATAAGTAGATTACCTCTGTACTACTTCTCTTTATGAATAGAGAAGTATCTGCCTTGCTCATTACAAATCCTTGGTCTTGGAGGTAGGTGGTCAATCTGTAGTTCCATGCTCTAGGTGCCTGCTTCAAACCATACAGAGCCTTCTTCAATTTACAAACATAATGTACCTTTCTTGGATCTTCATAGCCAGGTGGTTGTGACATGTAGACTTCTTCAGATATCCATCCATTTAGGAATGCATTCTTCACATCCAATTGGTACATGTTCCAATTCTTGGATGCAGCTACACTCACCAAGACTCTCATAGTTGGCATCTTGGCCACAGGAGAAAATGTCTCCTCATAATCAATGCCTAGGGTTTGTGCAAAACCCTTGGCTACCAACCTAGCTTTGTACCTGTTAATTGTTCCATCTGAATTCTTCTTCAATTTGTAGATCCATCTGGATCCTATTACCTTCATAGTGTCTTTCTTGGGTACCAAGTCCCAAGTATCACTCTCTTTGAGAGCTTCTATCTCCTCATCCATGGCTTCTCTCCATTCTGGCTTTGTAATTGCTTCTTCATAGGTACCTGGTTCTTCATTCAACAAGTCTTTTGCAAGATATACAGAATGTTTAGTTACAAGTGATGTATCATACCCAAATCTGATAGGTTTCTTCTTCTCTCTCTGAGATCTTCTCATAGCTTGAGTAGAAGTTTCTGCCTTGTCCTCCAATTGCTTCATCTTCATCTTTCCTTTGGATTTCCAAGCCTTGAACTCTTCAAGGTTTATGGTATCATCATCTGAGCTTGAGTCTTCTTGTTGAGTTGGCTCTTCCTTGGTAAGCTTTGGAAAATCTTCCTCCATGTCATAAGGTAGACTCACTTTCCTGCATTCATTCTCATACCATGAGTCATTCTCATCAAATATGACATCTCTGCTTACCTTGAACCCTTTGTTTGTGGGGTTGTAGAATCTGTATCCCTTTTGGTTCAAATCATAACCAATGAAGATACATTTCTCTGCCTTTGGGTCTAGCTTTCCTCTTACCTGTGAGGGAATATGCACATATGCTACACATCCAAAGATTTTGCAATGATCCAGAGAGGGTCTCTTACCATACCATGCTTCATATGGTCTCATGCCATCAAGTGATTTGGATGGCAACCTATTGATGAGGTAAGTGGCAGTGGACACACTCTCTGCCCATAGGTAATTTGGCAATTTTTTCTCATTGAGCATAGACCTAGCTGTTTCCACTATAAGTCTATTCCTTCTTTCTGCTACCCCATTTTGTTCAGGTGAATATCTGGTAGTGATCTCCCTCTTGATGCCTCTTTCCTGCAAGAAATCTTCAAACTCATTGGAGAAGTATTCTCCTCCACCATCTGACCTTAGCCTCTTCAAGTTTCTACCTGTTTGATTCTCAACAAGTGCAAGATACCTCTTGAAACAATTAAACACTTCATCTTTATGCTTCATAAAATATAAAATGGTCCACCTGCTATAGTCATCAATGAAGGACACATAATACCTTGAACCAGAAATGGAAGGGTCCTTGCTAGGTCCCCAAACATCTGTGTGTACCAAGTCTAGGTAGTCTTCATGCATGAAACCTTTCCTTGAGTAGGGTAATCTGTGAGACTTACCAAATTGACATGATCCACATTTGTAAATCATATGTTGCTTGGATACATTAGGTATCCCAAGCACACATTGATCCCTGCACATTTGCTTGAGAGTCCTTTCACCTATGTGCCCTAGTCTTTTATGCCACATCTCTAACTCTGAAAGTGTCTGATCCTTGTAGTTATACAAAGCAATGTTTTTTGTATCTTCTAGCTCAAATGTAAATAATCTACCTGATTTCTCCCCTTTGGCTATCCTTCTGAATCCTTGTTTTGGGTCCTCCACATATGCTCCATGTTGTGTGAATCTGACCTGCAAACCTTTCTCCACAATCTGACCAACACTCATTAAATTCTTGGTTATTGTTGGTACATAGAGTACCCTGCTTAATAGGTTTTGATTACCATCACATGTCTTCACATTTCCAATTTTGACAACAGAGTGCTTAGTGTCATCACCTGTTTGTACCTGATGTTTGCCCTTGGGCTCTTCCAAATCAGAAAGTAGTGCCACATTGCCAGCTACATGGTTAGAACATCCTGAGTCAATGTAAAATAAATGATCATCATTTGTACCTATCTTTGAGGTCATATTCATGATCAATAAAGAGTCATCTTGCTCCTCTGTGTAGTTGTTGTAGTCTCTTCTATTTCTGAATCCACCTTGGTAGCTTCCATTGTGGTTGTTATTGTAATTGTTGTTGTATTGGTTGTTGTACCCATTGTAGCTTTGATGTTGGTTGAATCTGCCTCTTCCTTGAGAGTATCCACCTCTTGAGTAGCCTCTTCCTCTCTGATTTTTGTAGTTCTTGTAGCATTCATCTGTGGTATGATTGGACAACCCACAGATGTTGCATGGTGATGAGTTGTAGGGTCTCCCCCTACCTGACTTACCTCCTCTGCCTCTTCCTCTAGATGACCTACCTCTCCCTGCATAATTGGCTTGAGAGGTAGATCCTTCTTCATCCTGTTTCTTCTTGCCTTTATCTTTAACTTTCTTATCAGTATAGAGAGCAGAGGGGTTATTACCTTTTGATTGTTCTCCAGCTTTGGTGAACTTTGCTTCATGTGTAAATAGTTGGCCCATGAGTGTTGTGAGATCAGGGGTATGCATGTCCATGTAGAGGTCCATTGCTGTGGTGAAGCTTTCCCACTTATCATCTGCCTTGAGTCCATTTGTCACTTGCCTGACTATTTTCTCCTCTTCAATTTCCTCTCCAATTCTTGCTAGTTGGTCTGCCACATCTTTGATCTTTGTCACATAATCTGAGACTGATTGCTTGGGCTGCTTCCTAAGTGTTGTGAACTCTATCCATAATTGATTCTTCCTAGCCCTTGTGTTGGAAGAAAAGTAATTTGACAAGGTTTCCCAAGTCTCTTGGGAAGTCTTACAGTTCCTTACATGAGGTAAAAGAAAGTAAGATATAGAGTTTAAGAGATAAGACCTTGCCAAAGCATCCTTTGCACACCATTGGTTAAGTCTTTCATGCTCATCCTTTGTAGGTAGTCCTCTAGTCTTGAATGAGGGCAACTCCTCATCTCCTGATATGTATCCAAATAAACTTCTCCCTTGTAGATAGGTCTTCATTCTCAATGACCAAGCTTGATAGTTGTTTCTGTCCAATTTGTCAATGAAAGAAGGGAAACCATCACCCATGATTACCTTCTATGCTCTGATACCACTGTTGAGAGTGATGGATGGATGCACTCAGGAAATCAGTTGGTGCTGCAAAACCTGCTTCACACCTGCCCTCTTTTCTTTCCAGATATGCTTAGTACACAAGTTTAGCTTCCTAATGACATAAAGAAACCATATATGTACTTTGGAAATGATTTGGGTAATGACCAAATCAAAACAGATAACTTGGTACTTCACAAATCAAGCAAAACCTTCTATTCCTGTAGTGATACCTGCTCAGACTTTTACTCAGTGTGTCCAGTACACTTAAAATTGGAACAATTCCTTTTGGGAGTATTAATGTACCTTAGTAAGCTACCAATCACAAGTGGAATCACTTCAATTGATAAACTATGTACTGAGAAATAAGTTTAGCAAAATTATAATCACCCCCGACTTTTCAGGAACTCTGCAGACAAATACCAGTGTACACCTCGATTCGATTTTCTCCCAAATGGCTGAATGAAATCCTTTGAAATTTTGTATGCTTGTAGTAGACTTTGAGCTGGTTCCAATGAGCTATAGAACACTTGATTTGGTTCAGTAGATCCAGAGAAATGCCCTGATGAAGTTGACAGACTTGGAGTAGGTGACTCAGACAAAACAGAGATGATGAATGTATACTTCTATTGATATATGTGTTTGTACAATCTCATTAGCTTGCCAAGCACAGCTAAATGAGGTATTGTGATATTGGCTATGGAGTAACCTTCACACACAATGAGTTACAATAAAGTTTTGCCTCGGGGAGTGAGCTAGAGTGAGAGTGTAACCCGCGACTTTTTCACTACATCCTTTATAGGAGATTGATCTTCATTTGAATTTGAATTTCAAACTTAGGCTCCCTTGAATCTCTCCTCTAAAAGTAGGGAGATATTCTCTCCATCTCAACATTCATATTTCCACGACTCTAGTGGTAGGTGGATGACTTAAAGTGATTACAAACAAATGATAAGTCACTTAGACTTTTACAAGGGGTAAAGTAGTAAGAACATATAAGCATATGTTCACATGAGCCTTACTTTGAATGAAGCCTTGATAAACCTTTATCCATGCTAATCTTCCAAAAAATCCAAGGGTCCAAGCCAATGTGTGTAGGCTTGTTTTGCACCAACATTTCTGAATGGAGAAGAATACATCAAGCTCAAAATAGGAAAAAAGAAGAGGAAAAAATTAGGTATGAGGCTCAACAGGAGGCAAAGGCAAGAATAAGGAAGAGTAAGGAGCTCAGAGAAGTCCTTTTGTGTGAAACACCTTTAAGGGTAAGAGGGCATTTGCCTGTTATAACAATGAATTTTCATGATGAGAAAATACAGGTTTTGATAGATTCAGGTGCACAAGTAAATTTGATCAGTTCAGTTTTGTTGGATAAGTTTAACTTAAAAAGGACTGAAAGTAAAACATTTATCAAAACCTTGGAAGGATAGATAATACAAAGCTTGTCTTCACCATCTATTAAAGTTAAGTTCAATGAAGAATATATGAAAATAGATTGTGAAGAATGGCCTGATCATATGATGAGTGAGAAATTGATTTTGGGACAACCATGGCTCAGACAAGGTAAAGTGATTTTGGATTTTGAAAATATGAAGCTTAAGTTGACACTAAATGACAAAAGGTTTTTAATGTTTTTGTTGAGTGTTGAAGAATAGGAAGATCAACAGGATATCCATGACTTAGACTTGGAGGGATTTACTTTTTCACTAGAAGCTACAAAGGAATTAGAAACAAAACTTCTTTATGATCAAATCTACTCGAGTCAAGAAAAGGAGGAAATTGAAGAAACCAAAGGTGTTGAAAAGAGAGAAGAAAGGTGGAAAGTGTGGAATAATCAGAAGCATCTAGGCATCAAGACAGAAAGAATGGGGAAACAAAGCACATATAAGCATTGCTCATCAAAACAATTTTTCAGAACAAAATGGATATGGAAGCCAAAAACGTCCAAGTACAGTTTATCGAAAGAAGATTGTTTTATTCCTAGAAAAAAGTCAACAGGAATCAAGTATTATTGGGTAAAAAAATCAGATCTGATTCAATGGAAAGAAAACAAGCATGAAGATACTAAAATAGCTCAAAAAGTATGAAGAGTTACAGATGAAGGAAAAGGCAAAATGGTCATCTAATGCACAGATGGGATTCTTGATAAAGAGTTCAAAATTTTACCAGAAGGAAATTATGACATCTTGGAAATTATTTCCATTTACTCTACCTCATCCTCTTTCTAAGAAAAGAAATAGGAGGGGAAGAGAGAGAAGTGGAGGAAATTACTATAAAAAAAAAAGATACAAAGAGAAAAAAGAAGAAAACAAAAAGAAAAGAGGAAGAAAAAAAAAGAGAAAAATTATCAATTCTTTTGTAATTCTTTTGTTTATATAAGTTTCAAAGCAGACTTAGTAACTTTGTCTAGAGGACATTGGTTCTTAGATAGTGAAGCAACAGTGGAACAGGTGGAGCTGGAGTCTGATGAAGAACAGGAAATTCCAGAAGTAGAGAAGATAGTGAAGGAACTAAAGGAAACTCTTAGTATCATTGGTCAGCACATTTTTACAGTAGGAGTTGGAGGTCACAAGTATACCATGTTGTGCCAAGAATTTTACAAATTTCACAAAATTGCAGTCAATTATAAAACATGGAAAGCAGTAGGATTACACAGACTGTTGGATGAACCTTTATTCTTTATTGATTTTGAGAGAGTATCCCAGGTTATGAACATTCTGTTGGAAGTTGGAAAGGGCAATGATGCATATTTCAGGTGTTCAGTCAAGGACAAGGAAAACAAAGAAGTGAATATTACTATAAAGGCAGAGCATATCAGGGCAGCCCTGTAGTTCTATTCCATGGGAACTAAGCTGGATAATAGCTTTGTAAAAAAGAATAAAGCAACCTATACAGGATATTCCAAATTTGTGGATTTCAAAGGAAAAGAGAATGAGGAGTATGCCATTAGAATGTTTCTTCAATATTTCTGTTTTCCAAAACTGCCTAGTTACACCATGCCACACAAGCCAGAGACATTGATCATGTTCAATAACAAGGACAGGACCAAAGCCATTTGGAGTAATGGATGTAACACCATACATCCATGATCAATTGAAGGAAGCAGCCAAACATTGGGAGCAAAGAAAGTTCATGAATGGAGCACAATTCTTAACAAGGATTATATATCATGTTTTAGGAATGGAGGATCAATTGAAGTTGGCTCCAGAAGCTCAATACTTTAGAAGTTTTTTGTGAGGAATTAAAAGTCCTTCTAAAATGATGTCCATAAGAGAAGAAAAAGCCCAACCAAGCATGAGGGGAGCAGAGAGGAAAAGAAAGGGAGTCTCAGATGAAGTTATTCCAGTAAAGAAGAGAAGATTGGATCCCAAAAAAGTAGAATTGGAACAAGAGGAAGCAACAAAAGAAGAACATGAAGCTGCTCAAAAGGAAGTACAGTCTTCAAAGGAACCTCATCCACCTCAAACAAGTAAGGAACAATTGTATACTTATTTGACTCAAGGAAACAATAAGAGGGAAATCTATGAAGCCCAATATCAGAAAATGTTGGAAGACTATTCATGTAAAGCAACTGACTGGATACAAGAAGAGGTGGAACACTATGAAGAGTTACATGATCAGATGATGGCTGCAAAAACTGAAGAGGTCTTTGTTAAAAAGGAAGTGGAATTGCTTGCATATTTCAAAGAGTTACAAGGTCCTCCTGAAACCAGAACTACAGTAGTAGTGAAGAAGAAGGTTGAGAAGAAACATGTGCAGAAAAGGAACCTGACCAAGAAGAGTAAGGGAAAAGCAGTTGAACAAGCACAAAGGAAGGAGACAGAAAAATTGTTAGTAGAAGAAAAAAAGCAGGAGGAATCCATTGTATTAGAAGAGCAAAGAATGGACAAATCAGGGATAGCTGGTTCCTCACAGTTTTCTTCAGATTCAGATAGTGACATTGAAAACTTTCTATTGAAAAGTTTGAATTTCTCAGTACCTAGCACACCAAATGTGACAGCACATGCCTCTGAAAAAAGAAAAACACCAAAAGATTTTAGCCAAAAGACACAAGGGATACAGGTCCAGGAAGAAGCAGCAAAACAAGTTAGTCCTGGAGAAGAAAAAAGGATACTAAAAGGTAAGCAGTAATGATGGAAGAAGAGGTTGAAGCAAGGAAATAGTTTAGTAGTGGATTGGTGGACACAGGGTTTAAAGCAATATGGACAAAACCATCTCAGCAAACCTATTTCAAATTTAATGAGGAAAAGTTAGAAGTAGAAAAGGAAGCTCAGATATGTAGCTCAGTGCACAAGAAAGAAGACAAAGATCAAATTGAGGAAACTAAGGAAGTATTAGGAAAGATGGATCTCAAGGAGGGTCAAGAAGGAAACATAGAAAGAGAAATAAATCAAAATATAGAAGAGGTACTTCATGATCTAAATCATGAAGAAGAATCCACACATACGAGTGAACAGGAAAAAGAAGAAGAATTGGATCTTATGGATATAGATGAGCAGGAGGAAGGACAAAAGGAGCAGCAAATAAACGATCAGATAAAGCTCTCAGTAGAGATTGATTCAACCTCAACTCAGGATAACAAAATACAGAAAGAGGAAGAACATGTAATTGAAGAGAAACAACAGGAAATGGAGAAGAAGAAGAAGGCAGAAGAGTTGGAGATAGTGAAAGAAACATCAAATCATGAGAAGGAAGAGGATTAGACACTAGAGTATGAGGAAGATGTTGCAGATAAAGAAGAAATGAAAGCAGAAAAGGGCTATGAAGAGCAAAAGAACCAGGTCATAGAATATGAGGAAGAGGATGAAGAAGAAAATTATTGCAAAGAAGAAAAGCAGATAAAAGTAAAGCAAGTAGAGTTAGAAGCTGGGTTAGAAAGGATACCTAAAGATATCAAGTCTGCTTGTAAAATTATCATGAGCAACATAGAGCAGTTCAGACCATCTAGTAGAAACATGATTATATCAGGAATAGTGGATGAATCAGAGTTTGTGAAAGGCAGTAGAATCATTACTGAGCAAAAGAAAGAAAAGGAACAATTAGAGGAACAGCTGAAGACTGTTCAAGAAAGAAATGAGGATTTGACCAACAGGATAATTTCATTGGAAGAATTGGAGGTTTAACAACAAAACAAAATTCAATTTCTTGAAGAAAAATGTGCAAAGCAGGTAGAGCATAGCAGCAAAATGGAAATGGAGCTGAAGAAAATGGAAGAAAGATTCAGAACACTTCAAAGCTCATATCAGATTATGGTCAAAGGAAATGAAGAAATAAACAGATTATTGATGGAAGAAGGCCAAATAAAAGAAGAGAGTAAGATTGTACAAGTAACACAGGAAGAGAGGAAGGAATTGAATAAAGAAATCCTAAGGCTACAAGCAGAACTGAAGGAAGCCAAGGAATTGGAAAAGCAAGCTAGTGTACATGCTGCTAGCTCAATGAGAGGATACAATAAATCACATATGGATATAGCAAAAGAAAGAAGTGAATGGAAAATGAGCATAGAAAAAGAAAGGAGTGAGTGGAAAATAGAAAAAGAGTTATGGACATCTCAGAATCGAAGCTTGATGATGATGGTGGAAGAGCTACAGAAAAAACTGGAAAATCCACAAAGACACGTTGAAGAGCAGGTAGAGACTACACAAGCAGAAGAGTATGAAGGGGGAGAAGATGATAGAAATCAACACTTTGATGAACAAGAAAACAAAGCAGCAATTGAAGAATATTCAGATGAGTTTGTTCAAAAGCTTTTAATAGATAGAGAATCGAGAATGGAATTTATCAGAAAAATGCATAATGAGTATGAAAAACAAATTGTGAATTTTTGTCTCAATAAAGGAATAAAACCAGACCAACACCATTGGGCAGCAGATGGTCTAGGTATACCTTTTTGTATGATTATTGAAAGTATTAAAAATTACCAGCTTGCAAGGGTAGGATTGTCATCAAATAAGTATTTGGAATATGAAGAGGATATCAATGTAACTAAGTAATTATTTGAAAAAGCCAATCCTAAATGGAGGAACAGGTGGTTAGATGCCAACAAAGAATGCAGGAAAATCTAGAAAGAGGCACCTATTCAGTTAAAGATCAATCTAGCCTATTGTCCAGTAGCAAGGAGAAGGGATTGGACAGTATTTTGGGAAAGGAGAAATGTAGGACAGATCCAGCAAAATGGCCGAACTTTCCAAAGGTAGAAGGATAAAGCACGAACATGGCCAACAAAGAAATATATGGTTGACACAAGAGAGTCTGTTATATCTACATATAAAGATGTCAATGATCCAGCTTGCATTCTATTGATCAGAGTGATGCGACTTATATTGGCATGTATGGAAAAATTTACAGATACAGATGTCAAATCCCTCAATTACATTGGTTTCAATTCACCAACTGATGCTTTATTATTTGATCTAAGTGAAACTCCCGACAGAATTTGTTTAGTGGCCTATTATAGCAGAACACTATTTTTGGGTAGTCATTATCTCCAAATTTTTGAGGATGCCTTTGATTATGGATTTTTTGAAAGAGAAACAAAACTTTTTGGAAACCTATCAATAGTTACAAAATCCAGACTCACCGCATATCAAGCAGCATATACAGAATATCTGAAGAAAGATGTAATAGACAATCCAGAGGTAGTTGTACAATGGAGAAAAGCTCTATTTGAGATGGTGAATAACTTGAACATTACAAAAAGAAAAAGTCATGATCTATTGTCACAGGTTTATCAAAGAAAAAAGAAGTGAAGGAAGCTCTCACTACTTATCTACAAGAATATTTTTTGTCAGGAGCCAAAAAGTCTAGGAGGGGAAGAATGTTAGAAGAAGCATTTTTTGAAGAGAAATTATTTGTAAAATGTCAAAAACTTGTAGAAATATTTATACAAATGATGTAAAAATGAGGAAGAGTCTTCCTCATGTAAATTAGAAACATATGTATTTTTTCTAGAATTTTTGGAAGCTCTTTGATAGCATATTTTTAGATTAGAAGGGAAAAGGACCAAAATTCAAGTGTGAAAAGGGACACTTGAAAATGTATAAAAGATAATTTCCTCTATTTTGAGAGGGTTGGTTGTATTATTTTTGCTATCCAAGTAATGTGAAGAGCTCTCCTGCAGAAAATCGTGTTTTCTCCTTTCATGTACTTTCTTTTGATTTGTTGAGTCTATTCTTTGTGTAATCCATGGAATTTGTAAGCTTCAGTTGTGTATTTTTGAGTAATGTATATGAAGAGAGGTGATTCTTGATGTATTGAGTGAGAAAGTGTAGAAGAACAAAGTTGGACATGGAAATTCTCAGTTTTCACAGAATCACGATTGTCTCATCTGTGTGATACAGGTATTGTTTTTACGATTTGACTTCATAATTGTGTTCTGCTGTGAAAATGGCACACTTTAGGCACAAAGATCATTGAAAATGCTGTTGTATAGCTCAAGATAATCAAAACCCTAGATATTTCTCTCCTTCTTCATAATTTCTCAGAAAAACAGTAATTTAACTCTTATTCTTGGATTCCATTAACGAGAAGGGGCTGTGGTCTTTGTATACTTCCTGGATTGACAATTTAAAGATGTGTAGTTGATCCTTTATGCTAAAATGATTGGAGAGGACAACTCCAAAGGGTAACAACAAACATTTAGTTTCTTCATTCCTAATTTACACAAACATTTCAAACCACAAAAATGCTTCACAATGTCCAATGCAATTTGTCTAAGTGAAGTAAGGAATTGAAAGCTTTTTTGACTTACTTCACAAGGCCTTCAATTAAAATGCAACATGCTTTGTATACTCTCTCTCTCTCTCTCTCTTTGCTAACATCATTTGCTCCACATGCACTTGAATCAAAAGAGAGATCAATAGGTGGATAGGGTTCAATAGATGGATCAAATTGAGAATTTTTGCATTGAGAATCTGTTACAACAAATTTGAAAGTCTACGGAGACCATTAGAGACAGGTGCTATTCATGCATCTACCAAAATGAAGGAGCTCATCTTCATTGATAGTGGAAGTGTAAGAGCATTCCCCTTATAATATATAATAGTGGAAGTGTAACATCAAGTGATTATATCTCCCAAATCACATATCTAGATAATTATGAAGAAGGATTGTGCCTATTATTATGGTTATACAATGTGACTTTATGTCACAATCAAGAATCATTAAGAGCTACATGATAGGCAATCCATCAATGTACAATCCATCAGTCTTTGAAAACAATGTACAATCCATCAATGTAGAATCCAACAATGTACAATCCATCAATGTAAAATTGAAAACAAGATAGGCAACCTCAAAATCTCACTATCAGATAACTCTCTTTGTGTGTGATCAAGTATGTATAGCATTTGCCAAGCTGGCTAGACATCTTGCATATGCTTGTGGCCTTTGACCAAAACTAGGTAGAGATCTATTTTTCATAGATTAATCCATTCATGGTGTACGACTAAGCATTGTATTGCATGTCGATAGCTTGTGTGATGTATTTTTGAATAATGCAATTATACCTCATTGAGAGCTTGCAAAGTTTGCATGAAGTCAAGTTCTTTATTTACTTGGCAAAAAGGCCCTCTAGCATCATCAAGCTTACCTGTTAGAGAGTAAGATTACATGATTGGATTGGGGTTTTGAAAAAAATTGTCCATTAGTTCGGTTAAGTGGTTAGGTTAGAATTTTTGTTTGTACTTTTTTTTGGCAAAGACAATCGTTCAACCACAAAGGCTACATCCACGACAACCTTTTGAACCTAGTACATGCATATGTATGGGGGCCAAGCCAAGAACCTTCATTGGCAGGATCAATGTATTATGTCTCATTTATTGATGACCATAGTAGATGGACTATTCTATACTTTATCAAAAGTAAGAATGAAGTGTTTGATTGCTTGAAAATCTATCTAGCAGATGTAGAGAATCATACAAGTAGATCACTCAAGAAGTTCAGATATGATGGAGGGGGAGAATACTTCTCCAAAGAGTTTGATGAGTTCTTGCAGGATAAAGGTATCAAAAGGGAAGTAACAACCAGGTACTCTGCTCAACTAAATGGAATTTCAAAGAGAAGAAACAAGACATTGGTTGGATTAGCCAGAACAATGCTTGAAGAGCAGAGGTTGCCACATTATCTATGGACAGAGGCTATTTCAATTGTTGTGTACCTTGTCAATAGACTACCATCCAAATCACTTCCAAGTATGACTCCTTCTGAAGCATGGTATGAAAGAAAACCTAGCCTTGGACATTGCAACGTGTTTGGTTGTTTAGCTTATGTTCATGTACCATCTGTTGGTGCAAGTCAACCACCAATTGATGTTTTGGATAAAGACTTGAAGTCAAAGGATGAAGAAAAGGTCAACAATTAAAGATTGAAGATATAGTATGTTCAGAAAATGAAGACTTGTATACATATGTACATTACTTTGTAGTTAGCTCACTTATACCTTTTGTATGGTCATGAGCTTGTACATACATGCCTATATATACAAGTAAAAAGTTGGAGAAAGTATGAGAGAGTATGAGACATGATGAACTAGAGTTTTTAAGAGCCATTAGACACTTTGGAAGTGAAGTGAACATCTCTCACCATTCAAATGTAAATTTTGAGTAAAGGAAAATGTTGTGCCCGATATTTTGTTGCGTTGTCCTTTTGTGCTTGATCATTTTAGAAATCCTTTTGTAGATGCCTAAATCCATAGTTCATGCTTCTATGGTTAAGATTTGAGAGCCTAATTGTAAACAGGGTGAGAGAATTATGTGTAGGAACATTTGTATATGAAGAAGTGATGAGTGTCTTCTAAAACAAGTGCAATCTTGATGGTCAAAGAAGTGATCAATACTCAGTGTACAGTGTAAAGTTTTGCACAAATGAGGAGTCAAAATCTAAGTTGGAAGGTAAGCCATATATGGCTAAAAGCCTTTGATTAAATGGGTTGTACATTGGGAGCACCATGCATTAGAAGTTGCAGGTGTCAAAGTAGACTATACAGGAGGATAGTTTTAGACATAGGTAAATTGTTTGGGTCATTTCTTAAGATCTATTGAATCTTTTGAGATGATTTAACTTGGAGAAGGTGCGCAATCTTTAGGCAACACTTTTACAAAGTTTTACAAAAAACTGTACACATTTGGTCAGTCAATGAATGAGTTATGTGTAGCAAACTTTTCTGAGTAGTGACTCTCTTCACAGTTAGTTCAAAATTTTGATAATCTGATATTGGTTCTCCAAGTTGGTAAATGTTTTGAGTTATTCTTGATATAGAAGTGTTCTAACATCAAGGGTAGCTTTTTCTTTTGGATATTAATACTCTCCATTAGTGGTAATAGAGCAGGAATCATCAAAATAGAAGAAAGGGCAGATGGGATATAGGTTGTGGATTCCATCCACAACCAAAGTCTCGTTGGTAGTCTAATCTATGCTACATTAACTAGGCCTGATTTGTCATATGCAGTTGGAGTGTTTTCTCAATTCATGCATTGTCCAAGGAAAGAACATTGGATTTCAGGACAAACAGTGTTGAGATACATTAAGGGTACACTCAAGGAAGGTTTGTATTATGGTTTTACATCAGATACAAACATCAAGATATATAGTGATACAGATTGTGCATGTAATCCTGATGATAGGAGATAACCATATGGATACTTGTGTTATGTGGGAGATAAGTCAATCTCTTGGTTTTCTAAGAAGAAACACACAGTTTCTTTATCATCTACAGAAGCAGAGTATAAAGTTATGGTTGAAGCTGCAAAGGAAGTCATATGGTTGAAGATTTGAAGAGTTTTGACATCATTCAGAGTATACCAACTATTCATGGAGATAACATGAGCTCATTGTATTTAGCTGCTAATCTTGTTTTTCATGCTAGGACTAAACACATTGAGATTCAGTATGGCTTCTTAAGAGAGAAGGTGATTGATAAGGAGATTGAAGTCATACATACTTCAACAAAAGATCAGATTGCAGATATGCTAACCAAAAGCTTAGATGGACCAAAGCTACACAAATTTAAAGACATGGAAGGTATAAAGAAGATAGAGAAAACCTCAATTGATGATTGAGGGGGAGTTGTTGGTGCAAGCCAACCACCAATTGATGTTTTGGATAAAGACTTGAAGTCAAAGGATGAAGAAAAGATCAACAATTAAAGATTGAAGATAGAGTATGTTCAGGAAATGAAGACTTGTATACATATGTACATTAATTTGTAGTTAGCTCACTTATACCTTTTGAATGGTCATGAGCTTGTACATATATGCCTATATATACAAGTAAAAAGTCAGGGCAAGTATGAGAGAGTATGAGATGTGATGAATTAGAAGTTGTAAAAGCCATTAGACACTCTAGAAGTGAAGTGAACATCTCTCATCATTTAGATGTAAATTTTCTAAGTAAAGGAAAATGTTGCACCCGGTATTTTGCTATGTTCTCCTTCTATGCTTGATCATTTTAGAAATGCTTTAGTAGATGTCTAATTCCATAGTTAAGGCTTCTATGGTTAAGATTTGAGAGCCTAATTGTAAACAGGCTCAGAGAATTATGTGTAGGAACATTTGTATATGAAGAAGTGATGAGTGTCTTCTGAAACAGGCACAATTGCGATGGTCAAAGAATTGATCACTACTCAGTGCAAACTGTAAATTTTTGCACAAATGAGGAGTCAAAATCTAAGTTGGAAGGTAAGTCATCTATGGTTAAAAGAATTTGCTTAAAGGGGTTGTACTTTGGGAGCACCATGCATTAGAAGTTGTAGGTGTCAAAGTCCACTATACAGGAGGACCATTTCAAACATAGGTAAATTGTTTGGGTCATCTCTCAAGATCTACTGAATCTTTTGAGATGATTTAACTTGGAGAAGGTGGGAAATCTTTAGACAACATGTTGTACAAAGTTGTATAAAAAACTGTACACATTTGATTAGTCAATGAATGAGTTATGTGCAGCAGACTTTTCTGAGTAATGACTCTCTTTAGAGCATTAGGAAAAAAAGTGAACCCTGCATGGGCCTTGTAAGGATTCCTAATTTTTAGGGATTAAGCTTAATCTTGTACTTTGTTAAGGGGACAAAGTGCATTTAATAGAGCACTTTTTGGTAGGCTGAAGTAGGCTTTTTTTTAGGCTGAGCTAGGACCTTCTCTCTCTTTTGCACATAGAGAGAGAGAAAAACCACTTTCCACCTCATCAAATCCGTCCATCTTTATGAATAAAAAAATGAGTTTTCTGAAAAAGTCTCTTTTTCAGCTATTCTTTATTCAAAATGGCCCATACTTTTATGTATATGTCAGAACTTAATTTTTTTAGACTTATTTTTATAAAAAATACTTAAAAAACATACTTTTCAAAATCCCTCCAAAAGTTAAGTGCCACATCATCAAACTCGTAACTTTGGTTGCCCCAAAACATGAATTTTTGAAAAAAAACTCATTTTCCCTCTAACATACTGAAAAAAGTCATTTTGACCTATCCACATACCAAAACACACTTTTTTTCTTGCACATAGCTACTGTACTAGCCATTCCAGCCATCTGTGTGCTTCTTCCCATTCGCTGCTGGAGTTTTGGAACATCATGGTGCTCACATGTATTACGAACATGACACCAGCACCAGCGCGTGCTCCTCACTCAAAGAGTGTACATGTTCGTGTTCCTACAGAATTTGCACCAACAACTAGAGCTAGCAATGACATAGATTCTCAAAATGCACGACGTGCAGCTGGAGAGAAGAATATTGATCTTTGGGTCCATGGTGCTTTGTATCCCTTGGATCCAATGGCTAATGTTCATCCTAGATTCCATACTATCTCCACATTTCTACAATTCCTTGGTTCCGGTGAAGATGGACTCCTAGGCTATTGCAAGCGATTGTCTAACCATTCTACATCTATAGCAAATTATTGGATGCAACAATGTCATCACAACCATTTCAAGATACACAGTTTAGAGAGTGCTATACACACTTTAGAAAGTGCTATCAAATCTTTGGATGAGCACAATAATAGTCTCAAACAAGATGTGGAAGAAAAGGAGAGCACAATTACAAAGTTGAAAGCCAATCTTACACAACTAAAAGAGACTCCACTTGGGATGAGATTTAGGAAACGACCATTATCTTCCTTTCAAGCTCTTTCAACTGGTGGTGGAGCACGGAAGCGACGTGTTTACGCACTTAGGTATGTATTTCCTTTGTTTAGTTATGTTAAAAGACTTTTAGATTGAGATTCTTTGTGCAGATCATTTGTTGAAGATGCGAGTGCTTCCTCAACAATGGAGGATCAATTGAAGTTTCTGAATTCTTGTCTTAGCAACAAACATGTGCTTATGATCTTGGAGTCACCAATAGGAAATCACATCAAAACCCAAGTGATTAAAGATTTTGCAGGCAACTTAGAAGATATTATTAGTCCTAGTGAGGTACAGATGGTATGTGATGAAGCAGGTGTTAGTACTAGAGCGTACACTGCATTGTACAATCTTTTGAAGCAGGCTCTACAAAACAAAGGTATTTTCCAGAGCATTTTTCCATGCCCTTACAAGGTATCTGTGAGGAAGAAGATAACCAATGAGGATGTAGCCAATACTCTTGGCAATTACCTGCATATAGAAGATGTTATGCCTGCATCCATTTATCATTCATCTACATCAAAGAAAGAGTTGAAAAACACATCTAGACAGGGATTCATCTACACAAAGTACAACAACATATTTGTCAATTTGGAGAGGCTCCAAAAGGAAATGGTTAAATTTTACAAATCCACACTTCAAGGTATATCCATTGTTTTGATAATGACATTCATAGTATTTTTAATAATATAATGTTTGTTATTTGATGTAGATTGTGGTTCCAAACTCAAGTTTGTATTGAAGCTAGACGAATGTCAAATCATAAAGGGACGCCGTATGGAGAGACTTAGTGTGACACTCATGAACGAAGCTATGGCCCATGCTATTATTGATGATAGTGAAGAATCTACCCATCACTTTACATATAGTGTCCAATCAGAGAAAGATATATGGTGGTTAGGTGCTATTGAAGTACCTAAAGAATCCAATGATGTTCTTACATGGATTTTCAATAGGATCCCATGGATCACAGAGGTGATAACTTCTCAAATTCATGGTGCCAAAATCAATGTAGAAAGCCTTGGTGATTTTGAAGTAGAGTGGCACTTAGGTGGAGACTTAAAGACTATCAAATGCATGTTAGGGTGCAAACAAGGTGCATCTACTCTCTATCCTTGTCCATATTGTACACGAGGTTATAAACGAACAAAGAGAAAACAAAACAACATAGATGATTTAGTTGATGACACAGATGCAACTCCATCTGCTGAATGGGATACACCTTTAATGAGGTGTCCCATGTTAGGTACACCTAATCGTGACATGTCAGATAAGGATTGGAATCCCATTATTCCATTCCCTTTAGTCAATGTCCACTTTTGCACCTTGCATGCCTTCATGAGAATTTTTGATAGACTATTGAAGCTCCATATAGAATACGCATTTGCCATGAAGCCAGTTGATAAATCTATTCAAGCTATAAAGAAATTGGAGGAACTTCTTAATTCAATTGGTTGTCATGGTGGAAATGTAACCCTAGTTGTTAAGAAAGTTGGAGAATCTCAAGATAGCTTGCAACAAGTGTCAATGACAGGGAATAAAGCAAGACATTTTTTTAGAAGAGGTACTAGCACTCAAAATAATGAACGTTATGAGCTGTGGAAAGACCTATGCATGATCACAACAGACAATGACTCTCAAGTTGATCTTTGTAATAAGAGAAAGAAAGTTTGGTCGAGCTTTGATAAGGTTGTAGGCTTAATGGGTCTGACTAGGTCTAGTGCTATTCAACGTCAAATGTTTCAAGAAACATTAGTGGAGTTCACCAAGTGTTTCATTCAATGTTGGGGAGAGAGCAATATAACACACTACATTGTAAGTGTAATCTTCTTCTACAAGTGTTCATTGCACTTACCTTTTTCCAATGTACTTAACAATTTTTAGCATATTTTGTTTGCACATGGAGCTTTTTTCATGCATCGATATAGGTCATTAGAGATTTTTAGTACCCAAGGAATGGAAAAGTCACACTACAAAGCGAGGGGTGTCTACTTCAAAAACACCCGACATGGTGGTGGCCCAATGCAATCAAACTACATGGAGGAGATGTTTAATTGGTTTTACCGCACTACATTCTCGAGAAAGTTTTTTGTGGAACGACTTAGGGATTCAAAATTGGCAAAACTTGCAAGAAAGATGCAACACAACATTGCCAGTGAGAAATGGAAGTCATCGTTAGGTCCTCTTCATCATGCTCAGTGGCGTGCAAGGAGACAACGAGAAGGCTCAGCTTGGAAGTAAAGTGAATTCGCTATTTCCCATTATGTGGTAATACATATGATTATTGTAATCTTGATTTCAATGTGTTATTATTTAATATATAATATTCTGTACGGTTTTAAACAGGTTTTGTCCGTTCTAGTGTGAACAAACAGTTTTTAAAAAAACTCTATAAATAGAGAGAACTCACTTCATTTCACACTTTTTGCAACTCAAGAGAATGGCACGCACCAAGCAAACTGCAAGGAAAGATCGCGTCTTCTTTCCTAGCCCTCATCTAGGGACACAACGCCCACCATGGTTGCAACCTCCCCAAAGGCCTCGAAGTCGTTCCCAGAGCACATCTGTGCCTGTGTCACACGATGGCACACCACCTGGGAGCAATTCAGTGCGAGAAAATGAAGTTTCCAATAGACAAGATTATTACACTCCAGGACGATCAGAGGCCATTTCAGATGATGAGCCACCAACAAGGACACCCATCAAATCAAGACCCAAACAGAAGTTGATCAGAAGGAGTGTACCAGAGAGCGACGAAGAGTCATCCCCATATGAGGAAAGCAACAATCAACCACCATGGAATGATATGCAAATACCAACGAGCCATAGGGTGACACATGGAGGTAAGACACTTCCACAAGGACAAGGGCAAATACCAACAGAGGAGGAAAGAGAGCAAAGTCAACAACCACATCAACAACAAAATGTGCAAGATGAAGCTGGGCCCTCACATCGTGTACATCGGAGAAAAAAAAACTATCAACCTCGACGTCGACCTCAACGCCAGCCAAACATACCTCCCAACCCAAGAGCTCCACAAAGACGAAGGAAGCACTGCAGGGCTTTTGCAGAGATACGACACTACCAAAAGTCCGTTGAACTACTCATACCACGAAGAGCTTTTGCAGAAAGAGGAACTACAAAGCTACCAAGGAGGACTAAGAATACAAGGGATAGCACTTGAAGCACTTCAAGAGGCAGTTGAGGCCTACCTCATCTCCATGCTTGAGGACTCTAACCTCTGTGCTATCCATGCCAAGAGAGTAACCATACAACCGAAGGACATTCAGCTAGCAAGAAGAATTAGAGGAAATAACCCATGATGTGTATATTATACCCTATGATAGGCTACTTTGCGATGTAATACAATGGATAATAGAAAATTTTGTTTTGACTTATATTCTTTGTCTCTTTTTTCTCTCTCACTCTCTCTCTCTCTCTCTTTCAGTCAGTTATATATGGATTTAGTTAAACATGCATGCACTTGCCTATTGTTTTATGACTAGATATGTTCCTTTTCTACATACTGGTGTGCAACATGTCCTTTTCATACCAAAAAACCCCCAGCCGCAGAAACGCAGGATTCAGCCCTGCAAAATTTTTGCAGGGCTGAATCCCGCGTTTCTGTGGCTGGGGTTTTTTTTGCAACATTTGGTCTTTGGTAAGCATAAGACATATGGTAGAGATGCAATGGTCTAGGTATTAAGAGGTTATACCCTATAGGAAATGAGATCTTTAGCTACTAAAGGCTGAGTTTATACCCTACTGAAAACTTCTGGTCCTGATAATACCAAAACCAATTGAAAATATGAAATTACATAGTTTCCTATGTATTGTAGCACCTAAAAACACTAGATAAGGCCAAAAAAGCCCCAGCCACAGAAACGCGGGAAACAGCCCTGCAAAAATTTTGCAGGGCTGTTTCCCGCGTTTCTGTGGCTGGGGCTTTTTTGGCCTTTTTTAAGCATATAATCATACAGAGGACCAAAGCACAATACAAAGACCCCCAATTAGATACAATTTGTGGAGAGAAGATAAGTTCAATTTTTTAGCACATTCATATACAGAAGTAGACAAATGATGAAAAAAAAAGTTTGTATTATCAAGACATTACATCATTTCTCAGCTGCCTTCAATTTCTCCACAACTTTCTTTCTCCTTTGGAGAGATTGAGGCAGCTGGTAAGTCAATACAGATCTTGATATTACATGGGGGTCTTGCATTCCAAGACTCATGGCGATACCTATTTGCCCTAATACTTTTCCTCTAAAATTAAGTCCTAAAGTAGTTACAACTAAGGATTTCCTAACCAAAATGACACAATTAGTGCCTTGGGTAATTGTACATAAACACAAAATCTTGCTAAGGGCCTTCAAGCACCAAGTGATGAAGTGCCCATCGGGACTGTAGTCTTTGTGTATGATAACAAAATCATCCTTTGGCAACTTTCCGATGTAGTTTGCCAAGGATGCACCACTCCCACGAGAAGCTCGATCCCCACCAGACCTTGCTGCGAACTTGTCGAGCTCAATTGCTTCCTGTTAAGAACAAATGAGAATTCAAGCTCTTACAATGTTAACTTAAAATTATCGATTTATTTAATTCAATTACCACTTACATCATGAAGCTTGTCTTCTTCCTCCCCTCTTCCAGGGGCATCAAGATCAATGCTAGAGTGGGCCATGCCACTCTGCTCTGCTACATGGGATGTAGGAATTTTTTGCTTCAGTATCCTCTCTTGTGCTGCACTGAACTCCTCCTCTGTAGTAGAATTGTTGTCATCATTTAAAATATCAGCACACACCATTGATATGGTGTCTGCCACAGAATCCCCAAGTGGGATGGACTTCTTTTCAAGTATGTCAGATGTGTTGTCAAGTGGAACATCTGACATTGTGGAGAAAATACTCAAGCATTCATCTAGACGTAGACTGAATGCCTTCTCAATGTCATGGAGTAAAATAAATTCCTCTCCATCCACAACGATGCAAGAGAGATATTCAAGTTCCACCTCTGGTAATGTGGGCTCAGAGGGGTTGAGATTTGAAGGGGGGGCCTCCTCCATGCTTGATTGCACATGTAGTTTATCCTCAACACCACCAGGGAATTCTTGGTGGATTGTAATGCTTTCTTTGGAAAAATTTATGGCCTCTGGTTGAGGCTCATTCTTCTCCTTAACAAAACCCCCAGTGGCAAGGTTGGGGAGCTCAACAGGTGTAGGTTCCGGCTCCTCATTAGTACTAAAATATGTTGTTGCAGTGTAGGATAGGTACTTTGTACCCATCCTCTTCTTTTTGTTAAGTTTTTTTACTAATGGTACAGAGTCATCTAGTAAGTGCCCAGCAGTTTCCGCAATTGCCATGAAGCGCTTAAGGCGCTTCATGAAGGCTTCATCGCCTCTATGTATGTAGAGTAGAAGGTCACATGGAACCCATTTACCCTCATAAGGCGGTATTTCTATAGAAAAACGCAAGATGTAGTACTCAAGGAACTCTATGATTTCCTTGAGCACATCAGAGTTCAGTTGAATTGTTTTGTCTAGATCAGGGACCCTAGACAGTAGGTCATACAAGTGGTTCTGACCTTTGAACTCAGTTGATTCCAAGAACTCATTGAAGAGTTCACGTGGACGTTTGAGTTGCAGGGTACTGGAGGATGCGGCAGCCATTGCGTGTGATGCTAGCTTGTGTGCGTACTCTGCTAGTGATTGTAGCTGTTCTTGGTTGCAAAAGTGAGAAATGAGAGAATAAGTGTTGCTTTTATAGTAGTTTCAAAATTTTAAAGTGAGTGGGACCCATTTTAAAACTGAAACTGATACCTTCAAATAAAACAATCATGCACAGAACTCTCAGAAAAAAAACTTTTGCTCATAAAAAGATTGAACAGAATCATTAACCAGAATAAGATACACGACAACACAATAGAAAAAAAAAATTCTCAGAACTTTAAAATTATAATAAATTGCCATTGGGAAAACCAAAGATTTGGCAAATTGTACATCATATTGAGATCAAAAAATTTTACATGCTACATGTCTTGCATGTTAAATACATTGTTGCAGATGTAGGATTATAAATGGAACATAGGTGTGTGTACACTGTAGCACTCAAATAGTCCTTGAGCTATGACAATGAAAGTTGAGTTCCATCCACACTCCATTCAAGGAGGACTTTAATTTTATCCTCCAACCTCTTACCAATTTGCAGACAAATAGAAAACTTTAAATGAACATATTTGAGTGTAAGAATTTGTATAAACAAAAGAAGAAATACCATATGCTACTTACCTTATGCCCTTGTATTCTGAACTTTGATTGATCCAGATCCTCAAATCCCATGATTACTAGATGTTCTCTCACGTTGGCAAGAGTCCAATGATGATTTACTGAAATAACTTCCATTTCATTGTTGGGTAGATTTATCTTAATTTCAAATGAAATTAAAACACCCTCAGAACTTTGTAATGGTATCCATTCACCAAGTTTACACATCCAACGATCATAATAGAATCTAATGTACAATGAAGTAGGATGTTTCAAGTATCGAAATCCTATGCCTCTTGCACCAATTTTACAAATGTATCTATCCCCTTTGGTGCATCCTTCTACAAGTCCCCATTTTTCACCTAGCAAACACTCTACCTGCTCATACGTGATATCTTTTAACATGAACATTGTTGACGTCTCTAGAATTGTGAATATCTGAAATAAATGTACAAAACAATGAACAGGAACACACCAATGTAATCCTATAGATCTTGAAACTCTTATAAATTTCAAAGAGTTGTGTATGTCCATCACTATCTTATGCTTCGAAGATGTTAATGTCCATACATCAGGTTGCGGCCACTCAAGCTTTAAGAGAGAATCTACCTTAATCATCTCTAACTTGCCAAAATCATTTGATGAAGAGGGTACAACATATGTATGTGTGTAAAAGAAAACTCTCTCACATAATAGCTGAGCAGGACGGGCTTGTGGAAAGACTATCGACCCAACATCTGCATGCAATGCTTGGAAAGTACCTGTAAGACTATGAAGTGGTTGTTCTTCCACCAAGGTAGAAGGAAATATGTCTACAACAAAAAAATACACAACTTAGCTAGGTATATTCTGAAATTTGGACAAAAGTCAATGAGTAATACTTACAGTTGATAGGATATCTCATTTTGTTTGAGTTTTCCAATTTCATGGTTGACATTGTGAACACATGTTGTACAATGGCAACAGTTTCACCATTTTTGAGCTTTTTGAAGCCTAGTAACTTCCCTTTCCAATGAAGATCCAAGTTTCCACGATCTCTCACACGGTGAGGACCAACACCAGAGGGTTGCATGTACACCCATGCACCTTTGCAGAACTCCTGTCCTAACCAAAATCCTTCTGGAGCCTTGATATTGTGACATTTTATCGCGATAACCTCATCTTTTGGACGTCTATGAGATTTAGGTTTCTCCATTGGAGATCAGGCTATGGAAATGACAGTAGGAATTCAAAGAAGATGATGCATAGAGAAAGAAATGGAGATGCAGGAGCTGCAATGGTGTGCTAGGGAGAGAAAGTAGTGGAAAGAGATGACTTTTTGGGACCTGGGTATGAAAATGGGAGGTTTTGGAGGGAGAAAGTTGCATTTTGAGTTATTTTTGAAAAAGTCACTTTTTTCACTTCAGTTCATGCACGGATTTTGATTTAGAACCCAAAAATAGCACTTTTGATCCTAAAAAGTGGTTGGGGGACCATTAAATGGTGTTATGATGAGTTTTATAACTTTTTGAAAATTTTGAATTTTTGGGCCCAGGTAAGTTACGAGATTCCTTTCTCTCTCTAGAGGCAAAACCTGAACATAGGGGAATCCTGTCCCCTCATCCCCCTTCAGCCTAGTGATTTATAGGCTATAGACTGTGTCCACCACCCTCCTCTCATTGGTCCATCACTAATCACTCCTTAATCCAAAAGGCCCATGCAGGGTTCATTTTTTTCCCTAATGGTTAGTTCAAAATTTTGATAATATGATATTGGTTCTCCAAATTGGTAAAGGTTTTGAGTTATTCTTGATATAGAAGTGTTCTAACATCAAGGATAGCTTGTTCTTTTGGAGATTAATACTCTCCATCACGGTCACAAATAAGAGGTAAGCTAGATGAAAGGGCAACAAAGGCAGTGTTTATTGGATATGACTCAACTCAGATGGGTTAGAGGTTTTACCATCCTTCAACCAAGCAGTTCACTACAAGTAGAGATGTTTTGTTTGAAGAACACAAGTCTTGGTATGAGGAAGACAAACAAAATGTAAATCTACCATATGATCTTGATTCTGATTCTAATCAATTAGGAAGCAAGCATGATACATAGGTCCACAATCAAAGAAGTGATATGGATGATGACCAAGATGAAAAGGAAAAGGATTAGAAGCTATGGAAGTCATGCGGCAAAGCAAAGATGCAAGAAGTTGGATAATGCTCCAAGCAAGCACGTAGAAGGTCAACAAGGGAGATAAAACAACCACAAAGGTATGGATATGATTCCACATTTGTCACAAAGCATTCAATCTACTTGGAAAAAGACTCAATTTCAGAGGAACCCTCAACCTATGAAGAGGAAAAGGAAAATCCTAATTAGGAAAAGGTCATAAAAGAAGAAATATATGCATTGAAGGAGATGGACACTTGGGATTTGGTTCCAATGTCACCCAATAAAAAGGTAATTGGTTACAGATGGGTACATAAAGTTAAAAGAAACTTAGATGGATCAATTGGCAGGTACAAGGAAAGATTAGTTCCCAAAGGATTCTCACAAACTCACTGTACAGACTATGAGGAAACATTCTCACCAGTTGCAAAGATGACTACAATCAGAACATTGCTAAGTGTAGCTACTGCAAGGAATTGGAGACTCTTCCAACTTGATGTGAAAAATGCATTCTTAAATGGTTGGATAAGTGAATAGGTATACATGTCACAACCACCAGGTTTTGAAAATCCTAATCATACATCTTATGTTTGAAGACTTAAGAAATCATTGTATGGATTGAAACAAGCTCCTAGAGCTTGGAATTATAGGTTGGTTACATACCCTCAAGATCAAGGGTTCAAAGCTAGCAATGTAGATCCTTCTCTATTCTTCAAAAGGGATCACAATGAGGTTATCTATCTATATGTATATGTTGATGATATTATTGTGACATGTGATGATCTAAATGGCATTCAAAGGATCAAGAAGCACATGCAATAGGAGCTCAAAATTAGTGACTTAGGTGAGCTCATATATTTCCTTGGTATGCAAGTGATTTATACAGATGAAGGGATGCATCTCATTCAGAGAAGAAACATGAAGACCTACTTCTCAAGTTCAGAATGGAGAATGCAAAGCTTGCAGGTACACCTTTGGAGTTGAAGAATAAACTAAGTGTGGGAGTGCTTAGTCAATTCATGCATTCACCTATAAGACCACACATGGATGCTGCAAAGAGAGTACTCAAGTACCTCAAAGGGACACTTAATGAAGGTATATTCTATCCTTACTCTTGAAATTTGAATATCAAAATCTATTTAGATGGAGATTGGGCAGGAGCAAAGGATGATAAAAGAAGTATCTTTGGATACTTAGCATTTGTAGGTTCAAAATTGTTATCATGGAGTTCCAAGAAGCAACCAATAGTTTCTTTATCTTCAACTGAAGCAGAATATAGAGGTCTTACTATCGCAACTCAAGAAGCAATATGGCTTAAGGAATTGTACTCAGATTTGGGACTTGTAAGTTCCAAACGTCACTTACTTGGAGATAATGTAAGTTCCATGCACTTAGCTGCAAATCCAATTTTTCATGCAAGGAAAAAGCACATAGAAGTCCATTATCACTTTGTGAGAGAGAAGCTTATGGAAAATGACCTCTACATTTCTTGAAGTCTCAGCTACATTTGATTCTGAATCAAATCTTGGCCCATCTTCATCAGTATCCTACAATTTACTTTTACAATCATCATCATCAATATCTTCTTCATACACCGTAACTTTTGTCTTGGAAACTTCAGATTTGTCCTTGCTTACATAAAGTGTAATCCATCTTATTTCATCAGCAACAAACAACACATAATATCTGGATCCATTTATGCTATAGTCCCTTGAAGGACCCCACACATGTGTATGAACCAACTCAAGCATATTTGAATACTTGTATCCTGATTTATTGTATGAACTTCTGTGAGCTTTACCTAATTGACAAGATTCACACACTTGTATACGATGTGTTGTCCTTCAATATTTGGCAATCTAAGCACTACATTATTCTTTGCCATTTCTTTTATAGCTCTCTCATTGAAAAGACCTACCATTTTATGCCATAGGTCTAACTCAGACATCTTTTGACTTCCATAAGTAAACAATACATGTCCCACATTACCTTGGATCTTGAGAGTAAATAGCCTTCCTTCCTTTTGACCTGTAATGATGCTTCTATATCCCTGATTTGGATCTTGCACATAAACACCATCATTTGTGAATCCAACTAAATATCCCTTCTCCACAATTTGTCCTACACTTATCAAGTTTTTAGGAATAGTAGGAACATAAAGTACCTTAGTTAAGAGTGTGCTTCCACTCTTTGTCTTCACCGATCCAATGCTTTCCACCTTATGCTTGGTGTTTTCTTCTGTTTGAACTGTATTTTCACTCACCTTTGCTTCCATATCAGTCATCAATGATATGTTACCACTAAGATGATTATTACATCGTGAGTCAATATAGAACACCCTTTGATCTTCTCCTATTGCCTCATGTGTTGCATTCAAGATGAGATTCAAGGCATCCTTTTGATCTGATGCATAATTATAATAAGTGTTATTATAAGACTGAGGTTGGAAACTTCTTCCACCTCCTCTAGCATATGAAGTCCTACCACTTCTTCCTCTGAAGTTACCTCTTTGATTTTTGCCTCCTCTACCTCTTTGATTGAAACTCTGATTATGACTTCCGCCATCTTGATTGTTATACCATCAATCATTTGCCAAATGATTTGTTTTGCCACAAATCCAACAAGCTTTAACATTATCTTTGTTCTTACCTCCTCTTCCTTTACCTCTTGAATTCATCTTCCCTCTTGTGAAGTAAACTTGGCTTGAAGATCCTTCATCATCAGTTGACTCCTTTCTTTTGGCATTCTTTTTCTTATCCTTGGAGTACATAGCTTGGCTTGCACTCCTATCATTATCTCCCTTAATGTCATGCTCCAAAGTTAGCATGTGTCCTAGCAATTGATTAAGATCAGGAGTAAAATGATCTAATGAAAATTCTATGGACAATATGAAAGGCTTCCATTTCTCATCTCCTCTCAGACCTGTAAGTATTTGTCTTACCAACTTTTCCTCTTCAATATCTTCATCTACTACTCCCAAGCTATCTATAATATCCTTCATTCTTGCCACATAATCAAAAATTGATTGTGAGCTCTTCTTCTTGAAGGTTGTGAACTCAGCCCATAATGAGGACTTCCTTGACTTGGTTGTATTTTGAAAATGCTTTTCCAAAGCATTCCACACATCTGTTGCACTTTCTAATCCTCTAATGTGAGGTAGAAGATAATCATTTACAACCATGTAAATGATGCTCCTAGCTTGAGCATCCTTCTTCATTCAATTCTTCAAATTTGCAAGTTCCTCCCTAGTTGGAACACCAGGATCTTCAAACTCGGGCTTTTCTTGTTCTCCTATAATGAATACCATCAACTCTTTGCTCATAAGGTGTGCCTCCATCCTCATGGACCAAGCTAGATAGTTTTCCCTATCTAGCTTATTAATCTGCAAACTTTCTCCCATCTTTTGATCTTTGTCTCTGCAAATGTTAAGATAAATGAATATTCTTTGTATGTTTAATGCAAAGCTTCAATCTTTTAGATCCTTTTGAGCTCAATCTTCACACTTCTTTAGGTTTTCTTCAAGACTTTAATCGTATCCTCCTTCAAATTGAAGAAACTTCAATGTCTGCAACAGTTAGGAGTTCAAATGCTCTATACTTCACTTTATATTGCACCTTTTGCTCTGATACCACTGATGGAGACCTCTAAATATCCAATTGCTTGATCTATAGTGATTTAAGAATACTTCTATATCAGCTATAGACCAAGCTTTACACAAATGTTACCTTGATTTAAAAAATCATTCACAAACACTTCTCTGTATGAAGTTTCTTCTTCTTCAAAGAGTCTGCTTCAGAGATTGACTTCATTACCTGCACATATCTTCACATTTCTTCAATTTAATGATGCAAATATGTCCATGCAACCTTTGCGCAATCATAACATTCATTAGATCTTCAAAAGAATTATTAAAACTCTGATTTGGTCATGAAGATCAAATATATGTTAGAAACTATCTCTCTGAAGAAGCGACTTTGACATAGTCAACTTCTCAAGTTGATTTCTCACAGCAAAAAGTCCCATTTTGCCAAATGCTTTTAGCCATAGCTTCCTTACCTTCTAACTTAGATTTTAAATGCTTATGTATCAAAAACATTACACTGTGCACTAAGATCTAAGCAAAACTCTGACATGAAAAAATGTGCGACTTTGAGAGCTCTATCTGCAGACTTTACATATACATGTTCCTTTTGATCATACACACAACCTGAAAAGACTTAGAACATGAAACTTTGAACATATCTTGATTAACTTCTAAATTAGATGTTTACAAAAGATTTTTTGATCCACTTGATCAAGCTAAGAGAAATCAGAGAAAGACTCGATGCTAACTTAGAAAGATGATTCTCTACACATCTGTCACATGAATTCTTGAATTCTAATGACTCTCACACTAATTTCTTTGCATTATTGACTTATATACATATGATTCTAGACTCATCCCATGTCTATTACATTACTCCTTTTCATTCTTATGAATATCTAAACCTATTGTTCAAGAATTTTCATCCGTAATGTACATATGTATACAAGCTTCATTTTTGAGATCTCTTCATTTCCTTCAAGGACTTCTTTGACTTCATTTTTATTTCTGACCTAGTTCAAGCACTTCATAATCATCAATTTGTGAGTGATTTTGTCCAACAAAAAATCTTAATTAAATGTGAGTTTTATCAAACAAAAAAAATCCATTATATGGAAAAACAAAAAGTATAAACATGCATTCCTTGAAACATATAGCACATATTAGGAAGCTCAAATTCACTTAGAAAAATATTTCTCAAGTCAAATAAAATAAATTTTTTGACTCTGTAAATAAAAAAATAGTAACTAAGTTCTACACATGATTCGACCCAACTTATGGGAATCCACAAGGGTGTACAAATATGCCACAAAAGAAAACATGTTATGAAGACAAAAACCAAGGTACACACATGTAAAATCAACTACTATGACCATAGCTATGATATATATATATATATATATATATATATATATATATATATATATATATATATATATATGTGTGTGTGTGTGTGTGTGTGTGTTATATATATATATATATATATATATATATATATATATATATATATATATATATATATATATATATATATATATATATATATATATATATATATATATATATATATATATATATATATATATATATATATATATATATATATATATGTGTGTGTGTGTGTGTTCAAAATTTTTTTGGACGTCATGCAAGGTGTACACATTCAACTTACTAGCCGAAAAATGTCCAACATAAGAAAACCAAGTTTACACATACAAGGCTAAAGCATTTATGAACACCTACCATAATTTTTATATCTTTGGACACCACCAAGAATATTCAACTATATGGACATCAAACAAATTCTACATATACAATCATGATGACTTTATGGACACAAGACAAAACATGTACATTTATGGAAGAGCTCCAATTTATTCACATTAAGCAAGATCAATCAGATTATACACATAAGCAAACTACCAATATGTGAAAAGCAACCAATCTTTTCATATCTATGTACATCAGACAAAGTATATATATATATATATATATATATGTGTGTGTGTGTGTATGTATGTGTGTGTGTGTGTGTGTGGAAACCAACCAATATATCCACTATTGTGGAGATTCAAAGGCTAAGAAGAAAGAAGGAAAGAAGTGAAGAGAAGAGCCATTTGTCTTTTTCATATCCAATCCTTGAGCATATGGAAGCCTTTTAAATGCCATATAGGAGTCCTCTAGCTACATATTCCCAAAAGATTATAGCAAAACAATTGTAAAATATTAGCTTCTTTTGGAATTTCTAAATATTTTCTAGTCCCTTTTGTGAAAGGACCAAATGAAGGGCACATGTATATAAGTTGCTTTGTGAGTCATTTGTACAGATGTTTGCCACTATGCAAGACTAACTTCAAAAAAGCTCATAACTCCTTCTTGCTTTTGGTTGTTAGGTGTAGGTAGATGATTCATGTCACTTTATTTTTGGATGTAACTTTGTGTAGAAAAGTATGATGTATTCCAAAAGAATTCCAATAGATGTGTATTGTTTAGAGCTTTGAAAGGAACCTTCTATTGACCATATTCCACTATTGGAGCTAGGAAAAAATGGAAATCTAGTGTCTGCTAGTGAAGCAAGCATTGTGACACACACTATGTATAGAAGGTGTCATGTGAGGTAGAAAATCACACTTGCATGCACTATTTGACGTGTCCGTACATTAACCATCACTATGAGCATGTACTCCTATGCACTTGACTAGGTCCTACTTGTGGTTTGATAATTGAATATGTGTGTATCAAACCACTACTATAGTGCATTTATAGGATGTGTGAGAGCTAGCTAATCTCAATCGTCACTTGTGCATCAACCTTGGGAGTGACACATGTTTTTGGCATGATTGCTAGGGGCAATGGCCTAATTCAAGGTGCCTATGTGATGGTTAGTGTTTGGTTGTGGAGATAGTGTGCATGAAGAAGGGATAGATAAGGACTTTGGACATTAGGGTTTAGGATTTAGAAAAGAATCACATTTGAGTAGGATAGGACCTTTCAAACTCTAGAAAAAACAATAATTTGAAACTCTTTGTGGAAAGTGAACTTGTTTAGGGACTAAAATAAAATGTCACATCATAAATTCATTTCAAGAATTACATGTATCCTCATTAAGCTATAGAGAACGAGTATCATTAGAATATGTGAGCTTTGGTGCACCCTACACAATGAGAGTTAGAAGCTGAAAATTGATGAAAAAGACCTTTGATGTTAGCCCTACACTTTGGTCTTATCATATTTGCACATACACATGCATGTGGGTAGATAGGACACATCTCGAGTGCCATGAGAATTTGAGACACTTATATTTTTTGCAATCAAGGTGCATAGACGAAAAGAGGTGCACAAAGAGCACAAATATCAAGTTGAAACTTGAAAATGGATAGGTAAAGTCAAAGTATTGTGACCCATCAAGTTAGGTATCATGATAACATATTCTCGTGTGTTGCCAAGACCTTTTCATGTCTCACCAACACCTCACTCCCAGCCGAGTATTGCCAATACTCAAGTATCATACTTGCATGTTGTGTTTCATTTAGGCACAAGTATCGTGTATCATGAATTTTTGGGACAAATCATATTAGGACTAGAAAAGATACTTGGAGGGTTTAACACACAAAAGCCTTACATCAAAAATCAAAGACTCTCATTAGGGCGAAAAGCAGCCAAGAAAAGGGCCGTGTAAGGATTTCAATTAGTTGTGCTTAATGTGGATTAAAGTTGTCAAATTATTTAAAAAATTCCTTGTAAGCGCATTTAAAACGTATCTTATGCAAATTTTGAAGAGAGCAAAACTCGTGTGATAATCATGAAAAGTATGTGTGATATCTTACGCCTTGAAGTTTGTGCTCATCGGGCGTTCATGAAAATTTGAATTTTCCTCTTGTTCACGGACCTATATAATGTGTGCTTATGACGTTTTGCACTTTTTTACTCTACTTTCCATTGCAGGCATGTTTCTCTCTTTCATGTCATTTTAGACACTTTCCCATCACTCTTCATAGCAGACCATGGAGAACCTCAACCCAAAGACTATCAGTGAGCTTTCAACCAGCCGAAATCATTGTGATAAGTTCCATATCACCATTGCAGTTAGTCATGAGTATGCAACGACAAGAAAGGTATTCTGAAGACGTATATAATGTGTGCTTATGACGTTTAGCACTTTTTTACTCTACTTTCCATTACATGCCCGTTTCTCTCTTTCATGTCATTTTAGACACTTTTGCATCACTTTTCATAGCAGACCATGGAGAACCTCAACCCAAATACTATCACTCAACTTTCAACCAGCCAAAATCATTGTGATAAGTTCCATATCAACATTGTAGTTAGTCATGAGTATGCAATGACAAGAACGGTATTCCAAATGTCTCTTCAACCTTCTGAAGTGGATGGATTGCGGAAAGGAGGAAAAAAACATATCGACATATGGGCAGATGGATCTATTTATCGAATTGATCCACAAACTTGAAGGTATCCCCTTTTTCATAATCTTCATGATCTAATCAGATTTGTAGGAGATGATGAGGATGGCTTACGAGGCTATCGTTCAAGGCTCTGAGAGATTTCAAGAAATTATGTACAATACATAAGAAAATGCGAATCTCTACTTTTAGAAATGGTATTTCATGGTCTAAGAGAAGATCCAAATCTTTCACAAAATATAGGGAATGTACTACAGGATGTCTCAATGGGGGGTGGAAAAGCAAGGAGATTCTTCAGCAACCATGATGACAAACAATTAAATGCCATGTGGAATTGCTGGAAAACATTTTGTGAGTTCACGACTAATGTAAAAAGCAAATGAGAAATAGCAAAAAAGAGAATGGAGGTGTGGGTCAAAGTACATAATTTTTAAAAGATCATGAGGCAGCAGGTAACATCAAATAGCTATGTGACAAGTTTCAAAAAGGTGACCACAGAGCTTATAGAAACCATCATACATGCATGGAGTGCCAAAGACATAACAAACTACTTGGTGAGTTTCAAAGATAATTTACTCAATTTATTTTTCTTTATTTGAAATAAACATTTAATGAAACTCTTATATTATTCGAGTTTATTCTTCTTGTGCATGGTGCATTCTTTGCAGAAAAGGAAACACTTGCCAAATGGAACACCCAAGGCATGGAAAAATCTCATTATCAAGCAAGGACAAGCTTCTTTAGGTGCACAAGGAAAGGAGTAACAAAAAGTAATGCCTCCAAAGAGCTTTTTGATTGGTTCTTTAGAAGACAATTACAAAGGAGCTCATGCCAAGTATTGTCATCAAAAGAATAGGACTATCACGAGACAAAAACATCATGGATCAATATCACAAAATGAAAAAGATTACATTCCAAAGGAAGCCTTAATATTTGCAATGTCTTTTATTTCTTTGAGAAATAAAGATGTCTACGTATGTACATTTCATGATGTAATAAGCTTTGAAAAGAAATATGTCTATGTATGTACATCTTTTTTGAGTCTTCTAAATGAGCTTGAATTTGGTGAATCTGCCTTCAAAGAGATTTTTGATTGATTCTTGAGAAGAAAATTACAAAAGAGCTCATGAAAAATATTATCATAAGATAAATAGGACTTTCACTAGAGAAAAATAGATCATGGATCAATAAGGATTAATATTAGGACATGGATCAATTACACAAAAAAAATATTACATCCTTCATATTTGCAATGTCTTATATCCCTTTGGGCAATAAATATGTGTATCTATGTACATTTCATTAGTATTAAGATTTGAAAGGAAATATATTTAATCCTTCTTGAGTCTTTTGAATGAGCTTGGATCTGGCAAATCTCCTCTATATCTGAGGTACTCTTTTCTCCTGTAGCCAACAATACTCTTAACATATGACACCCGTGCAGCCATTCCATAGCTTGAGTAACAAAGGAAGTAGCCTGCCCTTGAAGCATTGAATCTTGGGGCATATCCAAAAATTCTAAATGTAGTTGTTCTTTCAAGTAACAAAACTCTGTATGTATTAAAGGGTACTGAAGTAAAACCCATGTATCTTGAAAGAGTCCTCAAGGAGAATAGTGCAAAATCTGGCTCTTCACTATAGTGCTTATGAATAACACAAAATAATTCTGGATTCAATTTTGGAGGATAGTGGATCACTGAATGAATATCCACCTTTGTCTTTCCTTTCTCCTCTATGGTTTTCCTTGTTCCCTTTCCCCTGCCAACATACTTGTCTTTATACAATATAGATAATTGTGGAAAAAATAAAAAACCTAGGTTAGAAAAAGTCTAAGTCATACAAATAAGTGGAAACACAAGTAGAAACAAAGCACATGACCGATTCAAGCGATTAGGGTCATCAGAGAATATCGGATGGGCCTAATCACTTGCATCGGTCATGTTCGATTTCTCATCCTAAACTTTATAGAAACATATAATTAATGTTGAAAATAGCATTTATACACACATTAAGTTGTTATATATGGAGCATTCATTCATATAGCTAGGAATATGATACTTGTTTGGACATGACCAATCCAAGCGATTAGGCCCATCAAAGAAGCTTGGATGGCCCTAATCGCTTGAATTGGTCGTGTCCAAAGGAGGTCATCTTGAACCTTAGATTGCATGTGAACTTTTATATCTTATTATTGGTTAAGAATTTGGAGAAAATTATGCTACCATTGCGTCCGAAACATCCCAAAACCCTAAGATTGACTGTCTATTGGCATGATTTTGATACCCAGAGGTCTTGATAAGCCTTTTCGTACTGATTTCCAGACACGACCGATGCAAGCGATTAGGCCCATCCAACATTTCCAGATCAGCCTAATCGCTTGCATTGGTTGTGTCCTAGATTCATGTATAAATAAGCTCATCAAGACCTCTCGGTATCAGAATCATGCAAATAGATAGTCAATCTTAGGGTTTTGGCACATTCTGGATGCAATGATAGTATTAGTTTCTTGAAATTCTGAGAAAATAGTAAGATAGAGAAGTTCACATGGAATATGACGTTTGAGATGACTTCCTTTTTGTCTAAGACATCAAGGATCTTGCATAGGGAGAAAAAAAGATATCTTAAATAATGCAATGAAACTAGGGCATGACTGAAAATCATAAGAAATAGAGGCTAATTTTCCCATTTCTTTGGTAAATATCTATGAATGATGAGATTGCATAAGAAGAAAACCAAAGAACCCAAGTATATAAATGAATATAGGACATGACCAATGCTCTATCTCTTCAACATGAACATATTCTTCCTCCTTTTCATTTCACATGTCATCAAGCAATATTAAGAAGGCAATGTTCAAGGGGAGCAAAGAGCAATCCCTTTCATGCTCTGGGCATAAATCTAGCTTTCATGGCAAAGAGGATATCCTTTTGCACTTTCTAGTTATCCTTTCCCTCCATCTTAGCTCTAGTTATTCTAGTATGTCCTAGTGGAGAACACGACCGATGCAAGCGAAATAAGCTAGTCAAAGGTTGGTCAAATGCGTGTAATCGCTTGTATTGGTCGTATCAAGTTTGAAGCACAAGTATGTGTCATAGTGGAGAACACGACTGATGCAAGCGAAATAAGCAAGTCAAAGGCCGATCAAACACATGTAATCGCTTGTTTCGTTCATATCGGGTATGAAGCACAAGTATGTGTCCTAGTGGAGAACACGACTGACGCAAGCAAATAAGCTAGTCAAAGGTTTGTCAAATGCGTGCAATTGCCTGTATCGGTCGCATCGGGTATGAAGCACAACTATGCACGGTGATGAAGAGAGAAATTCTATGAAGGTTGAGAATGTCAAATGGTGAAGGGGACTTGTATTTATAGTCGAGGAGGACCGAGTAACGATCACATGATGTGGACCAATAAGCGAGTGCCAAGTGTCAAAAGAACATTGGGAATTGCAACGGCTAGATGACATGGCCCACTCAAATGATGCCATGTGGCATTGTACGTTGGGATTTGTAATGGCTAGATGACATGGAACAATCACAAGCTGCCATGTGTCACCAAGATCAACTCACTCCAGAGACCTATTTAAGCTCCTCTATTCACTTTTTTTCATTTTTTTGTGAACTCCTTGCTAGCGCCAAGTTGCCATTGCCTTCGCATTTTTTACATGCTTTTCACAACTTTCCATAGACCACATTTTGTGTGAGGTATGATGGATCACAAAAGCTTGTACACGACTGATCCAAGTGATTAGGGGCATCAGGAAGATTCAGATGCCCCTAATTTCTTGGATCCGTGACACTTGTTTGGCCATGACCAATCCAAGCGATTAGGCCCATCAAAGAAGCTTGGATGGCCCTAATCGCTTGAATTGGTCGTGTCCAAAGGAGGTCATCTTGAACATTAGATTGCATGTGAACTTTTCTATCTTATTATTGGTTGAGAATTTGGAGAAAATTATGCTAGCATTGCATCCAGAACGTGCCAAAACCCTAAGATTGACTGTCTATTTGCATGATTTTGATACCCAGAGATCTTGATAAGCCTTTTCGTACTGATTTCCAGACACGATCGATGCAAGCGATTAGGCCCATCCAACATTTCCAGATGAGCCTAATCGCTTGCATTGGTCGTGTCCTAGATTCATGTATAAATAAGCTCATCAAGACCTCTCAGTATCAGAATCATGTAAATAGATAGTCAATCTTAGGGTTTTGGCACATTCTGGATGGAATGATAGTATTTCTTGAAATTCTGAGAAAATAGTAAGATAGAGAAGTTCACATGGAATATGAGGTTTAAGATCACAACATGGAAACTGCAAAGTGTAAGCCTTACCATACATTTTGTTGTGTTCTATTTTAAATCCTTGCCATCCATTTTGAATTTAAGTTTACCTTGCAGTGTTGCTAAGCTTCTCAATGCATATTGATAAAAACTTTCCAGTAATTCCTAAATTGAATGAAGAAAAAAGGTTTGGATACATTCAAATACATGTGCCATTACATAAAGACAACACGTCATGTGGCTGGAGAGTGATTGCAAATACAGTAAGGTTCTTGGAAAGAAGGTTTTGACAATCTTGAGTTAAACTTGTCAGACTATCCAGATGCATGGGTCATCTTGATCAGGGAGAGAGCAATAAATACCATTATGAAACATGCAATATGCCCTTATGATCCAAACTCACCTCCACCACCAAATAAAAAGGAGTCTAAAGAAAATAAAAAAGGGTTTCCTATTCACTCCCCATTGAAGCATGCGCCAAAGAATAAGAGTAGAGGTGAGGGCTCCAAAAAGGGCCACAAGCAGCACAAAGGTGAGGGCTCCAAAAAGGACAAAAAAGAAGGGTGAAACATTATATTTTTTGAATGTAAGATTGTAATCTAATGTGTAACCAACATATGTTGGAAGATTTATTTTTGTACGAATTGTATGTAATTATGCCAGTCTGGAAGATGGTCATTGTAACTATATTTATATGCCTTGAGTAATGTAATGTTGAATTGATCCTCTTGAGAACTAAGCAAACGTGACTTCATTGCATGGTTGAAGCAAAATTGAATCCTATCATCAAAATGTATATTCGGTGTGTTTTTTGCTTTATTCTTGTTGAAAAGTCAAATGTGAAGAGGATAGAGAAGTTTTTATGACACGACCGATACAAGCGATATAGGCAATTGGAGAATTTCGGATGGCCCGTATCGCTTGCATCGGTCGTCTCATCCAAGATTTTCCATTTTCATACCATCCAAGCTTTTCCATTGTCTAATGTGCACCTTGGATAGACTCAAATACTTAAATTGAAACTAGTTACTGAAAGTAAAAGTATTGTTCATCTAGAATTTACTCATATGCAAGTTCTTGTATAGTCATTGCCCCATTGAAACCTCATCAGAATGTTGAAATTAAACAAAAGAAATGCCAATAAGAATATAGTCCATAAAAAGCTATAATTGAAGTGATGTAATGAGTCACATTCTTAGTTACCATCCTGCAAAGGAAAATCAATGGAAGTATGGAAAAAGGTTCTAAAAGGGAAGATATATTATGTAAGAATTTCTTGGTTTATATTCTTGAGTCACCTAGAATTTACTTATGCAAGTTCTTTTATAATCATTGCACAATAGAAACCTCATCAGAATCTTGAAATTAAACAAAAAAATGCCAATATGAATATAGTCCATAAAAAGACATAATTGAAGTGATGTAATTAGTCACATTCTTAGTCACCATCTTGCAAAGAAAAATCAATGGAAGTTTGAAAAAAAGCTTCTTAAAGAAGAGAAAGGAATTAAGCATAATACCTCTTTGTTAAGCTTCAAGCAAGTCAATAATGATTTTGTAAGGCTAGTAGCCAGAAGATTTAAACAATATTTTGATTGAATATGCCCAATAGTTGAAAGGCCTAACCACCCAAAAATGATCTCTTTTTCTTGGATGGATTGACTAATGGAGGATTCAGAGCCTTAGTTTATGTGTCAAACAACTAAAACCATTGGATGCTTGTCTTAAAGAATGCATAGATCTAGAGGAAATTTAGCTAATGACCTGAAAATTCCTTAGACTCAACCAAAGTCTAAAGATGCATCTAGTAGTGTATCTACTCATTCTAATAATGTGGAACAATTGGATAAATTTTTTGCCAAAAATCTTGGAGTGAAAACCAAAAAGGATTAAAGACCTATCAAGCTCCACCCATAAGGATCCCATAATTGAGACAATGTATTCATTGTGGAGGTGATCTTCCATCTCATGCTTGTGCATTTGCCCAATGGCAATAGTATTGCTACATAACACCACCCATGTAGGGACCAAGCTTTTATTGCAACATCAAGAATAGTTACACTAATCATAATAGTGAGAATTTTCCTTACATTAGAAAGCCTCGACAACCTTAACCTCAATTATATAGGCCATATGGTTATCCAAAGAACAAGCTATGGAGGCTCCTAGTTATGCTCCATATCAGGTAACCCCAATGGTTCAATGATCATATGAGTATCAGGGGTACCCTGAACCTCAACAAATAGTAGGACACCAATCACCCCATCCTTTAAAACATAGTACTAGTGAAATACACATAGAAACTTGGAGAGAGTTGTAGTACCTATAACCCCATTATTTGGCTCTACAAACACCAATCAAGGTTATGAGAAAAACTATGGTGATTACTATGCTTATAATCATAATCCATAGAATATGAAGCAACATACGAGAAACAATACTATGCGTTTGATGCCAATAAATATGGGTCAAAATATGCCAATGTGATGTATGTTGCACCTAGAGCCTAAGCTCCAATAAGACAATTGGTAAGGCCACATGTGACAAGAGGACCTTGTTATAGATGTGGATGATATCATTTCATTAGGGAGTGTAGGGATGCCCCATCATTAACCTCCTTAGAGACCTTCATAAGGATATTTTAATGATTGAGGGAAGGGACATCTCTTCCAAGGTTGTCCCAAGAAACTTCTAGAGCATCTTCAACTATTTAGATCCATGTGATTAAAGTAATTGAGTCCTCTGGTAGGACAAAGAGTACATGGTAATCTTGAAAGCTATAAGAAGATGTATCGATCTTACCCTAGGGGAGATCTAGAAAAGGAGAGATTCGAGTTATGCAAGAAACTTATTGAGTTTTCATAGAAAACACTAAAAAAACAAATCCCAACCATTCGAAAAACAAGAATCCTCAAGAAGAAATTTTAGGGATGGCTAGAAATTCATCACCTTAATTAGACTATGCATACATTGACTCCTTAATTCAAGATATAGAGGCAATGTGGCCACATGATCTTTGGTCCAAAGTCCAAGAAGGTAGATGAAAGAAGAATGAATGGGAATCCTCACCCTTTATTGAATTGAATGATTCTTTAAACCAATCAATGAGAGGGAGGTAGAATTAGAAAGTTGTTTGATCAAGGCTTAGAGACAATATAACTATTAGGTTAACCACACTTCCAAACTACATGGGTTAGAATGACCAAAAATCTCATTTCTTCCATGCTTCCACGTTACGATGCAAAGAAAAGAAAATCTCCAAGGAAGTTTTGAAACTCTAAAGGAGTTAAAAAGGTTAAAATACATTATTCATTGAACTTAGAAGAACTATTCCAATTCAGGCCTCAATTATGGAAAAGTGTATACAATCAACTTAACATACAAGATCAAACTAGCTTAGAAAATGAGAAGGTGAATGAGGAAACCACTACATTGAAAATGTTTGTACACAAAGTAGGGTATTTTAGTGAAGGCACTGAAGGAAACAAATGTCTTCTAGCCACATTTAGAGGTAACATGATGAAAGACATGCTAGACACATGTGCAAGAGTAGGAATTGCTAGCAAAGAAATTTGGGAAAAATGGGGGAAACTATCATTAAGATGCACCAAAATGAAGCTACAATTGGTTGATGGCCATGTAGAATCTTCACTAAGACTCCTAGAGATGTAACGCTGACTACATGTAGAGTACAATTTGAACACACGTTAGCCATATGTCAATTTGGCAAGGTATGTGTAGCTCAGTGATGAGTAGCACCTCCTTTAATGTCAATCCGAGAAGACATGAGGATGGTATGAAGACCTCAAGCAAGTGAAGGCACAAATGTGTGAGTGAGAAGCACACCAACATGCACACACATACACACACACATGCACACACCACAAGAACAAAGAGAGTAGGACAATGGAATCACTTCTATTGCAACCAAGTGCTCATACAAGATGAAAACTACAAGAAGCTAACCCAAAAATGAGCTCTCTAGCTCTATTTATAGTTTTTGACTAGCTTTGGCCCTGTCCATACCTAGTGTCCAGCCTAATTAATTTTTAGGTTCCAGGGCTTATTTGAGGGCTCAAATGAGATCTAAAAAATATGAAAATTGGTAGGAAATTACTTCTAAGGCTCCTCAAGCTCGAGGACTCCTCGGCTTGTACAAAATGGAGCTCCAAAAAGGTGAAACGGTATTTACAAGGGTTTCTAGTGATGAGAATCACTTTTAAAAGGATGTAAGGATTGGAAAAAATTGATGGGTTGCCTTAGTGCTAGCTCTGCATGTAGGCATGTACTTGCTTCTTTTCGTATGATGCCAACACTCTCCCCCCCCTAGAGTATGTCGCCTCTGACAGAACTTTGCTCCGTGGTTTGATCAATGTAGTGCTGGAGGATGTCGGTTGCCAATTCGTGTTCTTTGATCCGTAGTCCCTTGACCAGGTCTCTTTGAAGGGCATCCCAATTAATTGCGCCAGGCATGTCGGGTTGTGGCGTGGTGTAGAGCTCGGAATGCATTGTTTGTTCGCACATGAATAATTGTAGTAGGTGGGTTGGGCGTGGTGCAAACACTTCTGAGTGTGACTCCCAAAACCTCGTGGTGAACATGTCATCAAAGGTTTGCTTATAGCAAGCAGGGAGATATCTGATTCTTGCATGCCATGCATAAGCAACTCGTATACTCGGGGTGGTGCTCATATCATAAAGTAAGTCATAATTATCGTTTATGAAGCCTGGAATCAGAGGCTGAATGTGACATACATTGCGGAAGGTTTTGAGCACAATTTGCATCATATCCAAGATTTTGAGCATCATCTGGGCAGCTGCATCTGGCATTGGGTGAAGGCGTGGCATCCAATGTGTGATAGTGGCCATCATGTATGCTACTGTTGGCGTGCCTGTTGGGGGTGCGATGGAGGGGTAATTTAGCCACTGTTTGCAATTTACGTTGTTCTGAACCTTTATAGCAAATGCTTTCCATGATCTTCTTCTCTGCACTGGCCCAAAGCAAGGGTTATATTTCAAATGCATGGGAGCGTGATCCCATGTTATTAGCATTTTCGGATAGGTCTTAAGTAATTTTTGCCTCCAGATGGGTTGGAATATGGCCCCTTTTTTGGCTGCCTCTGGAATATCCTCTGGTTCGAATTGTGTTGCGAAGGTGGGGTGCTTGTTGGTTATGCGTTTGATCTCAGCATTGTAGTCCGCCAACAGTACAAAGTAGGGCTTATATTTTAACTCTGAACTGGTTATCAACCGCCTAGGAGCCAAGTGCGTGAAATATTCATATTTGAGTATGGTCTCCTCAATGGTTTTCATGGCCAGCATCTGAGTTGTTATGCGCTCTTCGTGAGTGTGGCCCATCTCTTCTACCTGCTTCATCCAAGCAGCAGGGGGTTCTTCGTAAGTGTCATGTCCCTCGTCAGTGACTTTGCCTCCTGGAAGAGGTTGATGCTCATAATTATCTTCGAATGTATCTTCCACTGGAATGACAATGGCCTCCTCTTGTGTTGGTTGATCGGGTGGAGAGGGGGGTTGTTCATATTGTAACAGCTTAATCTTTCATTTTGCAACTTGTTGGCGTAGTTGAAGTACCTCATTGTCTGTTGAAGATTCGGGCGCTGGTGAAGTAGCAGACTTCATCATCTCTTTAGGTTCTGATGGATGTGGTGGGGGCACTTGGGATCTCTGTAGTTCCTTTACCTGGTCTGCCAACTGGTCGTGTGCTTCCAAGAGGGTCGCATAATCTTCTAACACCTGCTGAATGTGTTATGAGGGAATACCTTGGAATTTGGCAGGGTCTATAGGTGCTCTTGGGGTGTTTTCAATGGCTACTTCTAAATTCTCCTAGTTTTGTTGCTGTAGTCTTCTGTTCTCTTCTTGAGACGATGCTAAGTGGCGGCGAAGTAAGGCCATGTTTCTTTGTAGTCTAGCATTGCGGCCCAGCTGATCTCTGAGTTGTTCTTCCATAGCCTTACCCGTCTCCATATACTTGGCTTCAAGCTCTGCATTCGATTGTTGGAGGGCGGTCACTTCATGTTGTAATGCTGTATTACTTAACTCCAAGGCATTGACACATGCCTGGAGTTGAGCCGAGAGATTGCAAAGCTCTTTGTTATTCTCTTCCAATAATCTATACTCCTGCTTAAGTTGTGTGGCCGCTTCGAACATGGTGTCTAGTGCATGACTAAATGATGTGGATGCAGGGGTAGAGGTGGAAAATGCAAAGGGTCGGGAAATGGGGAAGGGAAAAGTGGATGATGTGCCTACAGTGATTGGAAATGGTGACGTGAGTGAAGTGAAATGTGATGATGTTGGAACAAGTGGTGGTGGGTGCTCCTGTGGATGGTGAAATGTCCATGGGATCGGACCTGATTGTGTGTGAAGTGTGAATCGTGAATACAGGAATGGTGGGTGGTGTGTTGGTGGTGGCCGTGAATGTGGGGGAGGTGCGGGGAACAAGGGACTTTCTATTATGATTCTCAACTTATTGAACTATATTTACAAGGTTTGCCAAGAATGGCGGTAGGGTGGTTGGTGTAGGTCCTAAAGAGGTTAGGAGGGGCCCAATGGGTTGGGGTTGGGAAAGAGGAAAAGTATTTGTGAAGGGGAATGGGTGTGTTAATGTTTGGGTAGGGACATGTGAATGTCCAAGAGATGGGAGAGACGATGGGTGACCTATTACGGTTTGATCGGTGACGGGATGATCTGTATGGGGTTCGGAAAATTGGTTGGAAGTGGTGGATGTAGGTAAAGGAAAGGATGCAGAACTGGTGGTGTGTGGCAAAGGTTCACTGGGGGTGAATATTGGTTGTTCAGGAAGGTGAGTGGTAAGGGGTTCGGTGGGCTGGATGGGAGGTAATGGTGGAGATGGTGTCTGTATATTTACATCTGGTTCATCAATGTTAGTTGGGCTGGTCATGTGCGCATCTTCCTGAGCTATGGTAGGGAGGGAGGTAGAGACTTCCATTTGAATCATCTTTCCCCTTCGCGGTCGTGTATCCAGCCTTCGTTGATCGTATTGAGGAGGGTTGCAATGTAACATGATTCTCATAGCTTCTATAATCCCATATGTCTCAGCCAAAAGGTTCAATGATTCCACAAAGTGGAGGTCCGTGTTCTCTGCTTGAAGCATTTGATTCACCATCGCTCTATTTGCCTCTTCTAACAGCTTATGCCTCTTTTGTACCTGCTTGATCGTTTTGTAGAGTCGTTTGAGTTATGCAGTGTAAGCAGGGGCTTCCTCCTCACTCTCCTCTGATTCATCCCCCTGTGCCTCTTCCTGATTCTGTGTGCCTTCAGCGTGAGGATGTTGTGCCTCATCTTCCCAATGTACTCTTCGAGCCTCACTATGTGGCCGTCCTCTCTGGGATGATGATCTGGGGCCATTAGTGTCTGAGAAGAGCTCACTCTCAGATAAATGTGCTGTTTGCAAGAAGCTCTCAAAGTTAAAGGATGTATCTTTTGCCAATGTAGCCATGGATGCAAACTTAGCATCCGTGGGTAGTGGAGGGGCTGATGGAGTGGGTTGTACCATGCCCCCGGATTGTGGTCCTTGGAGATGGATCGTTAAAGGAGCTACTTGTTCTTCTTCTCTACAGGAGGCTTCTGTGGTGACCTCACGAGGAATTAGAACCTGTGAAAGTGATCCACACATTCTTTTAGTGGGTTGAACCCCCTGATTTCCACCCCTGGAAGAATTGCAACTGTGAGTACTTAAGGGCCCGTGCGATTGGCACATCATAAGCGAGGCATCTATAGATGATTCTTGTAATGGCGCAACAGCCATTCAAAGTGGGCTTCCTCACTCCTCGTTTGCCTGCTTCATATAACTGGTCAAGGATCCACACTGGCATTTTAATAGGCAAGCTCCCCGTCTCCGCTAGGTATAACCCATACCAGATCTTCTTATGAGGCTGTGTGAATCGGCTTATGCCGGAAATGCCAAATGTTGAAGACACATTCGCAAGGCTATAGAAATGTTCGGGGTGAGGGCACACATTTCTTTCAACTTCTTGATTTTATTGTTCTTCATAGACTCCGGTATCAAAGGATCTCGATCAGAGGGTACATGGGTGCCATACATCTGAAGGGCCTCCCTGATCAAAGTGATGTTCAACTCAAAATTTTTCATTTCCTCCTAGTTTGATAGAGAGGGCACTAGGAACGTGCGTGAATGATCTTTATTTCCTGTCGCCTTCAGAGTTGCAATCAAGTAATAGCACCTAAGGAAATCAGGTTTAGGCAGAGCTTCACTAAAATAGTCTTGCAATCCCGCTTTCTGCCAGATATCTTGAAGAGGAGCTACATTTTGCAATGCTTCAAAGTCTCGTGAGAAGAACTGAAAGGTCCACCAAACTCCTCCAAATTCCAACTTGGATTCCCAAATATGATCAGTATCTCCCAAATCTCCTGGCATCTCATTGAACCAATGAGAATGTCCTTTCACTCTTTCTGTTAGGCCACTCGGTGGATCTGAGATGGGAATTCTTCCCACATTCACGAACTCTTCAGGCCTCGCTGTTAGTGGAGCCTCCACAGGCATGGTATCCCAATTGCTTTGAGTACTAGTGCCTGCCTGGGAGCTTGTTCCTGTTGCTGCTGCCATGAGACTCCTTGCAGCAGTTGATGCTTATCTTCTAGAAGAAGAGAGGCACATTAGTGTTGCATCGGAAACAGGATGTAATGGTGTTCCCTCCACAATACTAACATGACAACCTAGATGGTTAGTGGTTAGAGGTGAAGTGTTTGTGATAGATGTGAGTGGTGGTTAGTGCTTAGTGTCATCCTAGATGCATACTTTGAGAATGCACCTACATCATAGTGGATGGATTTGCAAAATTGGGTCTGGGGGTTTGGTACAGGGTTTAATTCTCCAAAATTTGATCGAGGACTCGTGGCTCTTAGAGCTAATGATAGATAAAGATTTTTGAACTAGATTGTGCTGGATTTGGGACCTTTCGGGCACCCATTTCCAGACATGTCTAAGTTTGACTGAAGGTGTAACAGTGTGAGGTGTAGGTATCTTCCCTGGGCTGATTGTCGAGAGTACTTGTGAGTGTTGATTTAAGCTAGTGACTGGAGGTGAAGTTATTTGGGCTTGTAAGCAGGCCTTGGGCACCCATATCCGTCTAGCATTAGGGATAGCCTTCATTGATCGCTTAGGGACCCAAATAGAAATGGTATAGCTAGGGTGTTGCCTAGGGTACTCCTTCGTTTTGGTCCTTGCTGGTGTGGCTCGCCTAATGCCTTTTTGAGAGCTTGCCTCTGGAGCCGGGTTTTTTCCCCCTTGCGCATCCAGATCTACTTCATGCCTCGAGGTACTTCATAATGTGGAGGTTGGTGCTCATGCTTCTTGATCATCGGTCTCCTTAGTGTCGGGTGTTGCTAAGCCTTCCCCTTTAGATTCTTCTTTGGAATAGATGGGAACTCCTTCTTGACTTTTGTACCTTCGGCAAGAGTGACAATGCTCTGCACCATAGAACTTTGGACAAGAACATCATTGTTATCTTCATGTGGGTTCATGGAGGGATCAGGAGTTGGTGCCTGTCCTAATGGTTTGATTGCTTGATTTTCTAATTCAATCGTAAGGCGGCTTTGGCCTGCCCAAACCTGAAGAAGTCCACTTCTTAGGTTGAGGTTGACTGTGTGATCATAGATCTAGTCTTGGCCCAAGGCAAGAGGTTCGGTAAGATCATCGTCTTCACACACTAGCACTTTTGCTGGCATTAGGACCTCTTGAATGTAGAGGGGAAGTTCCACCTCTCCCATGCAAGGGGTTTCAACTCCTCCTAATCCTATCAGATATGCTTCTAGGGGTTTTACCTCCAATTGCAATTGCTGGCAGTAAGAAAGCCGAACTGCACTAGTGGTTGCTCCTGAATCAATTAAAGCTCTCACGGTCCTTGCACTCTCTCCTTGTCCTACTTCTAGGGTCACAAAAGGTCGTCAATCAACTATCTTATGAGACCGTTCACCAGAAGCTTCACACATGGCTATGTGATAACCTAGAGCTTCATGAGCATCAGTCATGGGTTGATCTCTACCTTGCCTTCTCAATTCCATTCGTCGGATGCGTTCTAAAGCTTCGGCCTCTGCTTCTTCTCGCATTCGCTTTTCCTCTTCTTTATGTTTCTATGCAATATTAAGTCGATTGAGCATTTCTTCTGTTAGGGGTTCTTGATATAGCTTGACTCTACATCCACTTATGTAACTTGGTAGTACGTCACCCTCTAGAGTGGCTAGTTGTACTGCTCCACTTGTGGAGATCCTATTGATAATCATTGGTCCATAGCCTCTTTTCTCTAATTTCCGTGCATGTTGCTTCAATGTGTAGACTAGGACTAGGTCTCCTACTTTCAAGCCTTTATCCTTCACATGTGTATCAAAATACGCCTTTTGCCTCTTCTTGGCTGCATAGATTTCTGCTGCAGCCCTCAATCGTGTCTCACCTAAATGTTCAAGATCAAAGATTCTAGAGGAGAGTTCATGGCCTGTCCAGTCATGCTCTTGTGCTACTTTTAATGTAGGTATCAAAAATTCCAATGGTAGCACCGCATTCTGGCCAAACACCATCTGAAAGGGTGTGGCTTGGAGTACCATTTTATAGGCAACTCGGTATGCCCAAACAACGTGGTGTAGCTGTTTGTCCCAATCAGAGCGTTTTTTTATTCACCACTTTAGTGAGCACATTGCATAAGATCTTATTTGTGCTCTGAGCCTGGCCATTAGCTTGTGGATGATAGGGGGCAGACTTCTTATGAATCACCACGAATTCTTGGAGAAGGTTTTCTATGACTTCATTCAAGAAGTGTGTGCCTCTATCACTCACTAACTCTATTGGCAATCCGTATCTAGTGAACACATTTTCAAATAAGAACTTTGCTGTTGTTTGAGCATCATTCTTCGTAGTGGCTTTCACTTCTACCCACTTGGTTAGATAGTCTGTGGCCACAATGATATACTCAACATCTGAACCCTTAGCTGGGGGATTAATAGGACCAACAAAGTCTATTCTCCACTTAGAGAATGCACGTCCACCCATCATAGGCTTCAATGGCATCTCATCCTTGCGTATGGGATACTCGGTTCGCTGACAAACATAACATCTCTTCACGTAGGTATGTGCATCCATGTGAAGAGTTGGCCATCAAAGACCTGCAAATAAAATTGCCTTGATCACCCGATCTAGCCCAAAGTGTCCTCCTGCTACACCCTGGTGAGCAGTGTCCAAGATCTTCAAATATTCGCTCTCATGAACACATAGTCTCAGGTAACCATCTTTACCACGTTTGTATAAATTATCACCAATGATTGCGTAATCTAAGGCTTCTTGTTCCAAACTCCTTTGTCTAGCCAAAGTCATATCTTGAGGGAATGTTTTCATCCTCAGAAAGGATACTAATGGTTCACTCCAATCTGGTACTAAAGATATTCGATAAAGAGTAGCATGTTCCGCTGGTGGTTTAGTGCAATAGATTGGGCATTCTTTGCACATTCTATGGACATCAACTTCCATAGTTGGCCAATGCACTCCTAGTGTCCTCAGTGTCTGTAGGGTTTGTTGTTTTGAGTAGTGTTGCTCTAATGCATCTACATGTGCTAATTGCAACCATTTAGCGTACTCGTCCTCTTCCACGCAACAGGCTAATACTCCTTGCTCCGTATGTTTGTACATACTTCCTGCCAAGATATGATACTTTTGAGCTTTTACCATCTCTCTATCTTCTGTGTGTATTACCCGGTGATTAGGCCCATATGTCAATACTGGCACTAATGGCTTAGCCCTCTGAGGTACAACTTCCAAATTAAACAAGTAAGCATCAGGTAAGTCATCTGACACTCCTTGTGGGGCCTCCCCTGATGTGAGCCTTGAGAGATGATTTGCTCTCAGGTGGGTCTTGCCTTTCCTCACCACAACCTCAAAGTCGTATTCCATTAGTAAGAGGAACCATCTTACCAATCTGCCTGTATTGCATGGCTTGTTTACCAAGTACAACAGAGCTTGATGATCAGTAAAAAATTTAAACTTATTTGCAAGCAAATAATGTCTAAACTTTTTAACTGCATATACCATGCCTAACCCTTCTCGTTCAGTGGTGCTATAATTTCGTTCAGCTGCATTCAACTGTCTACTGGCATAGGCAATTGGAAGATCCATGTTGCCTTCACCTGTAGGTTGTGCTAGCACGCATCCAATAGCATAATTGGATGCATCCACATGGACATGGAATGGCTTGTTCCAATCTAGTGTGGTCAAGATTGGTGTTGAACATAATCTTCGTTTGAGCTCCTTAAAAGAGTTCTCACATTCATCAGTCCACTCAAAGTTAGTTAGAAGAGCATACATAGGCTTTGCAATGACGGCATACATGTGAATGAACCGGCGGTAGTAACCACAATGCCCCATGAAGGCCTGCACCTCCTTGACATTCCTTGGCCTAGGCAGTTCTGCAATGGCTCTCACTTTCTCCTCATCCGTGGATATGCCATTTTTTGACACTATGTGTCCTAGAATTTTGCCTTGCCTGACCATGAAAACACACTTTTCTGGGTTCATGCAGACTTGATATTCTCTACACTTGTCAAAGATTTGTCTGAGTTCAGGTATATGGGTCCATCTAATGTTGGAATGAGCGCAAAGATCATCAACATAGAATTCCAAATTTTTCCTCAAGAATTCTTTGAATACATGGCACATCAATCTTTGGAAGGTAGCGGGTGCATTGGTAAGCCCAAATGGCATTACCCGAAAAGCAAATATGCCCCACTCTGTGGCAAAATCTGTCTTATGTTGATCTTCTGGTGCAATGGCTACTTGATTATAACAAGAGAACCCATCTAGGAAGCTGTACACTTCCTTGCCCGCTACCCTTTCTAATAGATGCTCGGTGATAGGAAGTGGATAACTGTCTTTGATAGTTGCTGCATTAACCTTCTTAAAGTTGATGCATACACGTAATTTGCCATTCTTTTTGGGCACCACTACAATGGGGGATACCCATTCAGTGTGCTCAATTTCATAGATAAATCCAGCTTCAACCAAGCGATCTATCTCTTCTTTGATCTTGGAAGCATAGTTGTCATTGTATGTGTAGGGCTTTTGTTTAGAGGGTCTCGCATCTGAGGTCATGGGGATCGTGTGTGAGCATATGTCAGGGTCTACACCTTTCAGGTCCTTGTAACTCCAAGCAAAAACGTCTCTATATTCCCTTAGCAATGCTATCAACTCTTGTTGTTCTTCTTCCGACAGGTCATGCCCTATGTAGGTGCATCTTTCTTCTCCCTCTTCTATGGCTACCACTATTTTCTTGGTAGTTTCCTTGCTATCATAGGCCTCTCCTGATTGTGCCTCGCACTTAGGCATTCTTATCATGACTCTCCTATCGTCTATCTCATATTTTTTAAAGTTTTCAGAGACCTCAAACAAGGACTCTTCCTCTACTGGTATGACTTCTCTCTTGTTCCTTTTCTTTCCTTCACTCTTAGTGGTCACTTGTGTGGTAAATCTCATATCATTAATGATCTCTTCATGTCTCTGAGGGTGAACTTCTACTTCATAGAAGTATTCTTCATCTGATGCAAAAGGTGGGTCCATAATGATTTACTCTAAGTCGGAGTCACTTGCATCCTCAAATGCATCAGGGCTAGGTTCGCATTCTTCTAAAACTGCATCTCCCATTATTGGTTCTATTGAAAAGACTGAAATGTCATAGCCATCCTCATCACAGTAGGGTGTCCATTGTTCTTCATTGATGGCTACATCCATAGTTGCTAAAATTTCAGCCCAGCCGTGAGGCTCAAATTCTTCGTCAGGAAAAACTACAGGTGCATAGGCTGGGTCTTGAATTGATCTATGGGTTTCTTTTGCACCTACCTCTCTGGCTTTCTCTCTCTTCTCTTCTTCTACTGCTACCTTACACATCCATAAGTGAGTGTCTTCATGCATCCATGAGAATCCTGATCCTATGGAATGCAGTGACTCAGTATCATCTTTAGCTCTATAAATGGGATTCCATTGGATGGGGGGTACATCTCTATGAGAGTAATCCTTGAGATTGACTTTGGTTGTAACACCTAAAAGTTGCAAGTACAAAGAATTGGTTCCCCAATCCTGTACCACTTGCAACTGCCGCATAAATGATCTCCCCAAAATCATCTCATAGGCCTGGTTTTTGCTAAAGTCACATATAGCAAATGTATGCTCAAACTCTACACCACATGTAGTGAGAGTTATTCCTTCTAACAATCCCAAAGGTCTCTCAATATGACCATCGGCCATTTGCAATTTCATTCTCGTCGGCCTGAGTGCTGGCTTGCCCCAACGCTTCCATAGGGAAGTGGTAGCAATTGCAACTCCTGCACCTGAGTCCAAAATTGCTTTGGTTGTGTATTCATGATGGGTAATTGGGAGATAGGTATTTCCTTCTTCTTCTTCACTCATATCTCCTATCTTATCCAATGGTATTTCTGGCACTGTTCTATGTGATCCTACCTAGGAACGTGATTTCGCTATGTCTGGCACTTGTTTGGCTACGTGTTTCCACACTTCTGGCTTAACTTTGAGTAGCTCTTCTAAAGTGAGATTGCACTACACTTTAGTGTTATTTACTACCTCAGTATTCCTAGGTATGATCGAATCTTCGTTTCTTATCATGACCGTGGGTGCTCTCATGCAAGTAGACTTAGTTTCCCATGGGCCTGTGAAATGTGGTAACTCTTGCAAGGAATTAGACTCAAAGTCTAACCTCTCATGAGAGTGGGCACTTTCATGTTCTTCATAAATAGAAGGGATGTCTTGTGGGAATTGATCATGTGCATCATCCACAAGCTCAATGGGATGAGGGACTTCACTTTCCTTTGCCCACTTCTCTTCTTGAATCTCTCTCAAGAACTCTGGTGAATACCTATTCATAGAAGAAGAGGTGTCTGGTTCGGTGGAATTAGGGACATACACTTCCTGGGGAGGAATGCTTGTTCTATCTCTTGCCCTCTCCTTAGCCTGGAAGGTGGCTTGCTTTGGTTTCTCTCAAGCTTTCTTCAACTTCGCTCATTTTCTGTGACCATTGTCTTTTCAATCTCTCTCGGCTATCTCTCCAAGCTCTTGTCCTTTTCTTGGTTAGGCTCTCCATCTCACTAACCTCAGCACTCTGCCCTACTCCCTGAGTTTGTTGCAAGGCTTGAGCACGGGTGACTACTTGCACTGGGGCAGTGGAAGTTACACTTCCTGTAGAGTCTACTACTAGTCCAATGACATTGATAGGAGTGATTTTTGGCAGGCTATTGGGATTCTTTGGGTAGTCTCGTAAGAGATGCTCTTTCCCACAATCTTGACAGAAGCCGTGAATTGTCACTAGTTGGGGTTGTGTAGGGGCAGGCACTGGGCAATCACGTATAAGGTGATCTCCCTGACATCTGAAGCATGGTCCTCTAGGAAATGGGGGTCGTACCTGCCTCGGTTGAGTTCTAGAGTTGGGGTTTGTGTACATGACATTAGCATACTCAGGCTCCCCACTATTTTCATTTGGGTCCTCATAATAGTATGACTCGTTATGCTCGGGTGACTGTATGTAGTAAGCCTGTGGGCTATCAATATGTGTGGAGTCAAAACTATGGTCACTTGGATCACTATCTGATAGCAATGGTGTGATTGGGACTATGGCTCTGTTCAGATTTTCTTCAGCAGATGCATATTTCATTGGGATCACATTGGTTGGAGCAGGGGGTTGCTGCGCTAGGACTGGTTGAGGTCTCTACTGCCCTTGATAAGGTGATTGATAAGGTTGCTGTGTTGTGTTGTATTGTTGTGGTGGGAACTGATTGTGGTATCTACCTTGTTGTGGATATGGCTGAGGGTAATTTTTCCTGACAGTTTGTTTGTTATAAGGGTAGTCTTGTGTGGTGTGGTTGGTGTACCTTCGCTCTATGGTGCAGTATTGGCTACTAGGATTCACTTGGGGTTGGGCCATAATGGGACATACACTTGCCATATGGTCACCTCCACAAGTATAGCACCGCTTAACTGGGGTAAATCTTGGAATTTGTTTACTAGAGACACCTAGTTTTTGAGCTACCTTCTCTGCAAGTTCCTCAATGGATGTGGATTGACCAGACATAAGGCTACTAGAGCTATCTGATTCCTTGTAGATTTTTGATAGCTCCAACTCCTCGTCTAGATTATCCTCAATGTCTATGCACATGCACACGCATTCTTCTATAGTTCTGGGGTCCTTCAGATACACATATGACCTGAGCTTGGTGCTCAACAATCCATCTAAGAACAAAGCCACTTGCTTGGCTCGTGTGGGTAACTCAGGCATTGGGCACCTCTCTAGGTATTGCCTAAACCGTCTTCCTGCCAGTCTAACAGTCTCTTGAGGTGCCTGCTTGAAGCTATGAATCAAGGAAGAGGTATTATGCCGTATGCCACTCTTAGAGAACTCAGTGATGAAAGCCTCTAAAAGTTGGTCTATGCTCCTCAACTGCCTCTCATTCAGGGGTTGAAACCATGTAAGGGTAGTGTTCCTAAGGGTTAGACCAAAAGCATTGTATTGAGTGAATAGGTCCTCCACTTGTTCAACTCTCAAGACTTGCCTAAATTCTATCACATGGTTGTACGGGTCTCCAGTGCCATCAAAGTAATTCTTCATGGACTTCACCAGTTGAGTTGGCCTTAGGGTCCTAGTGTGTTCTCTCAGCCTTGGCAAAGTGAAATCTTCAGCATTTCTTTGGTTCCTTGGGGCTCTAGGTCTCTCGGTTTCTTCTCTATCCATCTCTGTTCTCATCCTTTCTCTTCCCAGGGGGTTGGCAAAGCTTACCTCAGGTCAATACTGATTTACCACGGGGAGTCATGATTCTGATCAATACTGATTTACCACGGGGAGTCCTCGGCTCTCTCTCTAAATTTCCTTGCTCTATATCACCCATGTCAGTTTCTGCGATCACATTCCCGAACTCGTCTGTTCTATCTGGAAGAGTGGTGACTACATAAATAGTCCCTTCTTTATCTAGGTATGCTCCATTCTCGAACTTGACTACCGGGTGTTCTAATCCATGGGGTTGATCGGGGTTCTTAATCTAGACCACAGATCTTCTCAGGCCGTCTTAGTAGATGCGAGCACCTAGACGATTAGTCCTGATGTATTCCAATTGAGTCTTGTAAGGTCCTTCTGGCTTTTCTAGATATGCCACCCGTGAACTACCTTCTGGTCTCTCCATGTTATAGGACATTTTAGAATCAATTGTTTCTGATCTGGGAGTGTATGGGTAATCACTCAACTACTGGGCCCAAGACCTAGCAGTGTGATTGACACTAGCTTCAGAAGATCTGAGGCTTTGTCGGTCTCGGCCTAAGTGTCTGCCTGACCTAAGGTTCATATGCCTGGTTTCTCTACCCCCTTGGTCCCAAGTACACTCTCGTTGCAGGTTACTTTGCACCAATCACTTTGTTCTTTTTAGTTGAATATTATGTTAATCCCTTGTTGGGAATCACGTCGTCAGGAGTACTTAAGTGAATTTCGCACTTGATAATTGATTGAATCAAGTTTACTTTTTTCCCCTTAGGACTTTCGCACTTAAGATCTACCTAATGCTTGTACTTAGTTGATTAGTTCTCTTGGACTTGATTCGTGCCTGGCGTTGCCCTAATTAATCACCCCTCCTAGGTCGTACTTAGCCTAAGCTTGAATTGATGAAGGAGGGTTGAGAGAACTTCCAACCTTAATTCACTTGTTGACCAGACTGCTACACAAGCCTAGGTAGCCTTTTCCCAAGCTTGGTACTCAACCTTGCTAGCTTGCCTTGGTTGCCTTGCTTGCCTTGCTTGCACACAATGAAACTGCAAAAGTTCCACAAGTTAATATAGCTCCTTTACTACAATGGATTGAAAGATACACATCAACAAGTGTAAGCCCCCCTTGGAGTAGCTCACTGTACCCCCAAAATCTTATGACCACATAGTCCCACCTAAAGGTCAACTTAAGAATACATGCTCTAAAACTCCATATATGATTCTTACAAAAACGAGTCAAGGTCCACGTAGGATTCTCAACAAGCTTTCCAACGAGACCAAATCTCATCAATCGGAGTTCGTATGGTGAAGTTATGACTATTCAAGCATTTAGGGGTCAAAACAGGCTCTTAGGGTTCAGAAAATTCCTCCCTGGCTTTTAGGTATTTTTCCCACTTCTAAGGCTCTAATATTATCCCAATGTGTCCAAAATTAAGCCCAAAAGTACCCCAATTCAATCAATTAATTCACCCCTAAAAATTCATGCGTTAAGTCGGTGTATCACGATAGGTCGGGTTGGTGTGTCACGATAGGTGGAAGTGTCGCGATAGGTGGAAGTGTCGTGATACTTGGAAGTGTCGTGATACTTGGAAGTGTCGCGATAGTTGGAAGTGTCACGATAGGTCGAAGTGTCGCGATACTTGGGTGTGTCGCGATAGGTCGAAGTGTCGCGATAGGTGGAAGTGTCGCGATACTTGGGTGTGTCGCGATAGGTGAAAGTGTCGCGATAGGTCGAAGTGTCGTGATACTTGGGTGTGTCGTGATAGGTGGAAGTTTCGCGATAGGTCGAAGTGTCGCGATACTTGGGTGTGTCGCGATAGGTCGAAGTTTTGCGATACTTGGGTGTGCCGCGATAGGTAGAAGTGTCGCGATACCTCGGTGTGTCGCGATACCTCGGTGTGTCGCGATACCTCGGTGTGTCGCGACACCTCGGTGTGTCGCGACACCTTGGTGTGTCGCTTCAGATCTGGCTGGTGATTCTAAGAGCTCTCAGCCTGCGCAGTGTCGTGGTGCACTCAGAATTGTGATTGGGTCAACTTTTGAGTGTGTCACGATAGCTCAAGCTCGACGCCTCGGGGCTTGCGTAGAAAGATTCCGTACCTACTGAGCTTGCTGGAGATGGTGATGTTGCTGAACCTGCAAGAAACATGCAAAAACACACAAAAACAACACTACACACTCGCTCTCTCTCAAACTCGCACTAAGCAAATGAGGAGAATGACAAGGAAGAGGGAATATGAAGTGGAGAAGGAGATGGAGGTGGAGATGAAGATGGAGATGAAAACAAGAAAATTACCTACTTCTTACCATTCCAACGCGTCCTCTCTACGTCTTACCATCACACGCTCGTCCTCAAAGCTCAAATCCTCAGCAACGGCGCCAAAATTTGGTGTAGCTCAGTGATGAGTAGCACCTCCTTTAATGTCAATCCGGGAAGACATGAGGATGGTATGAAGACCTCGAGCAAGTGAAGGCACAAATGTGTGAGTGAGAAGCACACCAACATGCACACACATACACACACACGCGCACACACCGCAAGAACAAAGAGAGTTGGACAATGGAATCACTTCTATTGCAACCAAGTGCTCATACAAGATCAAAACTACAAGAAGCTAACCCAAAAATGGGCTCTCTAGCTCTATTTATAGTTTTTGACTAGCTTTGGCCCTGTCTAGACCTAGTGTCCGACCTAGTTAAAAATTAGGTTCCAGGGCTTATTTGAGGGCTCAAACGAGATCTAAAAAATATGAAAATTGGTAGGCAATTACTTCTAAGGCTCCTCAAGCTCGAGGACTCCTCGGCTTGTACAAAATGGAGCTCCAAAAAGGTGAAACGGTATTTACAAGGGTTTCTAGTGATGAGAATCAGTTTTAAAAGGATGTAAGGATTGGAAAAAATTGATGGGTTGCCTTAGTGCTAGCTCTGCATGTAGGCCCGTACTTGCTTCTTTTTGTATGATGCCAACAATATGCAATTATGAAATGATCTTAGGGAGACCATTCATACAGGAACTAAAAAAAGTGCGATTGGGGAAGAGATTCCATATACCTTTAACACCAAGTCACTATTACCAAGAAAAATCCCCAAATTTTTTCTTATAGGGATGTTTCAACTCTTCAATGGAATCCCATCCAAAAAAAAGGAAGATGACATGTTGTAGCTCAAGCGTAAGCACCACCTCCTTTACTTGTCAATCCGCGGAGACGTGAGGACCGGTATGAAGACCACGAGCAAGTGAAGGCACAAGTGCGTGAGTGAAAGCACACAACCATGCACTCACATACACACACACGCGCACAAAGTAAGATCAAAGAGAGGAACAATGGAAAGCTTAGATTGCAAAAGAGTTCTCTTACAAAAGTTCTATTCTCTAACAAGCTAACCCCAAAAATGAGCTCTCTAGCTCTTTTTATAGTTTTTTGACTAGTTTTGGCCCTGTCCAGACCTAGTGTCCGGCCTAGTTAAAAATTAGGTTCCAGGGCTTATTTGAGGGCTCAAACGAAGTCTAAAAATTATGAAAATTGGTACGATGGTACTTCTAATACTCCTCAAGCTCGAGGACTCCTCGGCTTGAACAAAATGGAGTTACTAAAAATAGATAATGGTATTTACAATGGTTTTTAGTGATGAAAATCACTATTTTTGTAGGAGATTCTTCTGAAAATTTGACATACACTTCTTGGAGCTCCCTACTTGCTCCCTTTCCCTGTGTGTCCACCTTTTGATGTGCTTCCATGCTTTGTCCTTGACTTTGAGCTTCAACACTCCCCCCCCTCTCGAGTCTGTCGTCCCTGACAGACCCTTGTTGGAAGGGCTGTTCCAGGTAGTGCTTTGAGAGGTGGTGTCCATCCGTTGTATGAGCTGGTTCCTTGGATTCCAGCAAGGATGTGTCGTTGTGAGCTTTCAAAACTGCAAGTTGCTCAAAAGAGGTTGTCAAGAGTGATTTGGAGCAACTACTGGCTTCAATTTGCTTCCGAGATATGGATGTTGTTCCCATAACGTCCGCTAGCTCTTCCAAAGATGATGTTGAGAGCAGTCATGCCAACTACTCATAACCCATAATGAATGATGGGTAAGTGTGTTCGTGCCTGGGTTGAAAAAAGTATGTGCCTTGTGCATGGCCTTGTAATGTAGCCCTACGCATGCTTTCTTGGAAAATGCATTGGAAGAAGTATGGTGCAAAAATTGCGGGTCTTGAGCTAAGTGCTCAAGGGTATGCTGACGAAGAGGTTTCCTAAACTATCATGGTTATGGTGTTTCCAGAGTAAAGATACTTACCATGGAGAAGGTTGATGGATGTTTGTCTCTTCGTGTTGTACACTCGGCCTTTGGGATGGAACCTTGTTGATGAATGTCCATGTTGATTGTCCACTGATGAGATCTTTTGAGTGGTGGATCCCCTCTCCTCTTTTCAAAGCAACAATTGTCACTAACAATGTGCATTTCTGAGCTTGGGCTCATGCACGTTCACTTCCCTATATTGACACTCAGAGGAATATTGGACACATGCCGGTTTCTAAGAGATTACTATGCTGATTGACATAGACCATTCACCAGTGCTACTGTTCCATATTGGTTCAGGAAATACTGAGAATTGAATTGCTTTATATTCCTTGGCAAGCAACATCGGGTAACTACACCAAGCTGAGTTTCACATATTCTCTTTAGCTCACCATATGCAGGAGTCTTCTCCTCCAGAACTACCTTGTGCAGATATCTCCTTGGATGCTCTAGTACATGAAGTAGTTAAGCATCACTCAAGTTGCGGACCTTCAAGCTCTTCATTCCTACCATGGTAAGAGAAAATCATAGTTGTAGATGCCATGTTCATGCCAAATGCTTGTCATCTACCAGATAAGGCAGCAATAATCTCACTGCTGGCCGAGACACACTTCTATCCAAATTGATAAATGCCTAGTAATCAACAGTTCCACCTTCAACTAAGCATGACTCATTCATGTTTCATAAGCCAAACCTGGGAACAAGCTCTCTCCCGCTTTTCTTTCTCCCCTTTTTTTTTTTTTTTTTTTTTTATAGAGGGACAGGATATCACAAAACAAGAACACAAAAGTTAGTATCAATAGAAATATTTGACATACGTCACTGTGCTCTTGTGCGTGGGATTCTCAAGTGTGTCTATGCACGGCCGTGTAATGTGGCCCTATATTAATGCATACTTTGGAAATGCATGACTTGAATGGTGCAAAAGACAGGGTTGTGCAAGGAGCACATGGTTGTTGCTCGTTCGAGGCTGTCGATGTTATTTGCGGAGGTTGATGCCGACCTTGGTGGAGGTATCCATTGAGTCTCGAACTGATGTAATCCTCCTTATTGGAGTCCATTTTAGAACATCATTTGGCAGTGTAGAGGTCACTTCAGGCGTCTTTTTCTTTGGATGCTTTCTGAACTGTGGTATCCAGTGTGATTGACGCTTTGGTTCGGTGGAGGCTACTTGCACTTTTGGCTTCCAAACCCATATCCTTTTTGCATGTCTTCCTACTAATGTTGAAGAGCTGATTTGATCTTCCTTTGGTCTCTGTACGTGGTTCTTACCCTTTTCTCTTTTTGGCTTCTTTGTTGAAACCTTTTGCATGTGGGAGAACAAAGGTTGTTGTGGATGTAGGAGCTTCTTAGGTACCCACATCTGTAATTGCCCTTGTTGAGCTGCAGCTAACTTCTTAGGCACCCAAACTTGTTGGATACCTTGTGATTGAGCTTGTCTGAGCTGCTTCCTTCGTCTTCTGGCCTGGTTGGTTTGCATGGATGGAATTTGTGGGGGCAAGGTTGGTGGTTGCTCTCCTTTGTGTACCCATATCTGCTTCATGCTCGGAACTGCTTTTTTATCGAATGGTGTCTTTCTATTTGATGTAGTAGTTGTCGTGAACGGTTGTGTTTGCTTGTGTGGTGGACTCACAACTGTGGCTACTTGATTCTTTGGAGAAGAAGAAAGATCCACCCTCCTTCGAACCTGGTCTTCTACGATTGACTCCTTCTGCATCATAGAGCTTTTGACACATACAACATCTTCTTTCATATGGTTAGTCTGGGAAGAACTAAGAGAGTGTGTGGTGCCATGATTTAGGAGCATGCAGTTCTCTAATTCTACTGTAATGCATTGTTCATGTACCCAAACTTGAAGAATTTGACTTCTTAGGTTTAAGTTAACTGCATGGTCATAGATCCAATCTTGACCCAGGACAAGTGGTTCTGTAAGGTTCTCATCTTGACATACTAGCGCTTTGACTTTCATTGGAACATCGTGAAGGTAGATGGGAAGTTCCACCTCGCCCAAACAAGGGGTTTCCACACCTCCCAATCCTATGAGATAAGCTTCTATGGGATTGATGTTCAACCCCAAGTCTTGGCAGTAGGAAAGTCTAACTGCACTACTTGCTGCACCTGAGTCAATCAATGCTTTCACCGTCCTTGCACCCTTCCCTTGTCCTATCTCTATGGTCACAAAGGGTCTTCGGTCAATGACCTGAGAAGTCGCTATGCCTGACTTTTGACACATATCCATGTGATATTTTGGGGCTTTTGAGTTGACTTCTAGGCCTAATCGCCTTAACTTATTTCGCCTAATACGCTCTCTGGCCTCTACCTGTGCTTCTTCTCTCACTCTTAACTCTTCATCTTTTCGCTTCTTAGCAGTGTTGAGTCTCATTAGCATATCCTCAGTAAGAGGTTCTTGATATAGCTTGACTCTACAGCCACTAATATAGTTTGGCAAGATATCTCCTTCTAGCGTGGCCAACTGAACTGCACCACTAGTGGAAATTCTATTAATGATCATGGGTCCGTATCCTCTTTTTTCCAACTTACGGGCATGTTGTTTTAGTGTGTATACCAACACTAGATCTCCCTCTTTCAACCCCTTATCCTTGATGTGTGCATCAAAGTATGCCTTTTGCCTTTTCTTTGCAGCGTAGATGCCTGCTGCCGCTCATAGCCTCGTCTCACCCAAGCGTTCGAGATCAAAGATCCTAGAGGACAATTCATGCCCATTCCACTCATACTCTTGTGCTACTTTGAAGGCAGGGATTAAGAAATCTAATGGTAGCACCGCGTTCTGTCCGAAGACCATCTGAAATGGGGTGGCATTGAGTACCGTTTTGTAGGCAACTCGATAAGCCCAAACAGCATGATGAAGTTGTTTGTCCCAATCAGAGCGTTTATTATTTACCAGTTTTGTCAATACGTTACAGAGGATCTTATTGGTACTCTCGGCTTGTCCGTTGGCTTATGGGTGATAGGGGGCAGATTTCTTATGTATCACCAAGAATTCTTGGAGAAGATTTTCAATGACTTCATTCAAGAAGTGTGTGCCTCTATCGCTCACCAACTCTATTGGTAGTCCATATCTCGTGAACACATTCTCGAATAAGAACTTAGCAGTAGTCTGAGCATCATTCTTTGTTGTGGCTTTGACTTCTACCCACTTTGTAAGGTAATCTGTGGCTACAATGATGTACTCTGCATGGGAGTTTCTAGCTGGGGGGTTAATAGGACCTATGAAGTCTATGCCCCACTTCGAAAATGCACGTCCTCCCATCATTGGCCTCAAGGGCATCTCGTCTTTTCTCACTGGATATTGTGCACGTTGGCATGTGTCACATTTCTTCACATAGGTATGTGCGTCCATATGAAGAGTGGGCCACCAAAGTCCTGAGAATAGAATGGTCTTGATCACTCGGTCAGGACCAAAATGTCCACCTGCAACACCGCTGTGTGCAGTCTCTAAGACCTTTAAATAGTCTGATTCATGAACGCACCGTCTTAAGTAACCATCTTTGCCTCTTCGGTATAGGTTGTCTCCTACTAGGGCATAGCCTTGAGCCTCTTGCTCCATGCTTCTTCTTCTTGCTAGACTAGCCTCTTTGGGTAATCTTCCCGATCTCATAAACTCTACCAATGGAGCACTCCATTCTGGAATTAATGACACTTGATAAAGGGTTGCATGCTCCACTGGGGGTCTCTCTCTGCACCTTGGACAATTCTTAATCCACTCATGTATTTCTTTGTCCATGCTAGGCCAATACACTCCTAAACGCTTTAGATTCTGCAATGTTCGTTGTTTAGAATAGTGATTTCCTAGCATTCCTTCATGGGCTTGCTGCAACCAACTACTATGTTCATCATCCTCCACACAACAAGCTAATACACCCTCAGTATCTTGTTTGTACATGCTTCCTGCTAATATGTGATATTTTTGTGATTTTACAATTTCTTCTTGTGATGTTTTCACATTCTTATTTGCAGGGCCAAAGGTTAGGACTGGTACCAACTTATTTGCCCATTTAGGAACAACTTCTAAATTGAACAGATAAGCATCGGGTAATTCGTCAGACACTCCTTGCGGTGACTCTCCTGAAGTGATGCGAGAAAGGTGATCTGCCCGAAGGTGGGTTCTACCTTTCCTGACAACAACTTCAAAGTCATATTCCATTAGTAAGAGGAACCATCTTACTAAGCGTCCAGTATTGCAAGGTTTATTGACCAAATATAACAAAGCTTGATGATCAGTGAAAAACTTGAACTTGTTGGCCAATAGATAGTGTCTAAACTTCTTCACAGCATATACCATGCCTAAGCCCTCTCGCTCAGTGGTGGTATAGTTCCGTTCAGCTGCAGTGAGCTGTCTACTAGCATATGCTATGGGCAAATCTAAGTTTCCTTCACTTGTGGGTTGTGCTAGCACACATCCTATGGCATGATTGGATGCATCCACATGGACATGGAATGGTTTATTCCAATCAAGAGTGGTGAGTATTGGTGCCGTGCACAAACGTTTCTTCAGTTCATTGAAAGAATTCTCACATTCATCATTCCACTCAAAATTAGACAGCAAGGCATAAAGGGGTCTAGCTATGATCGCGTACATGTGGATAAACCTACGGTAGTATCCACAATGGCCCATAAAGGCTTGTACCTCTTTAATATTCCTTGGCCTTGGTAGCTCCGCTATGGCTCGTACCTTATCTTCATCTGTTGAGATTCCATTCTTAGAAACAATATGACCTAAGATTTTACCTTGACGCACCATAAACACACACTTTTCTGGGTTTAGACACACTCGATATTCTCTACACTTGTTGAAGATTTGTCTGAGCTCAGGGATGTGAACCCTTCTTTCTTGGGAATGAGCACATAAATCATCCACATACACTTCTAAGCTCTTTCGCAAGAACTCTTTGAAGACATGACACATGAGCCTTTGGAATGTTGCAGGTGCATTGGTGAGCCCAAATGGCATCACCCGAAATGCAAAGATTCCCCACTCTGTAGCAAAAGCTGTTTTGTGTTGATCTTCTGGGGCAATGGCTACTTGATTGTAACCTGAAAATCCATCAAGGAAGCTATAAACTTCCTTGCCTGCAACACGCTCCAATAGGTGTTCTGTGATTGGAAGTGGATAACTATCTCTAATCGTAGCGGCATTAACTTTTTTAAGGTTAATACACACTCGCAACTTCCCGTTCTTCTTGGGTACCACCACAATGGGGGACACCCATTCGGTATGCTCAATCTCATAGATGAATCCAGCCTCAATCAATCTATCAATTTCTTCTTTGATTTTGGCTGCATAGGTATCATTATATGTGTAGGGCTTCTGTTTGGTGGGCTTAGCATCAGCAGTCATGGGGATAGGCTTGAGCTTGTTCTACCATTTTCATGCACATTTTCATCCGTTCAATCTCTAAGTCCGCTCTAGGGTAACTCTTGTCTAGGTTTGCAGCTGTAGGCCCTTCTTGAAGTCGAGCCTGGTAGGCCTTGAACATCATGTCCAAGCCTTCTGGGGTTGGATCTGCAAGAACAGACCCTGGTTGCGGTCTATTTACAATGGGTGGTGGGGTGGGATGAGGTGGAGTGGATGGAGTTTCGGTATGCGAGGGGCTTTGAGATGCAATGTCTTCTATTTTTGTTTTCGCTTCTTTTAAGCTTTCTTCTAGTTTCGAGAACTTTTTATTCCACTTGCGATTGGCGTTCTCTCTGGTATCCTTCCATGTTCTTGTTTTCCTCTTACTAGGCTCTCCCGATTCACTCGACTCTGATTGTTCTACTGGTTTATCCTGTTTTAAGGTTGTGCTCTAGTGACAGCTTGTATAGGAGCCACATTGCTACTACTTGAACTTGAATCTGCCACTAAGCCTACCACATTAATGGGTGTAATCTTGGGTGCACTGGAGGGGTTTCTTGAACAATCTCTGGGGAGATGGTCTTTACCACAATCAGGACAAAAAGCCTATATTGTGATAGCCTGTCCTTGACTTGGAGATGATGGGTGGGGACAGTCACGAATGAAATGGTCACCATGACATCTGAAACAAGATCCTCTAGGGGCTTGTGGTCTCATTTGTCTCAACTGGGGCCTAGGGTTAGGATTTGTGTACATGACATTGGAGTATTCTGGCTCCCAATTTGGCTCCATAGGTGGTACCTCATATTGATACGAGTAAATCTCACTATGTTCAGGTGACTCTGTGTAATAAGCATGTGGACTACCTTCATGGGAGTAGTCTGAACTATGAGCGTGAGAGTCATTATCTCGTATCAATGGGGTTAGTGGCACCAAAGCTCTATTTGGATTTTCCTCTCCCACAGCATATTTGACTGGAATCACGTTGGCTGGAGCTGGTGGTTAGTTTCCCAAGACAGGTTGTGGCCTATATGGTACCTGATATTGCTGTTGTGGTCTATAATATGGCTGTTGGTATTGGTTCTGATACCTGCCTTGTGGGTAAGGTTGCTGATAATTCTGTCTAACAGCCTGCCTATTGTAGGGACAATCTTGAGCCGTGTGGTTTGTGTATTTTCTCTCAATAGTGCAATATGGAGCATTCCTTTCTCTAATGTTTTGGTTTTGCATTGGGCATACATTAGCCATGTGGTCGCCCCCACAAGTATAACACCGATTCAATGGAGTGACTCTCTATGTTTGTTTATTTTGGACTCCCAGCTTCTTGGCAACTTGCTCAGCTATCTCTTCTATTTCTGTGGAGATCTTTGAAGTATGACTAATAGAACTATCCAAATCTTTGTAGAGTTTGGACAATCCTAACTCCTCACCCAAGTTATCTTCTATGTCTATGCACGTCCGCACACACTCTTCTATGGATCTAGGATCTTTCAAGTACACATATGATCTTAACTTGGTGCTCAGTAAGCCATCTAAGAACAAAGCCACTTGTTTGGCCGGAGTGGGTAACTCTAGAGCAGGGCATCTTTCTAGATACTGTCTGAATCTTCTACTTGCTAGTCGCACTGTTTCTTGGGGAGTCTGCTTGAAGCTGTGGATCAAGGATGATGTGTTATGCCTGATACCACTCTTGGAAAATTCTACAATGAATTCATCTAGCAGTTGACCTATATCGTGATAGCTGCTTCTACTCAATGGTTGAAACCAAGCTAAGGCAGTGCCCTTAAGGGTCAAACCAAATGCCTCGTACTGGGTGAACCAGTCCTCAATTTGTTCGGCTCTCAGCACTTGTTTGTACTCGGCCACATGATCATAAGGATCCCCTGTCCCATCGAAATAGTTCTTCATTGCCTTGATCACTTGAATGGGTCTAAGGGTTCTTGGGTACTCTCGGGGTCTAGGCAATGGAAAATCCTGTTCATCTCTTTGTTGCCTATGTGCTTGATGTCTCTCTCTTTCAGGTCTTTCATTTTCAAATCCTGACCTATTCCTGCCCACGGTGTGTGCAAAACTTACCTCAGGTCTCTCTCTAGTTCTTCCTCTCTGGGCTTCATGAGCGTGGGATGATCCTACTCCTTGGAGGCCATGGGAAACATTGGATCTTGGTGGGGGGAAAATCAATTCATTCTTCCAAGTATATGCATGTCTATCATGTTCTGTTACCAAGAAAATTTTCTCTGATGTGTTATCCAGGTAGACAACTTTGCCTGGTATTTCTGGATCCTTGAACTCGTAGATGATGACTATGCCCAATTGGCTAGGTTGATCTGGCTTGAATCTCCAAAAGGCTTCCTCTATTTCTCTATTCAAAAATAGTTCTATGCTTTTGTTGTCTTGAGGGATCCAGTCCGGAGTGATCACTCGGGTCAAAACTGACTTACCTCTAGGAGTCTGGGGTCCTTGTCCTACGTTTCCTTGTTCTAGGTCTCCTATTTCATTCTCAGGAATGACATTTCCAAACTCATCAGTCCTATCTGGTAGGTTGGTGACCACATACATGGTTCCTTCCTTATCAATGTATGAACCCTCTTCGAACTTGACCACCGGGTGTTCAAGTCCAAAGGATTGATCTGGATTTTTGAGTTGGACCACTGATCGCCTCAGACCATCCTCATAGATGCGAGCACCTAATTGGTTGGTCCGAATATATTCCAACTGTGTCTTATAGGGACCTTCTGGTGTTTGTAGATGGGCAGTCCCTGAGCCACCTGCAGGTTTTCCCATACTAAAAGACATTTCTGAATCACTTGTGTCTGAACTTAGTAAAAGATGACCACTTAGTTGTTGTGCCTAAGACTTGGATGTATGGTTGACACTAGCCTCAGAAGATCTAATGCTTTGTTTATCCTTTCCTAAGTGTCTACCAGATCTCAGGTTCATAAGCTTTAGTCAAGAGTCCAAATTTTCCCCTTGGTATGGTTCAAAATTCTTTGGAGTCCCCTTGGTTTCCTAGTCCCACTTGAGGGTCAACTTCAAATTATCCTATCTCAAAATCAATGCGTTATTCTTGAAAAAAACAGTTGAGGTCGTGTAGGATTTGAAACGAGCTTTCCAACGAGCTATAGAGCTCTAAAAATGGACTTGGGATGAAAAAGTTATGCCAATTCAGGCTCCTGGGGGTCAAAACAGGCAAACAGGACCTTTGAAGAAAATCGCGATTTTGTGAACTTTCAGAGAATCGCGATTTTGTGAACTCAGAAAATCGCGATGTTGAGCACAAAATCGTGTTTCTGAAAATCGCGATTTTGATCACAAAATCGTGTTTTTTGACATGAAAATCGCGATGTTGATCACAAAATCGTGTTTATGAAAATCGCGATTTTGATCACAAAATCGTGTTTTTTTGCTGAAAATCGCGATTTTGATCACAAAATCGTGTTTCTGAAAATCGTGTTTATGAAAATCGCGATTTGATCACAAAATCGTGTTTTTTTGACATGAAAATCGTGATGTTGATCACAAAATCGTGTTTATGAAAATCGCGATTTTGAGCACAGAATCGTGTTTTTTTGCTGAAAATCGTGATTTGTGAGAATCGCGATTTTGAGCCCGCTGAAAATCGTATTTTCTGAACATCGTGTTTTTTGGCATGAAAATCGCGATTTTGAGCACAGAATCGTGTTTTAGAGAATCGTGTTTTTTGACATGAAAATCGCGATTTTGAGCACAGAATCGTGTTTTTTGCTGAAAATCGTATTTTCTCAGAATCGTGTTTTTGGCATGAAAATCGCGATTTTGAGCACAGAATCGTGTTTTAGAGAATCGTGTTTTAGAGAGTCGTGTTTTTTGACATGAAAATCACGATTTTGAGCACAGAATTGTGTTTTTTGCTGAAAATCGTATTTTCTCAGAATCGTGTTTTTTGACATGAAAATCGCGATTTTGAGCACAGAATCGTGTTTTAGAGAATCGTGTTTTTTGACATGAGAATCGCGATTTTGAGCACAGAATCGTGTTTTAGAGAATCGTGTTTTTTTGACATGAAAATCGCGATGTTGAGCACAATCACAGAATCGCGATTCTGAGAATGACCACAGAATCGTGATTTTTTCAGCCAACTTTTAGGCAGGAAAACAGAAAATCATGATTTTTCAAAAATTTTGAATTTTCACAGAATCGCAATTTTCATCACAGAATCGCGTTTTTTGGCGGGAAATTCAAATTTCTGAGCGCCGGCTATGGCGAGCTCCGTATGAGCAGAAAATCATGAAAAAAACACAGCGCTTGCTCTCCCTTGCTTCTCCTAACTCCTTCCCACACAATAATGCATGAAAAATGGTATGAAGATGGTGAAAATGCACTAAAAAACAAGAATTTTCTATGAAGAAGAAGGTGGAAGAAGGTGGAGATGATGATGATGATGAAGATGAAGAGGAAAAAACAGAAAATGAACTGAAATGATAGTTTTTTTTACCTTCCAACGTCGCAAATCTACGATCTTACCATCACAACGCTCGTCCTCGAAGCTCTCTCCCCGGCAACGGCGCCAAAATTTGGTGTAGCTCAAGCGTAAGCACCACCTCCTTTACTTGTCAATCCGCGGAGACGTGAGGACCGGTATGAAGACCACGAGCAAGTGAAGGCACAAGTGCGTGAGTGAAAGCACACAACCATGCACTCACATACACACACACGCGCACAAAGTAAGATCAAAGAGAGGAACAATGGAAAGCTTAGATTGCAAAAGAGTTCTCTTACAAAAGTTCTATTCTCTAACAAGCTAACCCCAAAAATGAGCTCTCTAGCTCTTTTTATAGTTTTTTGACTAGTTTTGGCCCTGTCCAGACCTAGTGTCCGGCCTAGTTAAAAATTAGGTTCCAGGGCTTATTTGAGGGCTCAAACGAAGTCTAAAAATTATGAAAATTGGTACGATGGTACTTCTAATACTCCTCAAGCTCGAGGACTCCTCGGCTTGAACAAAATGGAGTTACTAAAAATAGATAATGGTATTTACAATGGTTTTTAGTGATGATAATCACTATTTTTGTAGGAGATTCGTCTGGAAATTTGACATACACTTCTTGGAGCTCCCTACTTGCTCCCTTTCCCTGTGTGTCCACCTTTTGATGTGCTTCCATGCTTTGTCCTTGACTTTGAGCTTCAACACATGTTAATTCAAAATACAAGATCTAGTGATCAATCTTTGATGAATAAGGATACTCAACTATGGATTTGCAAAGAAACCCTAAGAGAAGAGAAGAGACTCCAATGTTGGAAGCCATGGCAAGAAGGAGAATTTCCTATAGAGGATCCAACTTATATGTCTCAAATATTTTGTGATGAAGCATTTGAACCTCATGTCTAGATGCAAATATTGGCTACCCTAGACGTTTGTGTGAATGAAGAAGTACGTATTGCGACTGGGTGTGTAGATAAGGAAGGATATGATTTAAGTCTGTTCCTGGAAATGATCAAAGAGGAGGATGAGGATGAAGACAAGAATGATGGCGATGATGAATGCAAAAGCATAAAAATGGAGTGAGTTTGACTTAGTAGAACAATACTTATAAGAAATTGGAGTAACAAACATAGAAGAATCTTGTAATATCTTCTCACTAGAAGAATATCTTGAGAACCTTAATAAATAGAATCATAATATACAAGAGGAAGACCAAAAAAGTAAATATTTTGAAGTCCCTGAACACTTGAAGAGATATGAAGTAGAAGAAAAAAAAAATTCTATTCAAATGTTTGGAAGAGAGCTTACGAGGCAGTAGCATATGACAACAACAAGAAAAATAAGAAAATCAGAGTAATGTGCAAAAATGATAAATATAGATGATGCACTTTCATTGGGAGAGATATATCAATATACAAAGAACAAGAATTAGTGGAACTACTATGAGAGTACCGTGATGTCTTTACATGGACATGTAAGGATTTGAGATGAGTGGACCCAAAGATTTGTTCCCACTAGATTCATATGACTTCTAAGGCAAAAACTCCTGAACAAATTCCATACACATATAATGATGTTTACTATGCCAAAATAAACAAAGAAAACAAAAAATTATTAGCTGCAAGATTCATATAGAAGATTGACCATACCGAATGGCTCTCTCCATTAGTGGTGGTACCCAAGAAGAATGGAAAACTTAGGGTTTGGATTGATTTGAAGAAAGTAAATGTTGCCACCATGAGAGATAGTTACCCATTACCTATCAATGATCATCTTTTGGAAAGAGTAGTAGGCAAGGAAGTGTACAACTTTCTCGATGGATGTTCGGGTTATAATCAAGTAGCCATTGGTACTGAAGATTAGTATAAAACCTGTTGATCAGATCCCACAAAAGCATGTACACAACAGAAAGTACAGAAACAAAATATCACAAAGAGAATAGAAAGATACAAAAGACTTGACAATAGAGGGTACAATCTCCCCCCACATACTCTGATGGACAAGTCTATTAGAGCATGTGTATTTATAGGTATTTTTCATTACATTGTGAATAGAAGATACATGAGAGCAGCACTTCGAAAAGTGTGCATTTATGAAATCTGCTTTATTTACAAAATCGTCACTTTCTAAAGCAATCTACTATTATTTATTTATGAAAATCTACTATTTGTATAAAAAATGTCTCTTTCTAAACTGATCTATTATTTTCACAAAAATAACTAAAATAATATCTTCTAAATAGTTTTCTAAATATCTTCAAAAATGTTTGAATAAGTCCATGCGCATTCACATCCTCATGACTCTTCACCTGCTAAATCCAAATATAAATCACATTAAAACCCTCAAGACATTAAAATCCATATAACATCCCATTATTCCATAAAGTATAACATGCCTCCTAGTTGACAAGCAATTGACCTTCAATTGATAGGAATAAAATAGACATGGATGGCCAGTCACATGTCCCATCATTGAACAATCATAAGCATGTTCCATGTAAAAACACATGCATGGAATTGGAAAATTGGAATTTAATGTGACTACAAATGATATGCAAAAATCAAATGATCATAATGTGGAGTTAGTGATGTCTTATGAATCCACTAGGATTCTTCAAGTGAGTGATTTTCATATTTAAATAAATATCTATGATATTGATTACCTATACTTGTAGCAGTAACATCATAATTAAGTATTTTCTCTAGAATTAAAATTTTAGCATCCTCTTCTAAAAAAGGAGGATCATCTAAAATAGCAATGAGTGGTAAAGTTCCTTTCAAGGATTATTTTCAAGATGAAATACAGAGATAAAATCTATTTTGGAACCTACATTCTAAAATAATGCAACCCAAAAGTGATTACAAAAAGAAACATCTCGATCTAAAAGAATAACTTTTGGAAAACCGTGATGTGGAAAAATACATTTAATAAATAACTTAGCAACTTGATGTGCAAAAAGAGTCTTTTTACAAGGAATGAAATATGATTGTTTACTAAACCTATCAACAATTGTCCAAATTATATCATTATGAGATAAATTTTTAGGAAGACTAGTAATAAAATCCCTAGAAATTTGTTCCCATGTTCCATTAGGTATGGAAAGTGGCAGTAATAATACAAATGCTTTACCATGATATCATTTCATATGTTGACACACAATGCAATGGGAAACATATTGTGCAACATCCTTTTCCATATTTGGCCAAAAGAAAAATTCTTTACATGTAGAAATAGTACTTTGTATGCCCCTACGACCCATATATGGTGGTTCATGCATCTCTTTTATAAAAAATTCTTTAAAGCCCGCATAACTTGTGTTGGAAATACAAGAATACATTATGAAAAGTGTGGTGATCATCACTAAATGTTGTAGAACTATTGAAAGCATTCCATGTTGTTGAAAAATATAAATCAGATGCATAAGTAGAAATCATGTCATGAAATGAATGAATATGAATAGTAGAAATATTATTGATTGAAACAATATTTGTTTGTGGGGATGGGAAGCAACTAAGGGCATCAACTATAACATTAGCTTTGTCAGGTTGACATTAAATCCTAGGCTGAAAATTTTGTATGAATGAATCCCATTTAATATGTTTGTTAGAAACTAATGGTTGATTTAATAAATGATTAATAGCATCTTGGTATGTTTTCATTAAAACGTCAAAACCCATAAGGTAATGTTTCCAAATTTTTAAATTATGCACAAAAGCTAAAAGTTCTTTATCATATGTACTATAATTCTTTGTAGAAGGTTTAAGTTGCCTACTCTCAAATGCAATGGGATGATCATTTTTCATTAATCCAACACCTATACCTAAACCACTAGCATCTGTAACTACATGGAAAGGTTGTGCAAAATCTAGCAATTGCAAAACAGGTGCATGAGAAAGTGTATGTTTGAGTTCCTCAAAAGATTGTTCTTGTGCTAATCCCCATGCAAATTTTAACTTTTTCTTCAATAATAATGTGAGTAGAAGCTCTAAATAAGAGAAACCTTTTACAAACTTCCTATAAAAACTAGATAAACCTAGAAAAGAGCATGCATCATTTACAGATCGAGGTACACCCCATTCTTCAATTATTTTAATTTTCTTTGGACCAACATGAATGCCTTGACTAGAAACAATATGGCCCAAATAATCTAATTCTTTTTGAAAGAAATTACTCTTTTCAAAATTGGCATAAAGTTTGTTTTTGCATCACAAATTAAAAATAGTTGCTAAATGATTTTCATGGTCATTTTCATTCTTAGTATACACAAGCATATCATCAAAGAAAGCAAGAACAAAAGCTTGGTAATCAAGAAAAATGTTATTCATCATACATGCAAATGTAGCAGATGCATTGGTGAGTCCAAAAGGCATTACTGTGAATTCAAATTGACCAGTTTGAGTTCTACAAGCAGTCTTATAAATGTCATTTTGTGTCAGTCGTATCTGACGATACCCAGATTTAAGATCAATTTTGTTAAAGACACATGCTCCACGAAATCATCTATCCTAGGAATAGGATATCTATTTTTATTTGTGATTTTATTGATCACTCTATAGTCAATGCACATCCTATAATTCTTGTTCTTCCTCTCTACTAAAAGAACATGTGCTCCAAAGGGAGAAGAACTAGGCCTTATAAGTCTTTTATTGAGTCGATCCATAACTTGATTAGTTATTTCTTATTGATGTAAAGGTCCATGCCTATAAGGTGCTTTATAGAGAGGAGAACTACCAGGAATTATGTTGATACTATGGTCAAGAGATCCCCTAGAAGGTGATAGTTTACAAGGAAAATCAGCCATAAAACAATCCTTATAGGAATCCATAAATGATTTATGTGTATTAGGAAGTGTATGTGTGTAATCAACTATGTTAGTGACAAAAACAATAAATAAGTTGTAACCTTTCCTAAATGCATGTTTTACTTGAGTATGACAAATTCATGGAAATGGTAGGAATTCATGCATTGCAGATAGAGAAATATCTTGATGGTTAAACTTAAAACTCATTGTGTGTGTATGATAATCAATGCATGGATTATAATGGTAATGAAAAGGCATACCAAGTATAACATCATGGGACTGCAAAGGAGCAATTAAGAATGTGTGTTAATCTATGTATGAACCTATGCCAATCTAAACGTTATGCACTTCACTTGTAACATTATATCTATTTCCTTGAAATGAAGCCTTGATTTTATACATAAAAGGAAGTGCATTTAATTGGAGATCTTGCACTAGCATATGAGAAATAAAATCACGAAAACTACCATCATCATCTAAAATATTAACAACTTTATCATTAATAGTACTTTGCATGTAAAGTAAAGAATGAATAGAAATTGCATTACTCAAGGTACTTAGATCTTGTTCCAATGGTTTTTTGGTTGAATCAGGTTGAGTGTCTTCATGAACCGCCCCCATGTTGTGTACTTGAGCTCCGATGGCTTTATGTCATTAGTTCACAACCTACATTTAGCTTTAGTATAACCAAACTTACCACAATGCCAACAAGTGATATGGGGCCTCTTTTGTTGAGCATCCATCATTGTAGTTTGAAGGGGGAGGTTTGGTAGCTTGTAAGTGGTTTGTCCTAGGTACTAGAGAGAAAATGGATTGAGGAGGGCATTGAAAAGTAGGTGGGTGTTGGGAGACAAAAATTAGAAAAGGGATGCTTGAAAGGAAAATTGGGCTTGATTGGTTGTTTGCATCGATGCGTTTGTTCTAAGCAAATAGACTTGGTGATGGATTGAAACTCGTTCTCACCATCATGTGCAAAAGAAATAGCTTCATAGAGGGTCGTAGGGTGTAGTGTGTTGATCTTAGCTTGGATTCCCATCTCTAAACCATCTTCATACTTTTGTTGCAAGGTATCTTCAAGAATCGTTTCAAGTGAACGAATTAGAAGTAATCGTTGCCAAAAGCGTTCAGTCTAGGTAGACACAATATCTCCATCTTTCCATTTAAAAGTTATTCATGATCGACAAGCATGTAAATGGAATTGGGGAGGAAGGAAAGACTCCTTGATTATTCCTTGAAATGCAACCCATGTGGTGTGGAAATCCATGCTATGCCGCAAAACATTTCACCATAATTGAGCCTTATCCACCAAATAAATAGTAACAAATTTCACTTTCTCACTTTCATAAAATGATTCATCAAAATAAAAATTATTAAATTGGGATAGCCATGAAAGAACAAATTGGCCATCCTTTCGCCCATCGAATCATGGAGAATTGGAAATTTTTCACACCAGTCTTGGACTATGTGCCTTGTTCTTGAGTGGTGATAATGGCCTTCACCACTCTAACTAGGTTATTGTCATCACTTTGAAGTTGTTGGAGTATAGCATCACGTTAGTTCTAAGAAATTTGGAGTTCTTGCCTCATAAGTTCCAACTATTGCTTAGGTGTTACCCTAGGTAGGGGTGATGTACAAAAATCCTTCGTGTTATGGGTAGGGTCCATGGCCTTATATAGAACCAAACCTAGGACTGGACTGGATGATTGAGAGGGATGTGGAATTGCAAATGGAATGGACATCAAGAATCACAACTAGACACTGAGAAACCACCTCTGCAGATGTACCTTGGCTCTCATACCACTGTTGATCAAATCCCGTAGAGGCAGGTATGCAGAAGAAAGTAGAGAAACAAAATCTCACAAAAGTACTCAGATAGAAAGAGACAAGAGACTTGACATGAGATTGGGTACAATCTCCCACCACATACTCTGATGGACGATTCTATCAGAGCATGTGTATTCATAGGTATTTTTCATTACATTGTGAATAGAAGATACATGAGGATAGTGCTTCAAAAAGCATGTGTTTATGACAATATGCTTTATTTACAAAATCATTGCTTTCTAAATCGATCTATTATTATTTATTTACAAGAATCTAGTTTTTTACAAAAATGTCTCTTTTTAAAGCGATCTATTATTTTTACAAAAATAACTAAAATACTATCTTCAAAAATATTCTTCTAAATATTCTTCTAAATATCTTCTAAAAAACATTAAAACCCCCAAGACATTAAAATCCATAAAACATTCCATTATTCCATAAAGTATAACAAAACCACTTTTTCTACTGAATGGGGTGCATATGCTTTTAGGGTTACACCTTTTACCTAACTAATGCACAATCCCCCTGGGAGTGATGCGTGGAACAATCCATTGGAGCTCATGTATAAGGAAGTGCCATCTATGTGGAAAGAGATGAATCCACAAAAGCAAGTAAGCCCAAAGCTTTAAAGAAAGCTTCAAAATTCTCCCTACACAGAGCCTTTATGAAAAGATCTACAACATTCCCCTATGTTTGCACATATGCCAAAGTAATCTCTCTAGCAAAGAACCTCTCCCTAACATAATCATAATGCACCTCAATGTGCTTTGTGTGAGCATGGAACACAAGGTTCCTTGCAACCACTAATGTGCTATGATTTTCAATGAAGATGGTGGTGGCAAAAGACTGATCAACATCCAAATCAACTAAAAGGTTCTACGCCACACATGCTCAACGATCGATATGAAATCTACCCTATACTCAACCTCATAACTAGAAGAGGCCACAGTAAGATGGTTCTTGCTCAACCAAGATATGTAGAAGCTACCAAGCATGAAGCAAAAACTAGTGGGGACACATAAGTGTCATAGCAACCAACCCAATCAGAGTAAAAAAAGCATATACTCTAGCAGTAGTGATTGCCCCTTGGGATAAAACTATCAAAGTAGCTGGGTAACTCTCAAGTAGAAAAAGAGTTATTCTTGACACCTAGGCAATGCATAAACATGCTCATCTGAGAGACATCAAACTGAGTATCAGACATAACTATGCAAAAGTAAATCAAGCATCCAATAGCCTAATCATAGAGAAAAACTTCAAATGGATCACCATCATAATGAAGACTCAATTATAATCCTCTCTTGAGAGGAGTGGCAATAGGTTTGGAATCTTTACGACCAAAACATTACAATAATGTGTCAATAAATTTTGATTGGCATAGGGCTATTCCTCCATCAACTTGCATGAACTGAATACCCAAATAATGATGCAAATGCCTCAAATCTGACATCTCAAAATAGGCATGCAAATCATCCTTAAAATAAGCAATGTGCTTCTCATTAGGACCAATGAGCAGCATGTCATCAACATAGAAAACAATGGTCAGAAGTACATCATTTGCATGCATAACATGTAAGGTTCACTAAGTTGGATTGTTCTCAAAACCCTGTACAATCAAGTAGGCATGTATCTTTTCATACCAAGCACGTGGTGCTTGCTTCAAACCATATAATGCCTTTTTCAACTTACACACTTTATTTTAATGCCCTTTTTGCACAAAACAATGGGACTAAAAAACATGGACTTCTTCATGTAAGTCACCATTTAGAAATGCAACTTTAATATCCAACTGATGTACACTCCAATCATGATGACTTGCAAGTTCACAGATGCTATGGACAATATTCATTCGACATGTGGGAGCAAAGGTCTCATCAAAATCAATGACTCTTTCTTGATCATAACCTTTTGTAACAAGCCTAACTACCCTTCACCGAAAGCTTTGAGGTCTCTGATTGAATTGCTGCCCAGAGAGGTTTACTGCACAAGGCTCCTTTCTACACAGGGCCTTATCCCAATGAATCCATCATGCTTACACTTGAGCTTGTATGCTCACCAAGTTCCATTGGCCTTCTTTCCATGAGGCAAATCACATAAAGACCAAGTACCATTCTTCATAGTAGCATCATATTCTGATTGCATAATAGGCATCCAATTTTTTGAATTTCATGCTTCATGAAAAGAAACTAGCTCATTCTCAACACAAACACGAGGTAGTCATAACATAGCAATCTGATGCAAAACAAGCACTATGAGAGCCTAAACGAGTACAATATGACAAAGGTGCATCTAATTTTCTATCTCACAAAGTCTGCACCAACCATTTTGGCATACTTTTTTCCTCCTCTATATCAACATTCTCATCAACAAGTGCATCATGTAAATCTGCACTAGAAATAGAATGATCTACATCATCATGTGGAACCTCTAAAGGTTGAGAAATTGCCTCATTTTGACACGCACTAGGCTTTCCACCTACAAAAAGAGGCAACAAAGTGCCATACACATCTCTAATGCTAACTGAAGTCTCCTTGGTACATGAAAGTAATGGCTAAATTTCATCTTCCACAAAAATGACATCAAGGCTAACCAAAATGTGTTTAGTCTATAGATGATACAGATGATAGCCTTTGCTTTTAGAAATCTGCTCAACAAAATTACATTTCACTACTTTATTGTCCAATTTGCTCCATTGTTGTTAATGCACTATCACATATGCCAAAGAACCAAAAACATGTAGATGAGAAACAGATGGCTTGCAACCATGCGAAGCCTCATATGGAGTGATAAATGACAGTGCTCTAGTGTCCCACCTGTCAAGTTTATATGGTCCACACATAAGAACCTCAAGCCAAAAGCTGTGTGGTAAAGCTTGACTTTTGACTATAACCTCACCATCTTCATGAGTGACCTATTCTTTGTTTGAGTAATTGGATTATGTTGATGTGTATAAGGCACTCTAAATTGATGGTTTATCCCACATTCAACTAGAAATGCATTAAAATTAGAAGACATATATTCCCTCCTCGTCAAAATGAAGGGTGCCCATTTTACATGTTGAAAGATTCTTAGCCAAAACAAAAAACTCTTCGAATCACACAAACACATGTGACTTTTCTTTCAATGGATACACCCATGCATGCCTGGGAAAATCCTCAATGAAAGTCATGAAGTAAAGGTACCTCCCAAAAGAAGGTGTTTGCATAGGACTAGAGGTATCAACATGTACAGAATTACAATTTTTGAGTAGCTCGTACTGAGCCATCTTTTGGGAAGGATGAACACTACATTTTGCCCAAAATACAGCCTTCATAGACATGTTTATGAGGTGCATCAAGTTTGGGTAGAGAGGGCACCATTTCAAATTTCTGTATGCATAGCAAACTAGCAAAATTTGGATGACCAAAGGGTGCATGCCAAAGCTTTGGATATGAGATAGCCGAAGAATCGTGAGCTACAGATCTTCAATCATTCAAAATGTTTGCATAATCTATGAACTTATACAATCCATGACATAGAAATCTAGAAGCAATAATGATATCACCATTTGAGAGGTCTTTCTATGCACTTTTCATCAACAAATTTAACAACCAAGACAATATTGGCTAATGCTCAGACTGACAAAAAAAGTTCTTGATCCCTAGCACAAGCAAAGCATATGAAAATGTGAAAGAACTACCATGAGGAGGACTGAGAATGATCTTACCAACTCCCAAAGCAAGATGAGAGGAGTTGTTGGTCAATGTGACAATATTCCCTATAGGGGCAAGCTCAAATGAACTGAAGAAACTACATTGCAATGTAATATGTTTGGTTTCCCCACTATCAAAGTACCAAACATTTGAGTCTACTGTAGACATACACTACTCATGAGAAGATGATTCATAACTTGAAACAAAAGCAAATGCCCATTCTTTGTTCTACACAAGCAAGATTAACAGACTCTGTTTTAGGTGTAGAGGCCTCTACAACAACCATTCTAGCCTCTTTCTTCTTTGCCTCTTTTGCAACTAGTCTTTATGAAATGATCATTTACTTTACATTATTCTTCTACTTTTCTAATTTCTTCTTGTGTTTATCATCCTTCTTAGATTGTGTAGAATTAGCACATTTTTGCTTACTAGAAAGCAGTTTTGAACTCCTAATCACTCTGAGTATGTGTAGCTCAAGCGTAAGCACCACCTCCTTTACTTGTCAATCCGCGGAGACGTGAGGACTGGTATAAAGACCACGAGCAAGTGAAGGCACAAGTGCGTGAGTGAAAGCACACAAACATGCACACACATACACACACACGCGCACAAAGTAAGATCAAAGAGAGGAACAATGGAAAGCTTAGATTGCAAAAGAGTTCTCTTACAAAAGTTCTATTCTCTAACAAGCTAACGCCCAAAAATGAGCTCTCTAGCTCTTTTTATAGTTTTTTGACTAGTTTTGGCCCTGTCCAGACCTAGTGTCCGGCCTAGTTAAAAATTAGGTTCCAGGGCTTATTTGAGGGCTCAAACGAAGTCTAAAAATTATGAAAATTGGTACGATGGTACTTCTAATACTCCTCAAGCTCGAGGACTCCTCGGCTTGAACAAAATGGAGTTACTAAAAATAGATAATGGTATTTACAATGGTTTCTAGTGATGAAAATCACTATTTTTGTAGGGGATTCTTCTGAAAATTTGACATACACTTCTTGGAGCTCCCTACTTGCTCCCTTTCCTCGTGTGTCCACCTTTTGATGTGCTTCCATGCTTTGTCCTTGACTTTGAGCTTCAACACGCCCCCCCCTCTCGAGTCTGTCGTCCCTGACAGACCCTTGTTGGAAGGGCTGTTCTGTGTAGTGCTTTGAGAGGTGGTGTCCATCCGTTGTATGAGCTGGTTCCTTGGATTCCAGCAAGAATGTGTCGTTGTGAGCTTTCAAAACTGCAAGTTGCTCAGAAGAGGTTGTCAAGAGTGATTTGGAGCAACTACTGGCTTCAATTTGCTTCCGAGATATGGATGTTGTTCCCATGATGTCTGCTAGCTCTTTTAAAGATGATGTTGAGAGCATTCATGCCAACTACTCATAACCCATAATGAATGATGGGTAAGTGTGTTCGTGCCTGGGTTGAAAAAAGTATGTGCCTTGTGCACGGCCTTGTAATGTAGCCCTACGCATGCTTACTTGGAAAATGCATTGGAAGAAGTATGGTGCAAAAATTGCGGGTCTTGAGCTAAGTGCTCAAGGGTATGCTGACGAAGAGGTTTCCTAAACTATCATGGTTATGGTGTTTCCAGAGTAAAGATACTTACCATGGCGAAGGTTGATGGATGTTTGCCTCTTCGTGTTGTACACTCGGCCTTTGGGATGGAACCTTGTTGATGAATGTCCCTGTTGATTGTCCACTGATGAGATCTTTTGAGTGGTGGATCCCCTCTCCTCTTTTCAAAGCAACATTTGTCACTAACAATGTGCATTTCTGAGCTTGGGTTCATGCACATTCACTTCCCTATATTGACACTCAGAGGAATATTGGACACGTGCCGGTTTCTAAGAGATTACCATGCTGATTGACATAGACCATTCACCAGTGCTACTGTTCCATACTAGTTCAGGAAATACTGAGAATTGAATTGCTTTATATTCCTTGGCAAGCAACATTGGGTAACTACACCAAGCTGAGTGTCACATATTCTCTTTAGCTCACCATATGCAGGAGTCTTCTCCTCCAGAACTACCTTGTGCAGATATCTCCTTGGGTGCTCTGGTACATGAAGTAGTTAAGCATCACTCAAGTTGCGGACCTTCAAGCTCTTCATTCTGCTGGCCGAGACACACTTTTATCCAAATTGATAAATGCCTAGTAATCAACAGTTCCACCTTCAACTAAGCATGACTCATTCATGTTTCATAAGCCAAACCTGGGAACAAGCTCTCTCGCACTTCTTTTTTTTTATTTTTTATTTATTTTTTTTTTTTTTAGAGCAACAGGATATCACAAAACAAGAACACAAAAATTAGTATCAATAGAAATGTTCGACATATGTCACTGTGCTCTTGTGCATGGGATTCTCCAGTGTGTCTATGCACGGCCGTGTAATGTGGCCCTATATTAATGCATACTTTGGAAATGCATGACCTAAATGGTGCAAAAGACAGGGTTGTGCAAGGAGCACATGGTTGTTGCTCGTTCGAGGCTTTCGATGTTATTTGTGGAGGTTGATGCCGACCTTGGTGGAGGTATCCATTGAGTCTCGAACTGATGTAATCCTTCTTATTGGAGTCCATTTTAGAACATCATTTGGCACTGTAGAGATCACTTCAGCCGTCTTCCTCTTTGGATGCGTTCTGAACGGTGGTATCCAGTGTGGTTGGCGCTTTGGTTCGATGGAGGCTGCTTGTACTTTTGGCTTCCAAACCCATATCCTTTTTGCACGTCTTCCTACTTTTCTTGAAGAGCTGATTTGATCTTCTTTCCGTCTCTGTACGTGGTTCTTACCCTCTTCCCTTTTTGGCTTCTTGGGTGAGACCTTTCGCATGTGGGAGAACATAGGTTGTTGTGGATGTAAGAGCTTCTTAGGTACCCACATCTGTAATTGCCCTTGTTGAGCTGCAGCTAACTTCTTAGGCACCCAAACTTGTTGAATACCTTGTGATTGAGCTTGTCTGAGCTGCTTCCTTCGTCTTCTGGCCTGGTTGGTGTGCAAGGATGGGATTTGTGGGGGCAAGGCTGGTGGTTTCTCTCCTTTGCGTACCCATATCTGCTTCATGCTCGGAACTGCTTTTTTATCGAATGGTGTCTTTCTATTTGATGTAGCAGTTGTCATGAACGGTTGTGTTTGCTTGTGTGGTGGACTCACTACTGTGGCTACTTGATTCTTTGGAGAAGAAGAAAGATCCACCCGCCTTCGAACCTGGTCTTCCACGATTGACTCCTTCTGCAACATAGAGCTTTTGACACATACAACATCTTCTTTCATATGATTAGTCTTGGAAGAACTAAGAGAGTGTGTGGTGCCATGATCTAGGAGCCTGCAGTTCTCTAATTCTAATGTAATGCATTGTTCATGTACCCAAACTTGAAGAATTTGACTTCTTAGGTTTAAGTTAACTGCATGGTCATAGATCCAATCTTGACCCAAGACAAGTGGTTCTGTAAGGTTCTCATCTTGACATACTAGCGCTTTGACTTTCATTGGAACATCTTGAAGGTAGATGGGAAGTTCCACCTCGCCCAAACAAGGGGTTTCCACACCTCCCAATCCTATGAGATAAGCTTCTATGGGATTGATGTTCAACCCCAAGTCTTGGCAGTAGGAAAGTCTAACAGCACTACTTGCTGCACCTGAGTCAATCAATGCTTTCACCGTCCTTGCATCCTTCCCTTGTCCTATCTCTATGGTCACAAAGGGTCTTCGGTCAATGACCTGAGAAGTCGCAATGCCTGACTTTTGACACATATCCATGTGATATTTTGGGGCTTTTGAGTTGACATCTAGGCCTAATCGCCTTAACTTATTTCGCCTAATACGCTCTCTGGCCTCGACCTGTGCTTCTTCTCTCACTCTTAACTCTTCTTCTTTTCGCTTCTTAGCAGTGTTGAGTCTCATTAGCATATCCTCAGTAAGAGGTTCTTGATATAGCTTGACTCTGCAGCCACTAATATAGTTTGGCAAGATATCTCCTTCTAGAGTGGCCAATTGAACTGCACCACTAGTGGAAATTCTATTAATGATCATGGGTCCATATCCTCTTTTTTCCAACTTACGGGCATGTTGTTTTAGTGTGTATACCAACACTAGATCTCCCTCTTTCAATCCCTTATCCTTGATGTGTGCATCAAAGTATGCCTTTTGCCTCTTCTTTGCAGCGTAGATGCCTGCTGCCGCTCGTAGCCTCGTTTCACCCAAGCGTTCGAGATCAAAGATCCTAGAGGACAATTCATGCCCACTCCACTCATACTCTATTGCTACTTTTAAGGCAGGGATTAAGAAATCTAATGGTAGCACAGCGTTCTGTCCGAAGACCATCTGAAATGGGTTGGCGGTGAGTACCGTTTTGTAGGCAACTCGATAAGCCCAAACAGCATGATGAAGTTGTTTGTCCCAATCAGAGCGTTTATTATTCACCAGTTTTGTCAATACCTTACAGAGGATCTTATTGGTACTCTCGGCTTGTCCGTTGGCTTGTGGATGATAGGGGGCGGATTTCTTATGTATCACCAAGAATTCTTGGAGAAGATTTTCAATGACTTCATTCAAGAAGTGTGTGCCTCTATCGCTCACCAACTCTATTGGTAGTCCATATCTCGTGAACACATTCTCGAATAAGAACTTAGCCGTAGTCTGAGCATCATTCTTTGTTGTGGCTTTGACTTCTACCCACTTTGTAAGGTAATCTGTGGCTACAATGATGTACTCTGCATGGGAGTTTCTAGCTGGGGGGTTAATAGGACCTATGAAGTCTATGCCCCACTTCGAAAATGCACGTCCTCCCATCATTGGCCTCAAGGGCATCTCGTCTTTTCTCACTGGATATTGTGCACGTTGGCATGTGTCACATTTCTTCACATAGGTATGTGCATCCATATGAAGAGTGGGCCACCAAAGTCCTGAGAATAGAATGGTCTTAATCACTCGGTCAGGACCAAAATGTCCACCTGCAACACCACTGTGTGCAGTCTCTAAGACCCTTAAATAGTCTGATTCATGAACGCACAGTCGTAAGTAACCATCTTTACCTCTTCGGTATAGGTTCTCTCCTACTAAGGCATAGCCTTGAGCCTCTTACTCCATATTTCGTCTTCTTGCTAGACTGGCCTCTTTGGGTAATCTTCCCGTTCTCATAAACTCTACCAATGGAGCACTCCAATCTGGAATTAAAGATACTTGATAAAGGGTCGCATGCTCCACTGGTGGTCTCTCTCTACACATTGGACAATTCTTGATCCACTCATGTATTTCTTTGTCCATGCTAGGCCAATACACTCCTAAACGTTTCAAATTCTGCAATGTTCGTTGTTTAGAATAGTGATTTCCTAGCAATCCCTCATGAGCTTGCTGCAACCAACTACTATGTTCATCATCCTCGACACAACAAGCTAATACACCCTCAGTATCTTGTTTGTACATGCTTCCAGCCAATATGTGATATTTTTGTGATTTTACAATTTCTTCTTGTGATGTTTTCACATTCTTATTTGCAGGGCCGAAGGTTAGGACTGGTACCAACTTATTTGCCCATTTAGGAACAACTTCCAAATTGAACAGATAAGCATCAGGTAGTTCATCAGACACTCCTTGTGGTGACTCTCCTGAAGTAATGCGAGAAAGGTGATCTGCCCGAAGGTGGGTTCTACCTTTCCTGACAACAACTTCAAAGTCATACTCCATTAGTAAGAGGAACCATCTTACTAAGCGTCCAGTATTGCAAGGTTTATTGACCAAATATAACAAAGCTTGATGATCGGTGAAAAACTTGAACTTGTTGGCCAATAAATAGTGTCTAAACTTCTTTACAGCATATACCATGCCTAACCCTTCTCGCTCGGTTGTGGTATAATTTCTTTCGGCTGGGTTTAGTTGTCTACTAGCATATGCTATGGGCAAATCTAAATTCCCTTCACTTGTGGGTTGTGCTAGCACACATCCTATGGCATGATTGGATGCATCCACATGGACATGGAATGGCTTATTCCAATCAAGAGTGGTCAATATTGGTGCTGTGCACAAACGTTTCTTCAGTTCATTGAAAGAATTCTCGCATTCGTCGTTCCACTCAAAATTAGACAACAAGGCATAAAGGGGTCTAGCTATGATCGCGTACATGTGGATAAACCTACGGTAATATCCACAATGGCCCATAAAGGCTTGTACCTCTTTAACATTCCTTGGCCTTGGCAACTGCGCTATGGCTCGTACCTTATCTTCATCCGTTGAGATTCCATTCTTAGAAACAATATGACCGAGGATTTTACCTTGACGCACCATAAACACACACTTTTCTGGGTTTAGACACACTCGATATTCTCTACACTTGTTGAAGATTTGTCTGAGCTCAGGGATGTGAACCCTTCTTTCTTGGGAATGAGCACATAAATCATCCACATACACTTCTAAGCTCTTTCGCAAGAACTCTTTGAAGACATGACACATGAGCCTTTGGAATGTTGCAGGTGCATTGGTGAGCCCAAATGGCATCACCCGAAATGCAAAGATTCCCCACTCTGTAGCAAAAGCTGTTTTGTGTTGATCTTCTGGGGCAATGGCTACTTGATTGTAACCTGAAAATCCATCAAGGAAGCTATAAACTTCCTTGCCTGCAACACGCTCCAATAGGTGTTCTGTGATTGGAAGTGGATAACTATCTCTAATCGTAGCGGCATTAACTTTTTTAAGGTTAATACACACTCGCAACTTCCCGTTCTTCTTGGGTACCACAACAATGGGGGACACCCATTCGGTATGCTCAATCTCATAGATGAATCCAGCCTCAATCAATCTATCAATTTCTTCTTTGATTTTGGCTGCATAGGTATCATTATATGTGTAGGGCTTCTGTTTGGTGGGCTTAGCATCAGCAGTCATGGGGATAGTATGAGAGCAAATTCTTGGATCTACCCCTTTCAAGTCTCTATAGTGCCATGCAAACACATCCCTATATTCCCTTAATAGAGCTATGAGCTCCATTTCTTCTCTTGCACTTAGGTCATCTCCTATATATGTGCATCTCTCTTCGTTCTCTTCAATGGTCACTACAATCTTCTTGGTCTTTTCTTTATTATCATATGATTCTCCTATGATGGCCTCTCTCTTAGGCATTCGTACCAAAATTTTGCGGTCGTCAACTTCATATTTCTTGAAGTTTTCTGGTACTTCAAACAATGATTCCTCCTTTTCTTGTTTCACTGCTTTTCTTTTCTTTTTCTTTTGACTACTCTCACTTCCATCCTTTGAGTTTACTGTTTTAATACTTGTGAGAGGTTCTTCTTCTTTCTGGGTGAACACTCCTATATCTTCTAGATAGTGCTGCTCTGAGTTAAAGCAACTATCCATCACGATAGACTCCAGATCATCGTCATTCTCTTCTTCTTCTATGACATCACTAGGGTCACATTCTTCTAGCAAGGGTTGACACATGAACACTGAGATATCATAACCCTCCTCATCACAATGAGGTGTCCACTGTTCCTCATTGACAGCAATGTCCATGGTGGCTAAGATTTCTGGCCAGCCATGAGGCTCAAACTCCTCATCTGGAAAGATCATCGGTGTGTAGGCTGGGTCTCTAACTGGTCTATCTCCTAGTGAAGTTCCTTCTTCCCTTGCCTTTAAACATTTTTCCTCTTCCTTTGCGACTTTGCACATCCACAAATGAGTATCTTCATGCAGCCATGATGGATCAGGTGAACTTTCAGAATGCACAGAGATGGAATCTTCTTTCACTTTGTGGATAGAATTCCACTGTAGGGGTGGTACATCTCTGAAGGTGTAATCCTTCAAATTGACCTTGGTGGTAACCCCTAAGTGCTGTAAGTACAAGGAGTTAGTTCCCCAATCCTGTACTATTTGCAATTGTCGTAGGAAGGGTCTTCCTAGGATCATCTCATAGACATTATTTTTCTCGAAGTCACATATAGCAAATGTGTGCTCAAACTCTACACCACAAGTGGTTAGAGTGATCCCTTCTAGCAATCCTAGAGGTCTTTCAAAATGACCATCAGCCATTTGAAGCTTCATTCTAGTTGGTCTTAATGTGGGCTTGCCCCATTGCTTCCACAAGGAGGTGGTCGCAATAGCAACACCAGCACCTGAATCTATGATTGCTTTGGTTGTGTAACCTTGGTAGGTGATGGGAAGATAAGTATTACCTTCTTCACCCTCACACATGTCCCCTATTTTGTCTAGAGGTATCTCTGGTACCCTTTGCTTGGAGCCTGCTTTTGGCATGTTGGAATCAAGTTCTGGAACCTGATCCTTCACATGATTCCATAACTCAGGTTTTGCTTTGAGCAACTCTTCTACAGTGAGATGACACTGAACCTTAGTGTTCTTCACGACATTCGTGTTCCTTGGAACCACTGAGTCTTCATTTCTTACTAGTATTGTGGGAGCTCTAATCTGGAGTGATTCAGATTCCCATGGGCCTGGAAATTGAGGCAGTTCTTCTAAGGTATTAGATTCAAAATCTAATCTTTCGTCTTCTTGTTCTGCTTCATCTTCGTAAATGGATGGAATGTCTTGGGGAAATTGATCATGAAGATCATCAATCTCAGGAATAGGAGGGGAATTACCCTTCTCCTTGGCCCATTTCTCTTCTTGTATTTCCCGCAAGAATTCTTGAGAGTACTCTTGAATTGAAGGAGGTATTCCTGGATCCGTGGAATTAGGAACATAAGCTCCCATTGGTGGTGAGCTTCCTCTTTCAATAACTGGTTGAGCCTGTGGAGGTAAAGAAACTTGTGGTTTGTTTACCAATTGCTCTAATCTTTCTAGTAAGCCCTGGAAATGCAAATCTGATTTGATAGAGTTTGTCTGATTGAACTTTTGACTAGTCTCAAGTATGGCTTGAGCTTGTTCTACCATTTTCATGCACATTTTCATCCGTTCAATCTCTAAATCTGCTCTGGGGTAACTCTTGTCTAGGTTTGCCGCTGTAGGCCCTTCTTGAAGTCGAGCCTGGTAGGCCTTGAACATCATGTCCAAGCCTTCTAGGGTTGGATCTGCCAGAACAGACCCTCGTTGCGGTCTATTTACAATGGGTGGTGGGGTGGGATGAGGTGGAGTGGATGGAGTTTCGGCATGCGAGGGGCTTTGAGATGCAATGTCTTCTATTTTTGTTTTCGCTTCTTTTAAGCTTTCTTCTAGTTCCGATAACTTTTTATTCCACTTACGATTGGCCTTCTCTCTGGTATCCTTCCATGTTCTTGTTTTCCTCTTACTAGGCTCTCCCGATTCACTCGACTCTGATTGTTCTACTGGTTTATCCTGTTTTAAGGCTTGTGCTCTAGTGACAGCTTGTATAGGAGCCACATTGCTACTACTTGAACTTGGATTTGCCACTAAGCCTACCACATTAATGGGTGTAATCTTGGGTGCACTAGGGGGGTTTCTTGGACAATCTCTGGGGAGATGGTCTTTGCCACAATCAGGACAAAAAGCCTGTATTGTGATAGCCTGTCCTTGGCTCGGAGATGGTGGGTGGGGACAATCACGAATGAAATGATCACCTTGACATCTAAAACAAGATCCTCTAGGGGCTTGTGGTCTCATTTGTCTCAACTGGGGCCTAGGGTTAGGATTTGTGTACATGACATTGGAGTATTCTGGCTCCCAATTTTGCTCCATAGGTGGTGCCTCATAATGATACGAGTAACTCTCACTATGTTCAGGTGACTCTGTGTAATAAGCATGTGGACTACCTTCATGGGAGTAGTCTGAACTATGGGCATGAGAGTCATTATCTGGTATCAATGGGGTTAGTGGCACCAAAGCTCTATTTGGATTTTCCTCTCCCACAGCATACTTGACTGGAATCACGTTGGCTGGAGCTGGTGGTTGGTTTCCCAAGACAGGTTGTGGCCTATATGGTGCCTGATATTGCTGCTGGTATTGAGGTTGATATTGTTGTGGCCTATAATATGGCTGTTGGTACTGATTCTGATACCTACCCTGCTGGTAAGGTTGCTGATAATTTTGTCTAACAGCCTGCCTGTTATAGGGACAATCTTGGGCCGTATGATTTGTGTATTTTCTCTCAATGGTGCAATATAGAGCATTAGGGTTTCCTTGGGGTTGAGTCGTCAACGGGCAACCATTAGCCATGTGATCTCCTCCACATGCATAACATCGCTTCACTGGGGTGACCCTTGGCATTTGTCTATTTTGAACTCCTAGCTTTTTGGCCACCTGCTCAGCTATCTCATCTATCTCAGTGGAGGCTCTAGAGGTATGACTTGTAGAACTATCAGAGTCCTTATAGAGTTTGGATAGTCCGAACTCCTCACCCAAGTTGTCTTCTATGTCAATGCACATCCGTACACACTCTTCTATGGATCTAGGCTCTTTCAAGTATACATATGACCTTAATTTTGTGCTCAATAGGCCATCTAAAAACAGTGCCACTTGTTTGGCTGATGTGGGTAATTCTGGTACAGGGCATCTTTCCAAGTACTGTCTAAACCTTCTTCCTGCAAGTCGCACTGTTTCTTGGGGTGTCTGCTTGAAGCTGTGGATCAAGGATGATGTGTTATGTCTGATACCACTCTTGGAAAATTCTACAATGAATTCTTCTAGAAGCTGACCTATCTCTCTATAGTTGCGACTGTTTAGAGGTTGAAACCAAGCTAAGGCAGTCCCCTTAAGAGTCAAACCAAATGCCTTGAACTGGGTGAACAAGTCTTCAACCTGTTCAGCTCTTAGCACTTGTTTGAACTCCGCCACATGATCATAAGGATCTCCAAATCCATCAAAGTAGTTCTTCATTGTCTTAACCACTTGAGAGGGTCTAAGGGTTCTTGAGTGCTCTCTTGGTCTAAGCAATGGGAAATCATGATCGTCTCTTTGTTGCCTATGTGCTTGATATCTCTCTCTTTCAGGTCTTTCATTTTCAAATCCTGACCTATTCCTGCCCACTGTGTGTGCAAAATTTACCTCCGGTCTCTCTCTAGTTCTTTCTCTCTGGGCTTCCTGAGCTTGGGATGACCCTACTCCTTGGAGGCCGTGGGAAACATTGGATCTTGGTGGGGGGAAAATCAATTCATTCTTCCAAGTATATGCATGTCTATCATGTTCTGTTACCAAGAAAATTTTCTCTGATGTGTTATCCAGGTAGACAACCTTTCCTGGTATCTCTGGATCCTTGAACTCGTAGATGATGACTATGCCTAATTGGCTAGGTTGTTCTGGCTTGAATCTCCAAAAGGCTTCCTCTGTTTCTCTATTCAAAAATAGTTCTATGCTTTTGTTGTCTTGAGGGATCCAGTCTGGAGTGATCACTCGGGTCAAAACTGACTTGCCTCTAGGAGTCTGGGGTCCTTGTCCTATGTTTCCTTGTTCTAGGTCTCCTATCTCATTCTCATGAATGATATTTCCAAACTCATCGGTCGTATCGGGTTGGTTGGTAACCACATACATGGTTCCTTCCTTATCAATGTATGAACCCTCTTCGAACTTGACCACCGGGTGTTCAAGTCCACAGGATTGATCTGGATTTTTGAGTTGGACCACTGATCGCCTCAGACCATCCTCATAGATGCGAGCACCTAATTGGTTGGTCCGAATATATTCCAACTGTGTCTTATAGGGACCTTCCGGTGTTTGTAGATGGGCAGTCCCTGAGCCACCTGCAGGTTTTCCCATGCTAAAAGACATTTCTGAATCACTTGTGTCTGAACTTAGTAAAAGATGACCACTTAGTTGTTGTGCCCAAGACTTGGATGTATGGTTGACACTAGCCTCAGAAGATCTAATGCTTTGTTTATCCTTACCTAAGTGTCTACCAGATCTCAGGTTCATAAGCTTTAGTCAAGAGTCCAAAATTTCCCCTTGGTATGGTTCAAAATTCTTTGGAGTCCCCTTGGTTCCCTAGTCCCACCTGAGGGTCAACTTCAAATTATCCTATCTCAAAATCAACGAGCTTTCCAACAAGCTATAGAGCTCAAAAAATGGACTTTGGATGAAAAAGTTATGCCAAATCAGGCTCCTGGGGGTCAAAACAGGCAAACAGGACCTTTGGAAAAAATCGCGATTTTGTGATCTTTCTGAAAATCGCGATGCTGTGAAGTCAAAAAAATCGCGATGTTGAGCACAAAATCGTGTTTTTGAAAATCGCGATTTTGAGCAGAAAATCGTGATTTGAAAATCGCGATGTTGATCACAAAATCGTATTTCTGAAAATCGCGATGTTGAGCAGAAAATCGTGTTTTAGAGAATCGCGATGTTGATCACAAAATCGTATTTCTGAAAATCGCGATGTTGAGCAGAAAATCGTGTTTTAGAGAATCGCGATGTTGATCACAAAATCGTATTTCTGAAAATCGCGATGTTGATCACAAAATCGTATTTCTGAAAATCGCGATGTTGATCACAAAATCGTGTTTCAGAGAATCGCGATGTTGATCACAAAATCGTGTTTCAGAGAATCGCGATGTTGATCACAAAATCGTGTTTCTGAAAATCGCGATTTTGACTCAGAGAATCGTGATTCACAAAATCGTGTTTTTGACATGAAAATCGCGATTTTGAGCAGAAAATCGTGAATTGAAAATCGCGATTTTGAGCAAAAATTCGTGTTTTCTCAAAATCGTGTTTTTGACTTGAAAATCGCGATTTTGTCCCACAGAATCGTGTTTTTCTCAAAATCGTATTTTTGGCTGAAAATCGTGATTTGTGAGAATCGCGATTTTGAGCAGAAAGTCGTGTTTTTCACAAAATCGTGTTTTTTGCTGAAAATCGTGATTGGTGAGAATCGCGATTTTGAGCAGAGAATCGTGTTTTTTGAAAATCGTATTTTTCACATGAAAATCGCGATGTTGAGCACAAAATCGTGTTTTTGAAAATCGCGATTTTGAGCAAAAAATCGTGTTTTCACAGAATCGCCTTTTTCACAAAATCGTGTTTTTGCTGAAAATCGTGATTGGTGAGAATCGCGATTTTGAGCAGAGAATCGTGTTTTTTTGAGAAAAACACAGAATCGTGATTTTTTTCAACCAACTTTTAAGCGGGAAAACTGAAAATCGTGATTTTTCAAAAAATTTTGAATTTTCACAGAATCGCGATTTTCATCACAGAATCGCGTTTTTTGGCGGGAAATTCAAATTTCTGAGCGCCGGCTATGGCGAGCTCCGTATGAGCAGAAAATCATGAAAAAAATACAGCGCTTGCTCTCCCTTGCTTCTCCTAACTCCTTCCCACACAATAATGCATGAAAAATGGTATGAAGAATTTTCTATGAAGAAGAAGATGGAAGAAGGTGGAGATGATGATGATGATGAAGATGAAGAGGAAAAAAACAGAAAATGAACTGAAATGACAGTTTTTTTACCTTCCAACGTCGCAAATCTACGATCTTACCATCACAACGCTCGTCCTCGAAGCTCTCTCCCCGGCAACGGTGCCAAAATTTGGTGTAGCTCAAGCGTAAGCACCACCTCCTTTACTTGTCAATCCGCGGAGACGTGAGGACCGGTATGAAGACCACGAGCAAGTGAAGGCACAAGTGCGTGAGTGAAAGCACACAAACATGCACACACATACACACACACGCGCACAAAGTAAGATCAAAGAGAGGAACAATGGAAAGCTTAGATTGCAAAAGAGTTCTCTTACAAAAGTTCTATTCTCTAACAAGCTAACGCCCAAAAATGAGCTCTCTAGCTCTTTTTATAGTTTTTTGACTAGTTTTGGCCCTGTCCAGACCTAGTGTCCGGCCTAGTTAAAAATTAGGTTCCAGGGCTTATTTGAGGGCTCAAACGAAGTCTAAAAATTATGAAAATTGGTACGATGGTACTTCTAATACTCCTCAAGCTCGAGGACTCCTCGGCTTGAACAAAATGGAGTTACTAAAAATAGATAATGGTATTTACAATGGTTTCTAGTGATGAAAATCACTATTTTTGTAGGGGATTCTTCTGAAAATTTGACATACACTTCTTGGAGCTCCCTACTTGCTCCCTTTCCTCGTGTGTCCACCTTTTGATGTGCTTCCATGCTTTGTCCTTGACTTTGAGCTTCAACAGTATGCTCAAAACATTTCATGTGATTTTGAGAATGTGATGAGAGGGTTTTTTTACAACACCCTAGATAAAGAGATGACCTGCTTTGATACCAGGTGTTGGAGTTTGAGGTTTGTGGAAGCACTCAAAAAACACAAGGAAGAAGAAAAGCTTGGAGCATAACACACAATACTAAATGTTTTACCAAGTGAATGTACGAGAATGAATAACCCGTTAGGGTTATAGGCATATATACAAGTCGGGGGAAAAACCCTCCTAAAGAGGGAAAAAAGTGCCTCGGTAGTCCTAAGTATGTTCATACACATCACTATCAAAATATATCAACAAGAAGTATGTCCATCTTGGGGTGGAAAGTTGGGGCCTATGCTTACACATGCACCAAACCATAAAATTAACCCGACTGAAGGCAATGAACTTTGGAAAATAAGAAACCTTCACAAATGGTAGGTAGCTTATATTTCAAAGATTCGAATGAAATCCTTTTGAAATGTGTAGAGGATGAAGAAAGAACAAACTTAATTCAACAAGCTCATGTAAATCAATGGAAAGTTCATAAGGGAATACATGGAACTATGCAAGAGTGAAGAAAGCTAGAATTTATTATCCAAACATGTAAAAGTAAGTACATGATTATGTGCATAACTATAACTTATGTCGAATCTCCTCACGAGAAGAACATTCTTCCTTAAGCTATTATACGAGAACACGAGTGGAGCAACCCAGAGATAGAGTTCTTAAAGTCACAAATGTACCCAAAAGGAGCAAGCCAACCTAGAAAGTAAGGCCTTAAAGAGCAAGCAAAGACTATGTTATCATTGGGAAACAAATGTTCAAACAAGGAAAAGATAATCAACTATGAATGTGTGTGCCCAAAGAGTATCTTCCAAAATTGCAAATGGCTCATGTAGGAGCAGCTCGAGGTCATTTCTCAGCTCATAAGACTGTAAAGATGATCCTCTTTGTTGGTGAAAAGAGTCCAAGCCTAAAGTACTTAGAAAATTAGCATTCACTTCATAAAGTCATTTAAAGTCATATATGACTATTCCCTTGTAAAAAGCATTTACTTTTACCCTTGTAAAAGTGCATATGTTAATTGCACTTACTCTCACGTGGAGTTTGGAGTTATCAAATCATGAATCACTTGGTACATGATTGATGAGAAAGCAAGTCCTAAAGTTTAGGATTCACATTATGGTAAGAGATTGAATTTGAATTTAAAAAAAATGGCTCCAACTCTAGCTATAAAAGATGGACCAAAATCTCGCATGCTATGAGCCCGATTTGGAGATCATTTGAGATGCATCTATAGTGCTTTGTGAGCTCATTCTATGGCTCCATCACCACCCTCATATTGTGCAATTATACATTGCCAATTTCTTTGTAACTCTACGTGATTTAATACATATACATTGATCACATCTCTCCTTCACTTCTCTGTTATGTTCATCTTAGAACAATGAACTTCTCAGACTTGGTTCTTAGTGCATACTTGATCATTTGATGTGATGTGGTATAGATTCAGCATACTGTCTATTCTGTTGCTACAAAATTTCATTTCATTGGTTTACTCAATCTCCAGATATCTTTGAAACTTTTCTCACTAGTTTGCATACTGTAGAAGCTCAAAAATGCCGAGATGGTCATCTAGCTTGCTAAGCATCATTCTTAGTGTACACTTGATTATTTTTATTGAAATAACTTGTGATTGGTAGCTATCTAGGTCAATTAGATACTCTTGAAAGGAATGTGATCAATTTCTAGCACATTGAGAGCATTGTTCATTTTAATGAGCATACATATAGACCAAAATAACAAGTCTTAGCTCATATTTGAATCTCCTACTCATCTCTTTTGATCCATTGATTAGAGGATCATACTCTGAAGCACTTAGGTGATTATTTGTAGTTCTTCGAAATCTCAAGGGGTCTACTTTAGACTTCTCAACTTGTTCTTGGTTGGTGTGAAGTAGGGATTTGCAACATCACTAGAATCTATCCACCATCTCCTCCAATAGTGGTATCAAAGCAACTTCAAAGCAAAATGGGAGATGGATTTCCATCATTCATTGATAAATTGGACAGAGGAAATTATCCAGCATGCTCCCGAAGGATGCAGACTTATCTCCAAGGAAGAAGCTTGTATGGATACATCTCTAGAGATGAAGAAATACCAATACATCAACCTACAAGACAAGAGCAAGAAAGAGTAACTACATGGTGTGCAAAGGATGTTCTAGCCAAGTCTTATATACTTAATTCAATATCTGATTTCATATTACCTCATATTAGGAATTGCAAGACCTCCCAAGATACTCGGGAAGTAATTTATTCACACTTCTCATCAAATACAAGAGCTAGGAAGAGCTAGCTTTGGATGGAATTCACAACCTTGAAGAAGAAACCAAAACAAAGTGTAGCTGACTATGTGACCAAAATGAAGGATGTAGCTGACCAACTTGGGAGCATAGGAGAAGAAATAGAAGAGGAGCAAATAGTAAGGCAGATCATAAATGGCATTAAGGCTGATGAAAAATGGGAGTCCTTCACTACAACAATGGACGTATATATGGATATGCAGAGAAGTGACCTCAACACATTGATGTTGAGATATAAAGCTCAACATGTGATGATCCAGGATGACACGTATCAGTTTTTTGTTTCTCGGACATGTATAGTGTTCATGCCGATATATGTAAGGGATACTTCATTGAGCTTTATTAGATTTATCTACCAAGAGTGATGGCACATTTGTTTCTTGCCCGCTCACTCATTCACGAACATTAGGTTTTTCCTTATGTACTGGTCTTTATATATTGCACTTGTTGTATTCTTGTTTTTAGGTTATTCTTGTACATTCCTTTTTATGTAATAGGAGAAGAAGAAGAAGATCATTCTTTGTTGCCTCAATCTATGTGTGTGCTTCTCCTTGAGAGTGAGAGTGTGTGTGTGATCTCTCTTCCTTATCTCCTTCCTTGTGACATGGTATCAGAGCCAGCGTGGCTGCAGAGAGCTCGTGGAGAAGGTGACGGTGAAGAGTACACAGCAAGGCATGGAGAAAATGTGATTCACAAACGACCTCTGTTTGCTACAAAAATCAACATGAAGGTAGAAGACCTCAAAATATTCTCGGGATGTTATCCCTTTAGGGTCACTCGTTTTTTTCAGATCAAAGTTTTAGAGCCATCTCGGCCTCCATTTCGAGCCCACAAGGTGGGGCCCGCAGAAAAACCAGGTTAGTTTTAGAAACTTATGTTGTGTTTGGCAACACTCATATATTAGAGATCTAGAATTTCAAGCGATTCCGTGTACTGTTGATATACGAAAACTGTGTTTTGCTGAGATCGAATTGTCATGTCATAGTGCGATAGTGTTCAAGCAGAAGTGCTGCTTGTAGTATTTTGCAGTGTTGTGAATTGCTGCGGAAATGGCAAATGCAAATGGAATGAGTCAGCTTATGAGCGATAAGCTAGAAAAGAACAACTTCCATGCTTGGAGATTCAGAATGAGGAATTTCCTAATGGGAAAAGGCTACTAGAAGTACATAGAAGGAGAGAATGAAAATGCTTCGTAGTTGCCAGAAAGGAATCGGACTGCAGATCAGTTATGAGCATATGAGGAATGGAATCAAGGAGCATGAAAGATAATGTACTGGCTATCTGTTAGCATACAGGATAGCATGATTGGACACATATAGGATGCCAAGACTCCAAAAGAGGCTTGGAACAATTTGGTCACATTGTATGAGACCAATACAAAGGCACAAAAATTGTAACTCAAGAATGAGCTGCATACATTGGAGAAGAAGAGCATGTTCATAAGTGACTACACCTTGAAAATCAAAAGCATATGTGAGTCACTTGCATCTATTGGCGTGAGTGTAGATGACAATGATAAGGTGGAAGTGTGTCTTCGTGGTTTAGGAGTTGCATATAATTTTGCTGATCTGGTATCTATGTTGATTATTGAAGAAAAGAATCTTGGTGAGGATTCAAACTCCCAAGGAAAATCTAGTTTTGAGCAGGTATTCTACTCTGGTAGAGGAAGAGGCAGAGGTACATGTTTTGGAAGTGTAAGAGGAAATAGTAACCAAGACCAAAGTCAACAACAGAATCATGCAAGAGGAAGAGGACAGTTTGAGGGCACGAGGAGCCAAAGAGGCCACATAAATTTCCAAAGAAATGATTCAGGTAATGATAGTAAAGGATGCTTGAATTGTGGTAAACCTGGACACTTTGAACGTGATTGCAAGTTGAAGAATCAAAATAACAGTAGGCAACAGAATAACTATGCATCCACAAGTGCAGATGATTCTGAGAAGTTGTTCATGGTTCAACATCACATGATGTTTACGATGTCTACTGGTGTTTCATAATCAAATGATAACGTGTTATGGTGATTCAAGTGCTTCAAATCTCATAACCCATCATGCGGAATGGTTTAGTACTTTGCAGAAATTGCGAGTTCTTGGATATGTTGAAATAGGTGATGACACATCACATCCTATTGAGCATACAGGAAACATAACACTATTGATGGAGGATGGAAAGGTAAAACATCTTGCTGAGTGTTGCATGTTCCAAATATAACAAAGAATCTGGTTTCTATTGGACAAATGGTTGACCAAGGATTACAAGTCAGATTCTGCTCATGGATTATATGTAGAAGAGTACAAGCAGGATGGACGATTGGTTGCCAAAGGAAACAAAGTGGGTAGCATGTTCACGTTAAATGTGAAGATTCCTGAAATGAATGCAGCCATGTTTGCAAAAGGTGCACGAGTTATTGCAGATATAGAGATGTGGCACAAACGGATTGGACATGCAAACTCGTAAAGGCTGAAATTGATGCAGTCAAAGGGGATTGTCCATGGACTACTAAATTTGGAAGTTGCAGAAATGCAAAAAGTATGTGTAGGATGCCAATTTGGTAAACAGTCAAGAGCATCGTTTCCACATGACAAGCATGTTAGTGAGAATGTACTAGAAGTAGTACATACAGATGTTTGGGGTCCAGCAAAGACCACATCTATGGGCCGTTGCAGGTTTTATGTTACTTTAATTGATGACCATACACGCAAAGTATGGGTATATTTCATGAAAGATAAGAATGAGGTGTTCAATCACTTCCAGAATTTTAAAGCTATGGTGAAAAAGCAGACAGGGAAGTACATTCAGACATTAAGATCTGACGGAGGAGGTGAATACATATCAAATGAGTTCAATAATTTTCTAAAAAATCATGGAATTTGGCGTCCATTTTCATGCAAGTACACACCACAACAGAATGGCATTGCTGAACACAAAAATAGACATATTGCAAAAATAGCAAGAGCCTTGATGGCTTAGAAGAATATGCCTCATTGCTATTGGGTAGAAGTTGTGCATACTATTGTATACATCATGAACAGAACTCCGACTACTGCTGTACATCAAGTTACACCTGAAGAGAAGTTTACAAGTAAAAAGCCAAACTTATCACATTTGAAAGTTTTTGGCTATATTGCATATGTACATGTTATAGAGTCTCATAATTGAGAGGTGAGAACCTCCTCTTATGATAAATAAGGAAGATAATTATATGATTGCCAAGTGGCTCTCATATGTATCTTATGGAGCTTGCCCTTTATGGGTAGGAATGAGAGAGATTTAAAAAGGAATTATCACGCGGCTGGGCGGAATATTATCAAAAAGATCTTTGTGTCTCAGGAAACTACATGTACGACGCTCCTCGGGAGTTGTGCAGGTTAAGACTTAAATAAGGGGGCTCATCAGGGAGTAACATTGGTATCAGAGCCAGTAGATACTAGGGATAGCATCACCTGCCCAACGTGTGAGACGTTCGAGCGACGGGAAGCCCAACAGATGGCCGACAGAGAGCAACACGTGAGCGCTCGCGAGAGGAGCAGGCGCAACCATTCTCCCCTCCTCCCCTTCTCTTGGATGAGGAAAGAAGAAACTACTCTTCTTTATATACAGAAATTCGGTGGTTCTGAGCTTCCATGTGGGATAAGTAAGCTCCATTGGCGACCATTCTGGGCCATTTTCGAAGTCACCACCAAGACCGTGGAAAGTGGGGAGGATTTTGTGTTTCCTTGAAATTTGAAGGACAAAAGTGAAGCCATGGATCAAGAATTTGGGCAAAATAATGATGCATATACGTAACATGGGCTGTGTAGATGGGGTATGGGTTTTGGGTTGGATCAAAAAGCTTCACTTTCTCAGTTTGGAGCTTCTCAAAGTCACTCCTCCAAGAAGATTAGCATTTTCACTTCCTACTCTTGACCTACCCGGCTTCTGTGCACCATAGCTTCCTCATACAATATCGGATTTTAAAAATCTTGGTCACATATCAAAGCTACACTCCTACTTCCTTTAGAAACCATCGATGTTGGATTTGGACGAGATTTGCCCCGCCAGAATCTCTCTGTAGTGCTTCAACAGGAAATAGGTGACCACTCTCAGGCCTAGTTTTTCGTCATCCAGTGTCCAAATTCACTTTTTTCACTTGGGATAGTCTCAATATCTGAAGTACAGGTGTTGGGCTACATTTCGTGGACTGGTGAGGATTGTTAAATCTCTGAGGTTACTCAATTTTACTCAATTTTCCCAGTTGGGCCTATTCCCACGTGCTTTTAGCATTGTTTTGGATGGCTTATGGTGTTTAGAACCTCCCCTGACTAGCCGGACATTTCCAATTTTTGTTTGGGCCTGGAGAGGATTCAAAATCAGTGATCTAAAGCTTCAAGGATCATTTGGATTTCGCTTCCACAACCTAATTTTGTAACAGGGAAGTGCTCTTGTGATATATTTCTCTTCTTCTTGCATATTTGAGCTTTACTTCCATTCATTTTCATACACTCTAGTTAGCAAACAGGGGAAGGGAACTAGAACATGGAATCTAAAGGCAAACAAATAGTTCAAAACACTTCTCCATCTAAAGGGCAACTAGAGGATTGTGTTTCTAGAATGGAAGAAGTAGAATTAGGGCAAGAAATAGAAGAGAAATTAGAAGAGAAAGAGCCTGAGCAGGAAGAATATACATATGAGGAACTTTTAGATGAATTTGTCACTCGTGACCAATTCTTAGACTTGAAAGAGCAAACCCTTGAATTAGAGAGAGATCTTGGTAGCATCACATCTCTCATACAGCAGCTTAAGTCTAAAATGATCTCACTTGAGACTAGTGTCACCTCTTTCCTAGATAGGAAGGAAAGAGAGACCCCTCCTATTCCTTTGGAGCTCACTAGGAAAGATAGTTCTCTTCCTAGTAGCACAAAGGAGAGAGCTCTAGGGAAGCTCCTCTCCTGGAAGACTTGAAGCCACCTACCTTTATGCGTGATGATGGAGACAGGAACAAGGATGCAATCCACACTTTTTTACAAAAGTGGCATGATTTGCATCAATTGAAAGGCACCACACCAGAGTACCGTCTGCTAGAGGCGAGTCTCTCCCTCGGTCTGCGTGCTTACAAATGGTGGATGAGTCTTAAGGAGGCGAACTCTACCCCTACTAATTGGACTCAGTTTGAGACTCTTTTTCTAAAAGAGTTTCTTCCTGAGAATGAGAAGGAGAGGAATTGGGATGAGTGGGATAGGATTACCCAGAGAGGTAGGCCTCTTTCGGTCTACCTATCCCACTATAGAGAGATCATTTTGAAACTTAAGGGCTTAGATGATTTCCAGAAGACTAGAGGGTTTGTTAGGGGCTTAGATAAAGCCATAAAGAGGGAAGTCAGAAGGAATGCGCCTAAGATGTTTGAGGAGGCGATCAAGTATGCACAGATATATGAGGACCATAACCGTCCTCAGTATACTCCTATAGAGATGGATCAGCCCCTCTAGCCTCTTAGTACCGCTAAATTCAAGAAGAAGTTGCCTTTTGGGAAAAACAAAGTTTTTATTAAAAAGCAAAGATGACAAGGGCCTAGGCTATCCATAGACGAGTTTGAGAGGGCCAAAAGAGAGAACATGTGTTTTAGGTGCTTGTCTCCTAGCCCTTCACAGTGGAACTGTCCACTCAAGAAGGAGGAAGAAAAGACGAAAGGACCAGAGTCTAGTACGGCCTCCGAAAAGGGAAAAAAGGTGGTCCACCTAGTGCAGAGCCTTCCTATTCATGGCAATTCTAGCTGCAAGGGAGTGGAGGTGATGCACGAGGACATAGAGCACACCTATTCTTTGGCTTAGTCATTGTGGTCACCACAGTTTGGACCACATGACCTAGTTAAACTGCATGGTAGTGTATACGGGACCAGGGTGCGGGTCATGATAAATGACTCGGCTACTCATAATTTTATAAACTATGCTTTGGTCAAGAAATTAAAGATTCTGCAGCAGCCTAGTGCACATAAATACATTGTATCTATGATGCAAGGGCAAGATAAAAGAATATGGGATACTATGGTATCCAATTTGGAAGTCAAGATAAAGGACTATACAGACTGTATAGACTTCCAAATTATGAATATGGAGAGGACACATCTAGTCTTTGGAAGAGAGTGGCTATGGGGGTTCGGAGACACACTTAAATGTAGCTATCAAAACAACACACTCGAATTTGAAAAGAATGGAAGTAAAGTTTGTATTCAGGGAGAGAGAGATGTACCTAGTGCACCTCTCATTTCATCACTAGAGTTGTATAGTCTTTGTTATTCTCAGCATGTACAGGACATCTTTTTATTGTATAGTCATGATATGGAGCATTGTACAGACAGCTCATCTGATGTATATTTTCATGCTAGGAATGTAAATATGAACAAGACTTTCAACTATTCTTTTTTGCAAGAGTGTGTGGTTAAAAAGTTTTAAGGATCTTATGTTTGAGTATAAAGATGTTTTTCCCACTGACTTACCTAGAGGGCTACCACCTGAGAGAGGGGACATTGACCATGCCATTGAGGTTGTTACTAACATTAACCCTATTTGCAGGCCACCTTATAGGCTTAGTGTTTCTCAGCATGAGGAGGTTGAGAAGCAATTGCAGGATCATTTAGATAAGGGCTTCATTAAACCTAGTAACTCACGTTGGGCATCACCAATGCTCTATGAGATTATGTATAGATTAAAGAGCACTTAATAAGGTAACTATCAGAAATAGGTTTCCAATGCCTAGATTGGAAGATCTATTCGATCAGTTACATCAAGCTAGGTATTTTACCAAGCTTGACCTTAGATCAGGATATCATCAGATCAGGATTAGGGCAGAGGATGTCCCTAAGACAGCATTTAGGACTAGATATGGGCACTATGAGTTTTTGGTGATGCCTTTTCGTCTCACCAATGCTCCTGCCACTTTCATAAAGCTCATGAATAGTGTTTTATGGCCTTATCTAAGACACTTTGTTGTAGACTTCTTGGATGATATTTTGATCTATAGTGCATCAGAAGAGGATCACTTGGAACACTTAAGGAAGGTATTTCAAGTGCTAAGGGAAAATTCACTCTTTGATAAGGAATCAAAGTGTGAATTTTTCAAGACATAGGTTAGATACCTTGGGCATATAGTCTCCTAGGATGGAATCCAGATGGATCCTGAAAAATTAAGGGCTATTATGGAATGGCCATATCCAAGGAACCTGGAAGAGCTGCAGATCTTCCTAGGTTTATCAGGTTTCTATTGAAGATTCATTAAGAACTATGCCAAGATTGTTGTCCCGATGACGGAAGAGCTTAAAGGGAAAGGGAAAGCCTTTCATTGGGGAGATGAACAGAAGCAAAGTATGGAGAAGTTGAAAGTAGCAATTGCTACAACTCCACTTTTACAATGGAGAAGTTGAAAGTAGCAATTGCTACAACTCCACTTTTACATATAGCAGATCCCAACAAACCATTTGTGGTTGAGACTGACGCGAGTGACTTTGCTATAGGAGCGGTTCTAGTTTAGGATGGTCGACCAGTAGCTTTTGAGAGCAAGAAACTGGAACCGGCTCAGAAGAATTACTCCGTCTATGAGAAGGAGTTGTATGCAATTGTCCATGCTTTAAAGAAGTGGTGTCATTATTTATATGGTGCCAAAGTAACGATAGTGTTTGATCAAGAGAGCATTAAGTGGCTCTCTAAACAAACAGACCTTAAAGGTCATAAGGCCCCATGGACAGAGAGCCTTCAAGAGTTTGATTATGGGCTTAGGTATAGGAAGAGAAAGTTTAATGTAGTGGCTGATTCACTTAGCCGCATGCCTATGCTCAATGGACTGAGTTTTACTCAGATCACTAGTGAGCTACTTGAGTCCCTTAGGGGTAAATGTAGGCTTGATCCTGCATATTCCGAGATTTGGGAAGCCATAGACAATGGGGATCGTGATATACGGGTTTCTAGTGAGGATGGAGTATCGACGGGTATTCAAGAAGGATTCAAGTGGAAGAACTACAGTGTCCATGATGGATATCTGTTATACAAAGGTAAGGTGTGTGTCCCTAGAGATCTTGAGATGAGACGGCATATTTTGTATGAGTGTCATGACACACCTAGTGCGGGACACCCAAGAGTTAACAAGACTTATGATCTTGTTAAGAGGCAATTTTATTAGCCTGGACTTCACAAGGACGTCCTAGAGTATGTGCTTAAGTGCAATAAATGCCAGGTCAACAAAGCTGAGAGGTTGAGGATTGGAGGACTACTCCACCCATTGGATATTCCTAATGGGAAGTGGGAGAGTATCTCCATGGAGTTTATAGTCGGATTACCTAAGACACAGAGAGGGCACGACTCAGTCTCGTAATTGTGGATAGGTTAACCAAAATGGCTAGGTTTATTCCGACACGTACTACAGTGAAGACACCAGAGTTGGCTAGACTCTTTGTAGAGAACTTATACCGGCTATATGCTCTTCCTTTAGACACAGTTTCTGATCGGGATAAGAAGTTTACTAGCCACTTTTGGAGAGCGGTCTTCAAAAGGTTGGATACGAGACTTAGCATGAGTACGGCCGAGCATCCACAGTCGGATGGGCAAACAGAAAGGGTTAACCAAATCCTAGAGGATATGCTTCGAGCATATGTGAATGAAAGGCAAACTAATTGGGAAGAGTACTTACCTATAGTAGAGTTTGCATATAATAGTGCCAAGCACTCTTCCACTGGGCATAGTCCATTTATGCTTATGTATGGGTTTCAGCCAAGAGCTCCTTATGCAGTAGGCTTGCAGAATAAAAAGGTTCAAGCTGCAAAGGACTTCTTGGAAGAGAACGATATGCTTAGGCTTGCTAAGGACAGCATTAGGAGAGCTCAGGATAGAGCTAGAGCCTATGCTGACCCTCAAAGGAGAGACATCAACTTTGAGGTAGGAGAGCAAGTCTATCTTAGAGTTCCATCTAGGTATAAAACCATGTAGACGGGACCCTGTCCAAAACTATCTCTTAGGTATTATGGACCTTTCCAAATACTTAAGAGAATAGGAAAGATTGCTTACCAGCTCCAACTTCCAGAGAATAGTCAAATCCATCTAGTTTTTCATGTTAGCCGGCTTAAGAAAAGGCTAGGTGAATCTGACAACCTCATTCTAGATAGTGAGGTAGTAGAGCCTATTTCTGTTGAATCTATTCCACATGAGCCTGAGAGCATACTACGCACTCGAGAGAAACGGACGAGAAGTCACTTGTATAAAGAGTGCCTAGTAAAGTGGAAGGATAGTTTAGAAGATAGTGCCACATGGGAGCGGGTTAGAACCCTTTAGAGATGGTTTCCCAGTTTTAGATTACCTTCCCAAGAGTTTTCTTAAGGGGAAGGATATGGGGAAACAACACGGAGATATGACCATGTATTGCCATACATGGGGATATAGTGGGAGTGATAGTTCTAATATTTCTCTCTTTTTACTAGACCTTCCGATACCATTTTTGAGGACATAAATGGAACTAAGGGGAAGGAAATGTTATAGAGTCTCATAATTGAGAGGTGAGAACCTCCTCTTATGATAAATAAGGAAGATAATTATATGATTGCCAAGTGGCTCTCATATGTATCTTATAGAGCTTGCCCTTTATGGGTAGGAATGAGAGAGATTTGAAAAGGAATTATCACATGGCTGGGCGGAATATTATCAAAAAGATCTTCGTGTCTCAAGAAACTGCAGGTACGACGCTCCTCGGGAGTTGTGCATGTTAAAACTTAAATAAGGGGGCTCATCAGGGAGTAACAGTACATGTCCCAGATGAATTGAGGATGAAGCTTGATCCAAAAGCAGAAAAGTGTGTCTTCATTGGATATTCCCTTGAGCAAAAGGGATATAAATGTTATAACCCACTCACACGACAAGTAAAGGTGAGCAGAGATGTGGTATTTGATGAAATGTCAAGCTTCTATGCAGATGCCAAAGGACTCAATCTTGAACCAAATGACAAAGAAAATGCTGAAAATCAAGTGCAAAATCTCAAGTTTTGAATGGACTGGATGCATCACCAAGCAATAGTTCCAACTCAAATCCAGGAAGTGGAAGATTGGGTGGAAATTTGAGTCCAACAAATTCATCAAATACATCCAAGAAAGGTAGAGAAAAGCTTTCTACATGTCATAAAACATGTGCAGGTTTTGAAGATGTTGATGGAGATTCAAGCGGTTCAGAAAAGAGTCTTGATGAGGAACTTGGATTTCCCTCTATGAAGACTCGAAGAGTAAGAAGGGCACATGCAGATGATGCAAGGAGAAGTTTCCTAGGACCAAGAACATCTGGGAGGATGCGGAATTTAGTGCAACGATTGATGTATGATAGTTATATGGCTCATCATTGTGCCTACATGACAAAGGTAATATAAGACTTCTTGCTTCGAAGCTACAATTGGAATTGTAGATTGGGGAAAAGTTATGGATGAAGAGATGGCTGCACTTTATGGGAATGATACATGGAAGCTGGTTCCATTGCTGCAAGGAAAGAAACCCATAGGCCGCAAATAGGTTTACAAGGCAAAGCATAATGCTGATGGTAGCATAAGAAGGTATAAAGCACGATTGGTAGCTAAAGGATATGCACACACATATGGCATTGATTATGAGGAAACATTCAACCCTGTAGCTAAAATTTCTACTATCAGAACACTTGTTGCATTAGCTATAGCAAAAGGATGGACTTTGCATCATATGCATGTGAAGAATGCTTTCCTACATGGTGAGTTACAGGAAGAAGTATATATGGACCCGCCACAAGGATATGAAGATTCAAAGCATCCAGAATATGTTTGCAGGTTGCAAAAGGCTTTGTATGGGCTGAAGCAAGCTCCTCGTGCATGGCATACAAGGATTGCTAATTACTTAACCAGCATTGGGTTTTCTATGTGTGATACAGATCATTCACTATATGCAAGGAAGGGTGATGATGGCATCACAATTGTGGCTATCTATGTTGACGAATTGATTGTAGATGGTGATAATGAAGAAGGCATGAAAGAGGTAAAGCAACTTCTTATGCAAGAATTTGACATGAAAGATCTTGCTGTGCTGCGCTACTTCTTGGGCGTTCAGTTTATACATATAGAAATAGTTATATGGATGTCGCAAAGGCAATATGCCTTGAATATGCTGCAAAAGTATGGTATGGCTGATTGTAAGCCAATTTCTATGCCATTAGATCAGAATTTGAAGTTGGATACTACATCAGGTGAAGCATTGGAAAATGCTACTATGTACAGGAAATTTGTGGGAAGTCTTATATATCTCACAATTACAAGGCCTAATTTAAGCTATATTGTTGGACTTGAAAATCAATTTATGCAGGTTTCTAGGAAGCCACATTTGGATGCTGTGAGGAGCACTCTATGTTATGTGAGTGCTACTTTGGATTATACATTGTTTTATGAGGCTGGTGTAGATTTGCAGGTTTATGGATACACTAATGTAGATTGGGCTGGTAGCATTCCACATAGAAGATCTACTATTGGTTTTCTATTCTCACTTGGGAGTGCAGCTGTTACATGGAGCAGTAGGAAGCAACCCACTGTTGCTTTGTCGAGTACGGAGGCTGACTATAGAGGTGCTGCAATGGCAACATGTGAGGCATCATGGCTAGAAATGCTACTTGCAGATTTAGGTGTGGAAGTGGGAAATCCTATCACTATTTATTGTGATAATCTTAGCAGCATACAGTTAACACGGAATCCTCTTTTCCATGCTAGAACAAATCATATCGAGGTACATTATCACTTCATCAGAGAGAAGGTATTAGTAGGTGATATTGATCTTGTTTATGTGAGAACAGATGAGCAAGTTGCTGATATTTTCACCAAAGCACTTGGAGCTGAGAAGTTGAAGAAGTTTCGGGAAATGCTTGGACTACAGGATATGGAATTAAGCTTGAGGGGGAGTGTTGAGATATCAAGCTCAACATGTGATGATCCAGGATGACACGTATCAGTTTTTCATTTCTTTGACATGTATAGTGGTCATACCGATATATGTCAGGGATACTTCATTGAGCTTTATTAGATTTATCTACTGAGCGTGATGGCACATTTGTTTCTTGCCAGCTCACTCATTTGCGGACATTAGGTTTTTCCTTATGAACTGGTCTTTATATATTGGACTTGTTGTATTCTTGTTTTTAGGTCATTCTTGTACATTCCTTTTTATGGAATAGAAGAAGAAGAAGAAGAAGATCATTCTTCCTTGCCTCAATCTGTGTGTGTGCTTCTCCTTGAGAGTGAGAGTGTGTGTGTGAGTTCTCTTCCTTATCTCCTTCCTCGTGACAATTGATGGGACAACTCCTCACACATGAGACAAAGCTCAACAAGAATGGAGATAACTCTAGAGCTTATCAATCTTCTACCCTTTACACATATAGAAATAAGAGTAAAGATAAAGGCAAAGGTAAAAGGAATGAAGAAGAGGCAAGTACCTCTCAAGTGAACTTCATAGGTAGAGGAAGGGGCAAAGGAGGAAAGCAAGGCAGGGGGAGATCATACAACTCTTCACCTTGAAATATTTGTGGCTTGACCAATCATACCACAGATGAGTGCTTCAAGAACACAAAGAATTAGAGAGGAAGAGACTTCCACAAAGGAGGCTATGGACAATCTAGAGGGAGGTTCAATAATGGAGGAAGCAATTACCATCATAATTGCAACCAAGGCTACAACAAAAATTATCAAGGAGGCTTCAGAGGTAGAAGAGACTACAACAACTATACAGAAGACCAAGAGGATTCTCTATTGATCATGAACATGACATCCAAGCAAGGTAAAGATGATGATCATGTATTCTATATTGAATCTGGTTGTTCCAATCATGTGATTGTAAATGTAGCATTGTTATCTGATCTTGAAGAACCTAAAGGGAAGCATGAAGTCCAGACACGTGATGTCACTAGGCACTGTGTTAAGAAGATTAGAAATGTTAAAGCATCTGATGGTAACATGAACCTCTTAAGTAAGGTATTATATGTGCCAACGATAACAAAAAACCTAATAAGTGTTGGGCAGATTGTTGAGAAGGGCTTATGTGTTAGATTCACAAGGGATGGAACATATGTGGAGGACCCTCAACAAGGCTTCAAGGGGATTGCAAAAGGTGAGAAATCTAGTAGACTCTTTACATTTGAAGTTGAAGATACCAAAAACATTGCTCTCTTCAATTACAAAGATCAAATCTTATCTGAATTGGAGATATGGCATAAGAGACTAGCTCATATAGGGGAAAGGACACTAAAGAAAATATGTAGGGATCACACTGTGCTTGGCATCCCAAATGTGTCCAAGCAACACATGATTTACAAATGTGGAGCATGCGAATTTGGAAAATCACACAAGTAACCATTTAACATAAGAGGATACATGTATGAAGACTACTTGGATCTTGGACACATAGATGTGTGGGGTCCTAGCAGAAAGCCATCAATCTCAGGATCAAGGTACTATGTTTCATTCATAGATGACTATAGTAGATGGACTTTACTTTATGAATCATAAAGATGAAGTCTTCACTTATTTCAAGAAGTATTTGGCATTGGTTGAGAATCAAATTGGTAGAAGCTTGAAGAAGCTCACATGTGATGGAGGTGGTGAGTATTTCTCACATGAATTTTACTCCTTCTTACAAGACACAGGCATAAAGAGATTGGTTACAACAAGGTACACTCCTAAACAAAATGGAGTGGTAGAGAGAAGAAATAGACTAATAGTAGAGGCTGCAAGATCAATGTTGAATGAAAAAAAGCTTCCAAATTACTTATGGGCAGAGGCTGTTTCCACAACCACATACTTAATTAATAGGCTTCCATCCAAGTCCTTGGATGGAATGACACCTTATGAAGCACGGAATGGCAGGAGACCTTCCCTAGACCATTGTAAAATCTTTGGGTGCATTGCTTATGCACATATACCCTCATAGATTAGAGGAAAGCTTGATCCAAAAGCTGAAAGATGTATATTCATTGGATATGATCAAAATTAGAAAGGATATAGGTTGTATAATCCCACTAAGAAAGGATTTTCAGTTAGTAGGGATGTGGTGTTTGATGAAAATAACTCCTAATTTGAAGATGATTGCAAGAAAATAAAGCTACCCTATGACTTGGAAAGTGATTTTCCAACTCTGACTCAAGAAGAACCACAAATATTAGAAGCTGTCAACTCAAAAGATGAAGAATAGATTGACTTCAATGCTTGGAAGTCTAAGGGCAAGACAAAATTTAAACAATTGGAAGACATTCCAGAGTCATCCAATCAAGCACTTAGAAGGTCTCAATGGAGAGTAAGAAACCAATAAGGTATGGCTATGACACATCACTAGTCACCAAGCATACTATATGGCTAAAGATTCTATGTCAGAAGAGCCTTCTTAATTTGAAGCCAATAAGAAGGAATAATGGAGAGAAGCTACGTAGGAGGAAATTGAAGCACTTCATGAGAACAACACTTGAGATTTGGTTCCGAAGAAACCAAGCATGAAGGTAATAGGATCTAGGTGGATTTACAAAGTAAAGAAGAATTCAAATGGTTCAATCAAGAGGTATAAAGCAAGGCTAGTAGCAAAGGGGTTTGCTCAAACCCATGGAGTAGATTATGAGGAGACGTTCTCACCTATGGCAAAGATGCCAACAACCAGATTTTTAGTAAGTATTGCTACTTCAAAGAATTGGAACTTGTATCAGTTAGATGTTAAAAATTCATTTCTTAATGGATGAATCCCTAAAGAAGTCTACATGGCTCAACCACTAGGATATGAAGACAAGGACAAACCAGATTATGTATGGAACTTAAGGAAAGCACTTTATGGTTTAAAACAAGTGCATAGAGCTTGGAACCATAGACTAGTCACATATTTGCAAGACCAATGTTCTGTTGCTAGCAAAGTAGATTCTTATTTGTTCATTAAGAAGACTAACTTAGAAGTTATTTATCTATGTGTTTATGTGGATGACATTATCATTACATGGAATGATGCCAATGGCGTCCAACAAATCAAAGCTCAAATGATGGACGAGTTTAAAATCAGTGATCTTGGTTTGTTAACATATTTTCTTGGATTAGAACTTGTATATTCACATTCTACAGTCTTTATTACTCAGAGGAAGTACATTCATGATATGCTGGTTAAATTCAAGATGGAGAAAACTAAAGTTGCAAGAACACCTATGGAATTGAATCACAAACTTAGTTCTCATGAGGGAGAACTACTTAAGACATTACAGGTTATCGAAGGCTTGTTGGGAGTTTTAATTATGCAACTCTAACAAGAGTGGACATATGCTATGGATTAAGTACATTAAGTCAATTTATGCATACACCAACAAAAACCTCACATGGAAGATGCCAAGAGAGTCTTAAAGTTTCTAAAGGGTACTACAAATGAAGGACTATTTTAACCATTCACATTTGACTTGGATATCGAGCGATACTCTGATGTAGATTGGGCTAACTCAAAAGATGATTGGAGGAGCACTTCTGGCTACTTATCTTTTGCAGGTTCAAAGTTGATTTCATGGTCATCAAAGAAATAGCCAATTGTGGCATTATCATCAGTTGAAGTTGAATATAGAGGCCTAGCAAATGCAAAACAAGAAGCAATGTGGTTAAAGCTACTCTACTCAGAATTGGGGATACACACCTATACTCCAATGATCTTTGGAGATAACACTGGTTCATTGCATTTTGCTGCTAATCCTACGTACCATGCAAGGTCTAAGCACATTGAAGTGCACTATCACTATGTGAGAGAAAATCTACTTAGCAAGGACATCCAATTTCCCTATGTATCTACAAATCTACAATGTGTAGATATGCTAACCGAATCTTTGGATGGAACTAAGATGAACAGGTGCAGGATGATGACTAGATTGTAGGAAATCAAGGAGAAATGAATACCAAGCATGTTAGGCTTGAGGGGGAGCTATTTGTGCTTCCAAGCCTACAATACTTGGAAAATTAGCATTCACTCATAAAGTCATTTAAAGTCACATATGAATATTTCCTTGTAAAAAGCATTTACTTTTGTCCTTGTAAAATTGCATATGTTAATTGCACTTACTCTCATGTGGAGTTAGGAGGAATCAAGTCATGAATCACTTTGTAGGTGATTGATGGGAAAGCAAGTCCTAAAGTTTCGGATTCACTTTATGGTAAGATCTTGAATTCGAATTCAAAAAAATGGCTCCAACTCTAGTTATAAAAGATGGATCAAAATCTTGCATGCTATGAGCCCGATTTGGAGATCATTTGAGAGGGATCTATAGTGATTAGTGAGCACATTCTATAGCTCCATCATTGCCCTCATATTGTGCAATTATTCATTGCAAATGTCGTTGTAACTCTATGTAATTTAATACATATACATTGATCACATCTCTTCTTCACTTCTTTGTTATGTTCATCTTAGAACAACGAACTTCTGAGACTTGATTTGTAGTGCATACTTGATCATTTGATGTGATTTAACATGCTGTAGATTCAACATACTGTCTATTTTGTTGCTACCCCGTTACTTTACTCAATCACGAGATATCTTTGAAACTTTGCTCACTAGTTTGCATACTGTAGAAGCCTAAAAATATCGGGATGGTCATCTAACTTGCTAAGCATCATTCTAATTGTACACTTGATTATTTTTATTGAAGTAACTTGTGATTGGTAGCTATCTAAGTCAATTAGATACTCCCAAAAGAAATTTGATCAATTGCAAGCAGGTTGAGAGCACTGTTCTTTTTACGAAGCATGTGTATAGACCAAAATAGCAAGTCTTAACTCATAATTGAATCTCCTACTCATCTCTTTTAATGCATTGATTAGAGGATCATACTCCAAAGCACTTATGTGATTATTTGTAGTTCTTGGGAAGTTCAAGGATCTACTTTACACTTCTCAACTTGTTCTTGGTTGGTGTGAAGCACAGATTTGCAGCACCACTTCATCTCTAGAATCTATCCAGCATCTCCTCCAACACTCTTTGTAGGGGTATGGTGGCCAGCTTTCCACATGGATGCAAAAGCTTATGTGAGGAGTTGAGATGTGTGCCAATAAACTAAATGCCCAATTAGGAGAGGTAACGCTCTAGATTCATAAAAAAAGATCAATTTCTCTTGGCACATTTGTGCCGGGATTGAGATGAGAGAGAGAGAGAGCTACACACATCCACAAGGAGGACAGAGAGACATCGAGAGAAGCGATGAGGTAAACATGCACACATACACACACACATACATGCACATTTACACACACACATACATATGCATACACACACAAATATATACATACATACATACATACACACACATATGCGTACACTCACATACATGTGTACACATGCACACACATAGACATACATATACATACACACATGTGGATACATACACACATGTGCACATGTAAAAACACATATACACACACTAGACATAAATATGCATACACACAAATAGAGACACACATACACAGACACATACACACACATGCATACATATGCATACATACATACTTACATGCATACACCCACATACACACCTTTGCATATACCCCTACATACACATACACACACATATATACGTACTTACTTATACATACACACATATACATACACTCATATACACACACATACACACATACATACACACATGCATATACACATACACACGCATACACACATGCACATGCATACACATATACATAAACATATACATACATATACATACATATACACACACATACTTATGCATACATATACATATACACACATTAGGTCACATGTATATTTGCTGACAAACATATGCATATACTTACACACACATAGTTCCATACATGTATATACCTACATACATATATATACAGACATACTTTTACATATTTTTATACACACAGATAGAGACACATCCTCGAACATACACATGCATACACATATACATACACACATATGAAAACACACATACACACACTAAACATAAATATGTACACACATACACACATAGAGACACACATACACACACATGCATACATATGCATACATAATGCACATGCATATGCATACATAATGCACATGCATATGCATACATAATGCATATGCATACATAATGCACATGCATATGCATACATAATGCACATGCATATGCATACATGCATACACACACATACACACTGACATAGACATATACACACTTATACACCTTCGCATATACACCTACATACACATACACACAAATATACGTACTTACATATACATACAGACATATACATACACGCTTATATATGCACATACACACATACATACACACATGCATATACACATACGCATGCATAAACACATGCACATGCATACCTACTGACAACCATATGCATATACTTACACACACATAGTTATTAGTTACATACATGTATATACTCGCACATGCACGGACCAACAAAAACATAATTGTACACATAAATTTACATGCACACACATATATATATACATACACATATATACGTACATACACACACACACATATATATACAGACATACTTTTACATACTTATATACACACAGATAGAGACACATACTCACACATACACATGCATACACATATACATACACACATATGAAAACACATACACTTACTAAACATAAATATGCATACACACACACATAGAGACACATATAAACACACACATACACACAAAAGCATACATAATGCACATGCATATGCATACATACATACATACATACATACATACACATACACACATACATACACACATACACACATACATACACATGCATATACACATATGCATGCATACATAGTGCACACATACACATGCATGCACACATACATATACATACGCATACATATACACACACACATACATATACATGCATACATATATACACATACATATATTGATTTCTAACCCATTTTGTTTTATATGTACAGATATGGATCCTAGTAGAGAGAGAAAGGTGAAACTTACTCTCATAAAAAGTCTTATGAGAGCAAGAGTTTCACCTGATACCTTAAGGATCGTCATGCACAAGTACTTAGAGATGCCCAATGATGAGTTGGATTTTACGATCCAAATGCTTACTAAGTGACCAGAGGAGGGCTCTTCTATGGATCCACATGTAGGAAGAGAACTATCTACTCATAGGTATGTTTTTTTTACACAATCTTTTTAAATGATATTTTAACACATTTTTATTTATTTTTATCTATCTATTTTCAAGACACCTATACCACCTCCACATCATGAGAGCAGAGCATAGGTGCTTATGAGAACATGCATAGGCACCCTAGGGCTAGAGTGCAATATAGAGCCAGAGGAGAATATAGTGTATATAGGTAATAGATTGGAGTTCAAAAGAAGAATGCGAGCATTAAGTGACTCCTACCTGCACCTTGTCCACTTGCACTGGAAGTAAGTATAAGTTCTACATATAAATTAAAATAAATATTTTATGTCTTATTTACAATTTTTTTGGTAGTGAGCATGATGAGAGGGATAAAAAATATGTGTTTAGTTCACTTGAGATAGAATTTGGGACTGGGTGGTCGCATAGTTGGTGTCTAAAAGAGATGCGAACACTTATGGCTCGTCATTGTGATAATCCACAGTATGCATTCCTTTTATTTGTTATATTTATATGTCTAACTATATATATATATATATATATATATATATATATATATATATATATATATATATATATATATATATATATATATATATATATATATATATATATATATATATATATATATATATATATATATAGATACATAATATACACATATATACATA